>JANAVB010009598.1:17952692-18012692 GCA_029216955.1 Iris pallida
CTGTTTGTTAGATAGCAGACCTACAGCGTTCTACGCCATTTTTACGGTGTAGGCTGGACGTTGTTACGTACTTGTGCCCCTACCTAGAGTGCGGGTCGTGACACATTTTTAGTGGTGGCCCATGCAGGACGAAAGTCGCAATTAGTGCGATGTCGTAGTGGCGCTCAACTTAGAGTGCTGTTACGAGCCTGCGATACGTATCTAGGATAGGCTATAGGCTAAGTTACTCAATCACAAAATAGGAAAACTTCCACTTGCTGGTCTTTTAGCTGTCCTTTTTAATATTGATTTTTGCATTCTAATTGTCCTCCTTGATATAATATTTCATGTGCCATATTGATTTCCTTCTTTTATTCTATCTTCAGGATGGTGCAGACCAGGTCCCAGCATCCTGAGTCCGCAAACATGGAGAGGTCTGCCATGACTCGTGGACCTAATCCAGACACTCCTATTGCAGTCAGGGTATCGGCAACAGCTCTTGGGGGCGCTCCTCTGCCAGTTTCGAGGGCTGACCCCGGGGTTGCTACGACTATTCCGACCGCAGTACCAGTGGTTGATATGGGCACTCTTCCTCCTCCTGCACAGCGAATTCCTCCGCCAGTTGCAGACGTACTTCCACCTCCACCTCCTCTGCCTACAGACACGGGGTAGATGCTTACTTTTCTCCAGCAGATGCTGGAGACTCAGAGAGCCCAGGCTGAGGCTCAGCAGAGGCATAAAGACGCGATGCGTCAGGGCATGGAGGATGCCCATCAGTTGGCCCTTGCAGCCGTGGAGCAGAGGGCTCCACATCATGGGGCGCGTCCGAGGTACGAAGATATTCAGGACTTCAAGAAGCTCGGGCCCCGTGACTTTAGCGGGACCGAAGGTGTGGTCTATGTCGATGATTGGCTCGAGGATATCGAGCGGCAGATGAGGGCCTCCCGCCTCGCAGACGACCTGAAGGTCGAGGCGGTAGGTTTGCAGTTGCTAGACATTATGCGCACCTGGTTTAGGAATGAGCTAGCCCTTGCTGGGAAGGGCCATACTTGGGCCGAGTTTAAGCTTCTCTTCAAGGAGAAGTTTTTTTCCCTACAGACAAGATCGACCTGGTGAGGCAGTTCCAGATCTGCAGCAGGGCAGTTTGTCTGTGGAGGAGTACGTCGCAGAGTTCGGCCGTCTGAGCCGATACGCGGAGTACATGGTTCGTGACCCGGAGATCAGAGCGAGCCATTTCAGGGAGGGGCTGACCTGGGATATCAAGATCCTCATTCCCTTCTTTTATGAGACTTATACCCAGATCTATGCGGAGGCCCGCAAGGTAGAGCAGGAGTGGGGTTTGAAGCCCAAGAGGGATCATAATCTTTTCTCGGAGGATACTAGCAGCGCGGGGGCTGCTAAGCGCCCTCAGCTTCAGCATCGTTCTTTCCAGCATCACTAGCCGCAGGTTCAGGCCAGAGCACCGGTTCAGCAGGTGCAGCACACTCAGCAGAGGCAGGCACAACATGGGGCTCCTTGTAACTTCTGCAAGAAGCCTGGTCACATCTGGGAGGTCTGTCGGAAGAGGCTGGGCGTGTGCCTCTATTGCGGTGAGGCCGGACATCAGTTGAGATATTGTCCTACGAACCATCGTAGGGTGGCCCGTGGAGCGGTAGCAGCTCAGGGGGCACCGGCGAGAGTACTTGCAGTGCAGCCGAGGGGTGCACTTCCGACCCAGCAGCAGCGGTTTGCACAGCACCACCAGCCGCGGGGTGTTCAGGGCAGGGCTTTTGCTCTTGCAGCCGAGGGGATCGAGCTAGTTGCAGATGTTGTGGCAGGTTCGGTTCTTCTTGATTCTTTTCCTGCTTTGGCATTATTTGATTCAGGTGCTACACACAGTTTCGTGTCAGTTTCTTTTGCACTTAGACACAACATTATTGCCGAGTATCTGGGTAGGACTTGCAAGATTATGACCGGGGGAGGTATTATCCTGGTTAATAATATTTGCAAGGGACGGAGTGTCACTCTGGAAGGCCGGGATTTGAGCGCGTGCTTGCTCGTAATGCCACTTCTGAGCTACGATGTGGTACTCGGTATAGACTAGTTGAGCAGGCACCATGCTAGTATAGATTGTAGAGCAGGCATAGTATTGTTTAGTCCGCCAGAAGAGCCAGAGTTTCAGTTTGTCAGAGGAACAGCAGAGCCGGGAGATGGATTCTGTGGAGCCTTGTTGGCGGGGCAGGAGTTGCCGCATCCATTTATTGCAGATTTCTTGGATGTCTTTTCCGAGGAATTGCCGGGTATGCTGCCGGACAGAGATGTTGAGTTCATGATAGACTTGATGCCGGGCGCTGAGCCTATTTTTCAGCATGTCTATCTGGTCAACAACAGCGAGTTGGCGGAGCTGAAAAAGCAAGTCGACGAGCTACAGGACAAGGGCTTTATCAGATCCAGTTCTTCGCCTTGGGGCACACCAGTCCTGTTTGTCCCGAAGAAGGACGGTATGATACAGATGTGTGTCGACTACCGAGCGCTCAACAACCTCACTATCAAGAACAGGTATCTTTTACCCAGGATTGATGATTTGTTTGATCAGTTGAGCGGCACGAGGGTGTTCTCGAAGATAGACTTGCGATCAAGGTACCATCAGCTGAAGGTAAAGCGGAATGACATTCCGAAGACTGCTTTTCATACCCGTTATGGCCAGTATGAGTTTACCGTCATGCCATTTGGGTTGACAAATACCCCAGCGGTATTCATGAACTTGATGAATAAGGTATTCCATCCATACCTTGACAAGTTCGTGGTGGTCTTCATTGATGACATTCTCATCTATTCGAAGACGCCTGAGGAGCACGAGGAGCATCTATGGGTTGTGCTGGAGACTCTGAAGAGGGAGCAGCTGTATGGGAAGCTATCGAAGTGCGAGTTCTTCTTGGACCGAGTGGAGTTCCTGGGCCATGTTGTATCCGGTGATGGGATTTTAGTGGATCAGAGGAAGATTGCGGCGGTAGAGTCTTGGTCGACACCCAGTTCAGTTGCCGAGATTCGGAGCTTTCTGGGTTTGGCAGGCTACTATAGGAAGTTCGTGCAGGACTTCTCTCGAATAGCAGAGCCGATGACTAGACTCGCCAGGAAGGACGTGGAGTTCGTCTGGACTAATGAGTGTCAGGCTGCTTTTGAGGAGCTGAAGAAGTTGACATCGGCTCCTATTTTGACGTTGCCATCTGGGTCCGGAGGATTCACGATCTACAGTGATGCTTCGGAGAAGGGTCTAGGTTGCGTTCTTCAGCAACATGGGGGGGTAATTGCTTATGCATCTAGGCAGTTACGGCCACATGAGAAGAACTACCCGACTCATGATTTGGAGTTGGCAACAGTCATATTTGCCTTAAAGCTGTGGAAATACTATTTGTACGGAGAGCGTGTGGAGATTTTCACTGACCACAAGAGCTTGAAGTACGTGTTTACCCAGAAGGAGCTGAATATGAGGCAGAGGCGATGGTTAGAGCTGATGAAGGATTTTGATATATCCTTACAGTACCATCCGGGAAAGACCAACGTGGTTGCGGATGCTTTGAGCAGGTATCCAGTGGCCATGTGTTTGACGATGGATCGTCACCTTCTGGCAGATCTGGAGAGCTTGGGCATAGAGGTGATAGTTTCTGGGTTTGAGGAGCAGATATGGGGTCTTCAGGTACAGTCAGAGCTGATGGACAGAGTTAGAGCATCTCAGTTTGAGGATGAGGCTCTGAGGGTCATCAGGGAGCAGGTCCGGGCAGGACTGTTGGATGAGTTCTCTACAGCGGGAGATGGGTCGTTGAGGCATGGTACCAGATTGTGCGTACCGAGCGGAGGACTTCGGGAGGAGATTCTTCAGGAGGCGCATCGTTCTCAGTACTCTATGCATCATGGTGCCAACAAGATATACAGAGACATGAGACATCATGTTTAGTGGTATGGCATAAAACGCGAGGTGGCTCAGTTCGTTTCTAGATGCTTGGTGTACCAGCAGGTGAAAGCCGGGAGGCAGAGACCAGGTGGATTGCTCCAGCTACTACCCATTCCTGAGTAGAAGTGGGAGCATATCACTATGGACTTTGTATCTGGACTTTCGCGTTCTCCAGGAGGGAAGGATGCGATTTGGGTCATTGTTGATCGATTGACCAAATCGGCCCACTTTTTGCCTTTCAAGGTGGGTTTGTCTACGGAGAGGCTGGCCGAGATGTACGTACGGCAGATAGTCCGATTGTACGGGGTTCTAGTGAACATAGTCTCGGATCGGGACAGCCGATTCACTTCCCACTTCTGGAGGAGTTTGCAGCTTAGCTTGGGCACATCGCTCAAGTTCAGTACCGCATACCACCCCCAGATAGATGGGCAGTCGGAGAGGACGATTCAGACCCTCGAGGATATGCTTCGTACCTGTATCTTGGACTTCGGGAGATCTTGGGAGGACCACCTTCACTTGGTAGAGTTTACTTACAACAACAGCTACCAAGCCAGTATAGAGATGTCACCTTTCGAGGCTCGATACGGACGGAGGTGCCGTACTCCTTTGTCTTGGGATGATATCGGTGAGAGGGTTTTGCTTGGCCCTGAGATGGTAGTGGATGCTGCAGAGAAGGTCAGGGTTATCAGAGATAGACTTCGGGTGGCGCAGGACAGGCAGCGGCATTGGGCCGATAGCCACCGGAGGCCGTTGGAGTTTGAGGTATAGTTTAGATTTTTCTAGTATTTGGGTCTGATTGTGATTGTTTTAGATCAAGCTTTAAGTCTTGTATTTTTGTTCTAGGTTGGTAATCTTATGTTTCTACGGATTTCTCCGACGCGTGGCACGAACCATTTTGGTGGTGGCAGGAAGCTTAGTCCACGATACATTGGACATTTCCGTATCTTGGACAGGGTCGGTGCAGTGGCTTACCGACTGGAGTTACCGCCCGCACTAGAGGGAGTGCACAACGTGTTCCATGTGTCGCAGCAAAGACGGTAGGCAGATCCCAATCAAGTTTTGGACCACTCCGAGATCGAAGTGGGACCGACTCTCAGCTATCCAGAGAAGCCGGTTGAGATCTTGGACCGAAGAGAGAAGGAGCTCCGGAACCAGGTCATTCCCTTGGTTCGCGTTGCATGGAGGCACCACTCTCCAGGTGAGTCTACCTGGGAGAGAAAGGACGACATGCAGGAGCAATTTCCATATCTCTTCGAGCCTTGAGGTAAAAAAAAATTCTTCCATTGTTTCTTTATGTTGCTGTGATAGTTTCGCCTTCAATTTCGAGGACAAAATTTTTTTTAAGGTGGGTAGACTTGTCACTCCCACTTTTCACAAATAGGAGTAAAATGGTTATTTTTGCATTTTTGGGAATTTTAGAATTTTTTAATTTAATTATAATGTTATTTGGGGATTTTTAGAGTCGGGTTCGAATTTCAGCTCATTCCGACTTGTATCGGAGACCCGGGATAGCTTAGACTCTGATCGGGACCCAAACTTAAGTTAGACATGGCCCATAAATCCCACAAATTAGTCTGGTACCTTTTGACAATTCCCTCGTGACTTAATCGGTCAATTTGTAGTTTTTAACTTGGCTTTTCCAACCCCGAAAATTGCTTAAGTCAATTTTGACCTAAAGGAGGCTTGGAGGGCATTTTGGACATTTGCCAAATGTCCCCAAACCCCCTACTATGGCCGGCCACCATGGGGAGGACCCTCCCTCTTCATTCACTTCATCTCCACTCTCAAGTTCTTCCCCCTTTGTGTTCTCCCCAAAACCTAGACCTAAAAATTGTGATTTTATCTCTTAATCTTCCATTTTCCCCAAATTTCTTCCATAGATCCTTTCTATATCATCAAGGGAGGGAGCTACCAAAGTTTGGGAGAAAAGTGCAAGGTGTAAGTGTCCTTTCCCCAAGAATCTTCGTGTCGGAGGGAGTTTCGCTATAAATATATATATATATTTATATATATATATATATATATATATATATATATATATATATATATATATGTATGTAGATATGTATGTATGTGTGTGTGTATATATATATAGATATGTTTGTGTGAGAGTTATGAGAGGAAGAGAGTTAAGAAATTAGGGAGAATAAGAGGAAGAGATTGAGGGTGAGAAGAGAGGGAGAGAGTGGAGAGCAACAGCAGCTAGGGGGGAGTTTGGGGCTGCTGTCCCCCCCCCCCCCCCCAAACAGCAGCTATACCAGCAGCAGTAGCAGCAAGTATAGCAGCAGCAGCATGCAATTGCAGCAGTAGCAGCAGCTATAGCAGCAGTAGCAGCAATGGGTAAGCCCCCCTTTAGCCCCCTTTAACCCCCCACAAACCCCTTTATATGTATACCTATATACCCCTATATATATACATATATATCCCCCTAAAAATGGCCTATGAGTGGGTTTGTGGAATGAGATTAGAGGGTTAGAATTAGTGGGTTAGAGCTTAGCTATAGAGAGAAGTAGGAGATAGTGGGATAGTGAGTGGAAGGGTGAATTTAGAATACGAGTGTCGGAACGCGTCAAAATTTGAATATGACTTAGCTAATATAAAATAGAGTTTGTGGGTAGGCTCCTAAGTTAAAATCGGGGTTTCGTCAGGGATTAGGAGAATGGTATCTCATGATACCATTGAGTATCATCGATACTCAAGATAATAGGTAAATCAACCACATGAGTTGTAAGATGAACTGGATGTCCACTTTACCTAGGAAGCTTGGTAGGTAATGTTAGTATAGGTTAGTATCCTACTACCCTAGGAAACCGAGAGTGGAACTCCTAAGGAAAAGCTACTTGGCCTTAGTAATAGAGTAGAAAGGATAAACGGGATAAGTTGGAATAATATCCATTTCTCAACATATGGGTTTAATACTTTAAGATATAGCTAAAATTATGATATTATGGTTGGTAATGGTTAGGAATAGTGGACTTGGACTAGTTTTGACCTTGGTTGACCACGGTTGACTATTTTGACCAAAAGTCAACCGAAAGTCAACCGTAGCCTAAAATTGACTAGAACTTGACCAAACTTGACCAGTTGACCCAAAGTCAACTGTTAGTCAACGTTAGTCAAGTTTGACCTAAAGTTGACCTAGAGTTGACCTAGGGTTGACCAGAGTTGACCAGTTGACCAAAAGTCAACTGTAAGTCAACTGTTGACTTAAATCGACCTAGTTTAATTTTGTTTGACTTGTATTGACCCAATTTGACTTTGTTAGACCTAATATGTCTTAGATTGACCCTGTACAATCTAGTTTGACCTTGTTTGACCTAGATTGACTTAGTTTGACGTGTCTTGACCTAGTTTGACTCAGTATGACTTAATTTTACTTCCAAACCATTATATTGATACAGTATTCCATCTATAGGTCCTCAAGGCTCTGTTCTTGGACTCAGTCGACTTATCCATCACATCACAGGCGAGTACATTCTCTGATAACTCTTCCAATTTATGATAATTGTTATAATTCATGTAATTAGTGTAGATATGCTTGTTCTTGACACATTGGTCACACGGATTGGTATTCATGGATCTCGACATGAGATGTTATTCCTTGTTATCTTGGTATATCTTATGCAAGCCCCCTTGTAGTTCTTGTACAGTATATGGACACCGATTCTCGAGGAGACTTGCTCCCTTCTCGTAGAATCCCGTGTCGTAACGTGTCTTGCTTGGATCCACTCTACCAGTCGGGGACGAGGAGTACTAGTGTAGATGTGTGGTCAATACCCGCCTTGTATATCTTGTGAACCTTGTGAATGCCAATCCTACACCACACGTATGTTTGGCTAGCTCATGACCTTTTGCAGACCCAAGCCGGCCACATGTTGTAGCTAGTACTCACACACTTAGATAGATGATTCTTGATTCTTGTACATGCCATGATCAGTTTTACTTGCCTTGTTCTAGCTCTAGATTTACAGCTTACCTTGCCATGATATTCACATGTACATTTTATGATTTTTTGTATATACTCTCTATTTACAGTCTTATAGCTTTTGTCATATCTTGTGAACTGTTGTTAGTTGATTGTGCTCGTTCCATCATGACCGGATATGTTGACAAAATATTACAGATGCTGATGAGGAGGATTATTGTACCTACTACGGTCCGAATGACGTAGTGGGCTTAGACTTGGAGACCTTGGTTCAGCAGGGCTTAGCTCCGCCCGACGAGCCTTTAGCTTAGTTTAGTTAGAGTAGACTTTTGGACTGGACCTTGTCTCCAGCTTGCTACTTATGTTATGATATATTATATTTTGGGATTGTATAACCATATTACTTTGTGACTCTCTTCTCTCTGTTGAGCTGGATATTGCACTTCTGATTATATCTATCTGGTTTTTCGTGCCATGATTCTTCCTTCTAGATTGTGATTGAGTTTATCAGTATTTTATATTATATACCTCCGTGCGGAGATGACAGGTTATTATATACTGTTTGTATGCTAGCAGACCTACAGCGTTCTATGCCATTTTTACAATGTAGGCTGGGCATTGTTACGCATTTGTGCCCCTACCTAGGGTGCGGGTCATGACAGCGATGCTTTTTGTCATTTTAGCGACGTTTTCTGGCGTCGCTAATATGACCTATTCTGGTAGTGGATGACTTCTCTAAGTATGCGTTCGTCTACTTGCTAAAGGCTAAAGATGAAGCATTCGAAAAGTTCAAGGAGTTCAGAGCCGAAGCTGAGCGGCAGACTGGATAACATCTCAAAAGAATAAGAAGTGATCGAGGTGGGGAGTACAGGTCTCATAAATTCGCATCGTTCTGCAAAGAACATGGAATTGTCAATGAGACTATGGCTCCGTACTCTCCTCAATCAAATGGAGTAGCAGAGAGGAAGAACAAAATGTTAACAGAAATGATTAACCTAATGCTGTTGACTGTGGGTCTTCCTAAGTGCTACTGGGGAGAAGCTGCATTGACGGCCACTTTTATTTTAAATAGAGTGCCTCATGCAACTTCAGACGTTACTCCGCATGAACTCCGATTCAAGGTCAGACCTAACTTGAATGTCATTTGAGTGTGGGGGTGTCTGGCATATGTCAAGCTTCCAGATCTGAAGATTCAGAAGCTTGGGACAAGGACTACTAAGACGATCTTTTTGGGTTATGCCGAGAAGAGTGATGCTCGAAGATTTCTTAATATTGAGTCAAATTATATCATTGAATCTCGCAACGCAGAATATTTTAAAGACAAATTTGCAAGGCACAAGAATATTGTTCTTGCGGATGTACCAGAGAACAATGAGGGTGCACAGGAAACTGAAGTCTTAATGAAGATGTGGTCCAAGAAGATGTTGTTGTTGAAACAACGATTGAACCAGAACAAGCTGAGCCGTCAGCTAAGCGTGTGAGGAGGCCGAAGGACTTCGGAAGTGACTTTGTCACCTATCATGTGGAAGCAGATCCGCTTACCTATGATGAGGCGATGAAGACCAGAGACGCAGTTTTCTGGAAGGAGACGATTGACAATGAAATTGATTCCATCACCTCAAATAACACTTGGGTGTTGGTTGATCTTCCTGAGGGAGCAAAACCCATCGGATGCAAATGGATCTTCAAGAAGAAGACGAAAGCAGACGGAACTATTGACAAGTTCAAGGCTAGGTTGGTAGCCAAGGGGTTTTCTCAGAAGCAGGAGATTGACTACTTTGACACGTATGCTACAGTAGCCCGGATGACCACCATTAGAATATTAAATGCTCTTGCAGCAATACATAAGATGGTGATACATCAGATGGATGTGAAAACGGTTTTTCTAAATGGCGAGCTGACCGAAGAGATTTACATGCAACAGCCAGAGGGATTTGTCGTCAAGGGTCTTGAAGACAAAGTTTGCAAGTTGGTAAAATCTTTGTACGGTCTTAAGTAGGCTCCCAAGATGTGGCATGAGAAATTTGACAAAGTTATAAGGTCAAATAGCTACATTATCGACGAGACGGACAAGTGTGTTTACACGAAGTTCGCTGATGGAAGAGGTATGATCGTTTGTCTGTACGTAGACGACATGCTTATCCTAGGTACGGATATGGGTTGTGTCACGGAGACAAAGAAATTCATCTCGAGCAAGTTCAGTATAAAGGACTTGGGAGAAGCTGATGTGATCTTAGGGATCAAGATCATCCGGACAGACACTGGACTAGCACTGTCACAGTCTCATTATATTGAGAAAATGATCACTCGTTATGGGTATCGGGATCTTCCAGGGATCGATACGCCGTACAGGTGTGATCTGAAACTGAAGCCTAATTCAGGAGAAAGGGTCCGGCAGTTGGAGTATACAAGCATAATCGGGAGCTTGATGTATGCTACTACTGCCATAAGGCCTGACATAGCTTTCGCCGTAGGAATGCTGAGTCGTTTTACGAGAAACCCAGGTGTTGAACACTGGAAAGCTGTGAAACGGGTTATGAGATATCTCAAGAAGACTCAGACAGATGCACTGTACTACAGCGAAGATCCGCCGGTAGTGAAAGGCTTCAGTGATGCCAGCTGGTGCTCAAAGGTGGAGAGCGAAAGGTCCACAGGTGGATTCATTTTCATAATGGATAGAGCTGCTATATCGTGGAAGTCGAAGAAGCAGACTATGCTCTCGCGGTCATCCATGGAATCTGAGTTCTTTACACTTGATACTGCAGCTGAAGAAGCAGAATGGCTTCGGGAGCTCATGTATGATCTTCCAGTGGTTGGGGCGCAAATACCGGCGATACCGATATACTGCAACAACCAGGCGACTGCGGCGGTGGCATCAAATGACCTCTTCAACGAAAAGAAGAGGACTGTGTGGTTGAAGCACAGGGCAGTACACGATCTTATCAAGAGAGGTGTTATTGCAGTGATTGATGTTCGGAGTCAGGAGAACCTGGCGGATCCGTTCACCAAGGGCCTCAAGCGCCAGCTGGTCGATGACACAGCTTGTAAAATAGGCTTGAAGGCATTCTGATATTGCATTATTGTATTCCTACTATAAAGTTTTATGCTAATAGTTCAAAAAAAAATCTACTAGGCATCTAGCTTTTGGTTCAAGGGAGGACCACTAATCGAAAGAATATCAGGAATGGTGGGTACATGTTCTATTGGGCATGGAGAGGTTACGGACCTATAACCGCTATTGTCTACTGTTGTTTTCTGCAGAAAACGGATCCTGTGGAAAGGTTGGCTTAAATGCCTTAATGAGTTCTCAGGCAGAGTGAATGCCTGGGGTGCTTTACAGGAAGCACGGTAGAACAACACTACAAGGAATGAAACTCCATGCTACTGTGGGGTGACTCCACCACGAGGTTTCCAGGCATGGGGTAATGCCTCGGCTTTGCTAGCCAAGTCACAACGGCGTAGCACCACAAATAGGCAGTTATCCTAATGCTGTATGTTAAAATAAAGAGGGGGGTAGTCAACACTACAAAGAGGAGGAGTTCCTCATGTTACAGTGGCACAACATCACAATGAGGTACCCGGTTAGGGATAAAGCCTCGACCTTGCAAGCCATGTCGTTACAGCGTAACACCGCAAGGGAGACTAAGGCTTTATGCTCGGTAGTTTGGCACTACAAAGAGGCGGTTGCCTCATGCTACAGTAGTATGATACTACGATGAGGTTTCCGATATGGGGTAAGGCCTCGGCTTTAAGCCATGTCATAGCAGCGTAGCACCGCAAGGGAAGCGCAAAGCGCTTCATGCCATGTCTCTTTAATAATGAACTCACCTATAGTGTATGGACAGAGATCTCAGGCCGTCTCTTGAGGGTAAACTTGTAGATGCCCAAAATTATACACTGAAACCAGGCTGGCACAGGGCCTTTTATGTATAGCCAGAAGCACATGTAACTACATTATGTGAGTGGGAAGAATTTCAGCTATGGTGCAGAATTCAAGGCTTAGTCCATTCTTGTATTATAGTCTGTTGTTTGACCCATGCGAGAAGATTCAAGTCGTCAGCGACATCTCTCCTAATGCATGATGGATAGTTACTGTGGGAAACACTTATACCCATATATAGAGATATGTGGGGGATTGTTGGGTTTTGGCCTTTGTATTAGAAACTTTAGTCCTACATCGGTTAGGCCAAAGGAGTTGTATCTCTATATATTAGCTATGCTATTTTACAGATGCACATGTGGTGTGGAGGTGCACATGGGTGTGCCATGTGGGATTATTTTTCTAATAGAAAAAAGGCCAAATAAATAATTGAAAGCATTCATGCTTTTTGCTCTTGGGAAATTTATTTCCATGGGAGCTAAGCCCCGTAGGGGCTTAGCGACTCGGACTCGGGCTCATGGGCTCATGAGGCGTAAGGTGGCATTTTGTTGGCGCACTTTGCACTTAGCACGTCAGCATCGTCGTTAGGTGCATAGTGCGCTTAAGTTGCGCGAGCCACTTACGCGGCCAGGCGCGCTGCCAAGTTGCGCGGCCAGGTTGCGCAGGCCAGGTTGCGCGGCTAGGTGCGCTGCCAGGTTGCATGGCCAGGTTGCACTGCCAGGTTGCGCGGCCCAGGTTACGCGACCAGGTGCACGCCCAGTAGCGTGTCCAGTTACGCGGGTGGCGCAGGGTGCGCAGGGCGCATAGGTGGCGCAGGTGTCTCAATGCGTATTCAGCGCGTGGTGTACAAGGCATGCGGGGTGAGCGAGGTGCACAACTTACTTCAGATCGTGCATGTGCATGATCTGAGTGGTTACTGCACGTTCGGAGTGGTTATTACCACGTCCCGAATGTTGTGCTAACCGGACAGTTGCTACTCGGACCTATAAAAGGTCTCTTCTCTCTCACAGGCAGAGGACACAGAAGATATACAGAGAGTTACGAAAGTTTACAAGTGTTTCTTAACGCAAGTAGACAAAGGCTGTGAGAGAGAAGAGAAGTTTTGCACCAGCGTTGCTTTTGCACGGGAGTCCGTGTACGTGTGAGCACCCTGAGATTCGGGTTAATTTTTTTTTTATTTTATTTTTATTTCTGATTGATTAGTTTTAATAAATAATTTATTCTGTTATTTTTTCTTAAGTGTGCTTTCCCGTGCCATTGATATTTGGAGTGTCAGGGATGTTCAACTCTGGAAATCTTCTTCACGAGTTTTGGAGTGGACATGATTGCCTTCATGACGGTATATAGTGTCCCATCCAAACTTGTTCCCTTGTGCTCTTTTTGCTTCGCAGAACTTCGGATCGATTTTGACCATTTGATTATTATTTATTTTCCCACTCTTTTCCTTGATCATTTTCAGCGCGTTACCGTGACTTTTAAATTGGGAGCGCAAGACCAGTCAGTTTCTTAAAACCAACTTCTCATTGATGATCTACTCGAGACGCTCGTCACCCATGACCTTCGTGTCCCACTCAGACACGTCATTTTGTGCTCCAATTTCTTCGTACAACTTTCCTGACGCGTGACCCGATTTTATTTCACTCCACGGCATCACATTCATTTTCCAACTTGATTTGTGGGTCCCCTGTCGACCAAAACCTGTCAGCCCCAATTATGGACATGGCCCACATTGAGCCTACTATCCGTCCGTCACTTGTTTCCCATTTATTGGAATCCCCATGTGCTACTTATTTACCCATGATCTTCAACACCTATTTTTATTCGATTTTTTTGCACAATGTCCAGCTTTGGATCCAATCCGGCTCCACTGAACCCAACCCCAGCTTTATTTTTCCTCTCTCATGACGCCCTCATATTTTTTTGCCCAAAAATATTAGTACTCATTCTACCCATTTTTTTAATTATTTATTGGAATTTTCCTTGAATTAAATCCTATAGGAATAACCTAATCTTTCCTATTTAAATTGTAGCCCTTGGATTCTCCAAACTAAATCTCATCCACTCAATCCCTACATTCACTTTTCTCCAACCCCTTAGCAGCATGTGTGCCGGCCCTAAATTCTAGGAGAGCAACCCTCTCTCTCTCTCTCTCTCTCTCTCTCTCTCCCTCTCACATTATCACTCTCACTCTTTCTCTCTTTCTAAACAATTTATCACCACAAACAACTAAAACAACACCAACGACAACTCCACACAGCCATGCAACACCCGACCTTGCTTCTCCCATTGCCCAGGCCGCCGATCACCACCTCCTCCGTCGTGGTCGGGCACGGCTGGCCGCACCAAACCCACAACTCCTCCTCTTCCCTCCTCCTCCACCAACACTTCAACATCGCCACCACCGCCACATCTATCAACTCCGACCATGGCCACCACAACCACCATCCTTAGCCCGAGCCTGGCCAGATCTCCACCACGTGCGTCGCAGCGCCGCCGCGTGCCACCAGCGCAGCAACCAGTGGACAGCGCGCTGCGGCAGCAAGCACAGCCGCGCGCCCTAGCGCGTGCGCACGGGCGTGCAGCGCCGCCGTGGTCCCCTCCGTGGACAGCCCCCCCTCCGGCGAGCTCAGGCGGACAGCCCCTGACGGCCACCGTCCTCCGGGACGCACCGTCGAGGCGATTCGTACATTTTGCACGACGTCCCGTCGTGACGCGCGCGAAATCGAGTTCATTTTGGCGTTCCGTCGCAGCAACTTCGTGCGCGTTTTCCCTAAAATCCGACCATTGGATCGACAATTTCTTCGCTCCTTCACAATCTCGGTATATGCACCTTCACTCCTGTCAATTTTTGTCCGTTAATTTTATCGTTTGATACATCAAAACCGGCCACCAAGTTGACCGTTTAAATTGTATTAAATTTGGACAGTTTCGCGGGGCCAACTTCGTCAGCTTGTATCTCCTCCACCGCAGCTCCGTTTGGCGTGCTACCAATTCCGGTGCGAAGCTGGTATAACCCTCTTGCTACCTCTCCAGTTTCGTTTCATTGTGAGCTTGTTTGATTGGTTGAATTCGACGCCAAAGTTGGCCGTCCGAATTCGTAATTTCCAACTTGTAAAATTCCATTTTTGAACACGGGGCTCCAGATTTCATTTCTGACACCACCATTAGACTTGTGGCATCATTCTAGCATGTTTTCATATAAAATTCGTTAGATTTGGAGAACGTGGGCCCTGGCACATTTTTTGGTGCAAAGTGGGTCCCACATTCTGGGTCAACGGGACTTTTTGATGCCGGCTCATCGGAATCCAATTTCGGATATACCGTTGAGTTCGTATCATCATTCTGGACTCATTGACATATAATTTGCTAGATTTTGGTGGACATTGGATCCGACACGCATTTCGGTGCAAGTCGGATACCAATATCCGGGTCAACGGGTCATTTTGAGATCGGCTCATCGGAATCCAATTCCGGAGATACCGTTGAGTTCGTATCATCATTCTGGACTCGTTGACAGGTAGTTTGCTAAGTTTTGAGAACATTAGCTCCGGTACGCATTTCCGTGCAAACCGGAATTCCAAGTTCTGGTCAACGTACCAAATTGAGATCGAGTCAACGGAATCCAATTCTGGAGATACCGTTGGGTTCGTATCGTCATTCTGGTTTCATGGATATATAATTTGTTATATTTTATAGACTTGTTTTCCTGCTTTCGGTGCAAAACGGCTCCGACACGGACACCGTTTTGACCCAAAATTACCTTTTTGCCTTTGTGTCCAAATTGGACCGTTGGGTAGGCTATCCTAGCTAATTTGACCATTCTGGACACGTTAGCGATGTTTATTTTATCGTCCGACAATGTTTGTTGATAATTTCTCTGAGTTTAACCTTTTTATAATTAATTAACAGTTAATTCTTATAATGTTCGTATTTCGGAATTAGTACAACGAAACTGAGCTCAGTCGATTCTGGTGATCTCACATCGCTGAAATTGACAAGATGGACACGTGGATCACTATAATAAGATTATCAATTTTACCAATAATCTTCTTATCTCGATTTGCGTGACGTAAGTTTCGACGTACGAATAACGAAGTACACTTTATATCTTTAATAATTAGACTAGATTTGACCCTGTTTGACCAAAGTTGACCAGTTGACCCAAAGTCAACTGTAAGTCAACGCTTGACCTAGTTTGACTAAATTATTGACCGGAGTTGACCTAGAGTTATTTTGACTTAGAAGAACCTAGGATAAAATAGATTGTTTGTGGATTCATTTATTACTACTTGAACACCTTGTAACCTGTGTTGCTTTAAATAGGACTCTGTAGCTTTAGTTGGACCCCCCTATACTTATCAGCTGTTCAGGTTGTCAGGCGAGTACATTCTCTGATCATTTCATATCCTGCTTAGAACTATTTCCTGCAGTAGATTACTTTACTTGTACTGTCACGTTGGTCACACGGATTGGTACTATATGGATCCCTTCTTGAGATGTTATCCTTAGGGAGCATCGGGTACTCTATGTTCTGTGCGTTTCACTTACATAGCGTATCACTATGCTTCATTGATTCTTCGATCACTTGTGACATATACTCTTATGATCACAGAGTTTTCCTGGAATCCTTATCCCATTTATGGGTCTACTATGTACCACCCATTCGGGGGCTACCACCTTTCGGAGGCTACCACCTTTCGGAGGCTTATCACCCTTCGGAGGCCTTACATAGTATCATAACATAACCTGGTTGGATCCTTGTGTATTGATTGGGGGTACGGGGGAGTAGAAATGGACATGTGAATAATACACCAGTAGTGTAGCATCAAAATCATTCCATAGTGTAGCATCAGAATTATCCCAGGCCATTTACATGTCTATATTGTACTCTGAATCACTAGCCACTGTTAGTCTCTATTTATAGTAGATATTTCTATTACAGCTCTCTCTCTCTGTTTACATACTGCACTTCTTTCAGTACCTGTATCTTACTTTACTGCATGATTATATCATCTAACCTGCTATGAACTGTTGAGATGTACTGTACTCGCTCCTGTCCTGACTGGACCTGTTGATAAATTTTACAGATAGCCTGGAGGTTGCCTACTAGCCTAGAGGAGACACACTAGGGGTTGTTTAGATAGTTATTTCATTTGTCTGGAGTTGTATTTACTTTGTGGATTACTGTATTTGAGTTTGAGATTTGAGATGTATTTCTGGATTTGTGTATCTTAGACACTTAGATTCTATTTCCTGTATCTCTTTTGGATTTCATGTTTTATCTATCCTTATCATGCTCTACCTTAGATGTGATTGAGTCTGTATCTGCTATGTCACCCCCATTCGGGGAGTATATACTGCTTAGCATTATATTGTTAGATGCTGTGACCTAGGACAGCGTTCTACCTCCGACACTGCGGCGTAGGCTGGGCGTTGTTACGTTCTCGTACCCAAACAGTGGGTACGGGTCGTGACACGTTTTTAGTGGTGGTCCATGTAAGTCGAGTTTATGTAGTAGTATTCGAACTAGAGTACCACTACAGCCTGCACTAGGAATAGGATATATTTTGAAGGTACTCAATCACAGTTAGGATCCTTAAGAGATTCCTGTGACGATCCTTGGGAATCTTGTTTAATTCCGATTTAAAAACTCTTTTTCCTTGATTTGATTTATCTTTACTTTCTGCTATTGAATTTAATTTTTGATGGATTATTATTGAATTTGAGTTTGTATTTATTGATTTTGATGAAGATTGTTTAAATTTGAATCTTGATGTTAGCTATAGCATCCGAGTTTGTAGATATATGATTTGAAGGATTTTGTTCATTTCTGAATTTTGATGTTCCTTGATAAATTTGATTTTTTAGGTATTCATTGTTGATTTAATTTAATTTTTGGCAAGATAAAATTATATGGGCTAGGTCATCTAAGTTCTGGAAATCTTGTCTTCTATAGTCACATTAGCCAGCATGGTGAGGACATATAGTCTGACTTTGGATATATTTCTCGGGTGTGGGAATTTAAGATTTTCGCAGCCAAGCTAGCGGCATCGCAAAAATGTTAAATACCATGATTCTAGAGGTATGTGCATAAGTCAAGGACTCTGTGATTATCGTAGCCTTGCTTACTAGTATGACGAGGATTTAGAGTACCATGATTTTTGGATAGACGCATATGATTATCAGATTGTACCTTAAATGTTTTCGAACATGTTTTTGCGACTTTTGTTTCAGTCATAAAAAAAGAATTATTGTTGTTTTGTTTTGTTTTGTTTTGTTTTGTTTTGTTTCTCATTGTTTACTTAGGATGTAGCTTTAGCTATTTTTATAAACCTTGTGTAACTTCTTACAAATTTATTTCTTCTTAATACAATAAATCAGTGATTTTACTAGGCCTTATTTTGGATTTGATATTATAGCTCTGATTTCAAAATGGGTCCCTCTTTTAAACAGATAAGCAGAACAGATTCTTTTATCATTCTCTTCCTGCCAATATTTTATTTCCATCATTCCTTGTCTTATATAACTGTCATGATTACATCAATTCCCTATCTCGTATATAATTCTGTCAGCTATACCTTGAAAACTCTTGAATCTTCATATCATTTTGCCTGAGAAATGTTGAGAAAGTGACGTAAATCATCTAGTTCGGAAAAGATGTAATTGGTTATCATATGATGATTTGTAGGAATCAAAATGTTGGATGTCAAATATGAAAAATTGAGAGGAAGATGTGGTAAAGGTTTAGAATGGAATCAAGTGATAAATGTTATCAATTTAGAAACAATCGCAGAAAATTTTGGTTATGAGTAATTCAGGGATATATTTCAAAAAAAAACTAATGAGGATATCAGAGGTCAACCTAGTTTTGAGAACTTAAAAATCTTTGTTATTGATTCTTGGGAACTATTACAAGGCTATGTAGAAATCTAGAGATAGAAAGGGGAATTTAATTGTATTCTATGATTATGCGAAGTTGAACTAGATATTGTAAAAGGGTGACTAGAGACAGAGAGAACACAAGGATTTTACGTTATAGAAATTATTTTAGATGATTGTGAGAAATTGTGGAATTCAAAAGGATAACATTTGAAGGTGAACATTGAAGAAAATATGAAGGTTGATTTATAAACAAGAATAAATTTGTGTGATATAGTGGTATTGGAGTTAAATTAAATACGAGACTTGATTTAAACAAGTCCAAGGATTCCATAAACTGGATTTAGAGGTTTCGGATCTAATTTAGAACGAGGTGAAAGAATTTGGAAACTTGATTAAATGGATAAGTGTTGATACCTAATTAAGAGGGGTATGCTTCGTGGAAAATGTTTTGGAAGTTTGGAATTTTGTCTATGGTGATTGTGGTAAAGGTTTAGATGACTGAAGGTTATAAAATTTCGATGATAGTCATATGAAGGTTGATTTTCATATTGGGACTTGTGAGAAAAAAAAAGAATATGGTTTGGCGAATGATAAACTGATAGTATTAGAGAGGGATGTTTTGCTGACTTCGTATGAAATCTTTTCCTGTTTTCTCTAAAAAGGGTTTTTCAATACCATTAAATCCTAGTTTTCTTAATCACGACCAAATCGACTTCGATTATCTTTTCTTATCTTGGGTTGTACTTGATTGAATTAAATTTGGTTGTGACCTGAATCTCCATCCTTGTATGTTCGTTCTCAGACTTTGTTGAACTGTCCTCCATATTGCCTAAATCTTGATTTCCCCAATTTGATCAACTTAGGTCGTATCGAGACTAAATATTCTCAATATGTATTGTGATTGGAATTTTTCATGGAATTGGCTTTCATTCCTTAACTTTGATTTTGATTTTCTTTTTTTTCTGAACCCTTTAAAGATAATTGGTAGTTACTTTTCTTTATTTTTATGATAAGTACCAGTTTTCATATAGGATGGTAGACTGCCTTACAGTTTTGATGGTTTGTTGTTTCTGTAACTTCTCTAGTTTAACACCCTAGATTGCTTGTGTATTTTGATACCCCATGACCGTTTTGGTTTAGCATGACTAGTATACCTAGATAAGACTTTCACTACCACCGTATGCCATGACCCTGTACGTCGTCCTTTTTAATCACATGATTTGTTTGAGTTCTGGGACTTTGATTGTGGGGGTTTGACCTAGAAGGAGTATGAACAATTTTAATTTCGAGGACAAAATTTTTATAAGGTGGGTAGGATGTGAGCACCCTGAGATTCGGGTTGATTTTTTTTCATTTTATTTTTATTTCTGATTGATTAGTTTTAATAAATAATTTATTCTGTTATTTTTCCTTAAGTGTGCTTTCCCGTGCCATTGATATTTGGAGTGTCATGGATGTTCAACTCTGAAAATCTTCTTCACGAGTTTTGGAGTGGACATGATTGCCTTCATGACGGTATATAGTGTCCCATCCAAACTTGTTCCCTTGTGCTCTTTTTGCTTCGCAGAACTTCGGGTCGATTTTGACCATTTGATTATTATTTATTTTTCCACTCTTTTCCTTGATCATTTTCAGCGCGTTGCCGTGACTTTTAAATTGGGAACGCAAGACCAGTCAGTTTCTTAAAACCAACTTCTCATTGATAATCTACTCGAGACGCTCGTCACCCATGACCTTCGTGTCCCACTCAGACACGTCATTTTGTGCTCCAATTTCTTCGCACAACTTTCCTAACGCGTGACCCGTTTTATTTCACTCCACGGCGTTACATTCATTTTCTAACTTGATTTGTGGGTCCCCTGTCGACCAAAACCTGTCAGCCCCAATTATGGACATTGCCCACATTGAGCCTACTACCCGTCCGTCACTTGTTTCCCATTTATTGGAATCCCCATGTGCTACTTATTTACCCATGATCTTCAACACCTATTTTTATTCGATTTTTTGCACAATGTCCAGTTTTGGATCCAATCCGGCTCCACTGAACCCAACCCCAGCTTTATTTTTCCAATCTCATGACGCCCTCATATTTTCTTGCCCAAAAATATTAGTACTCATTCTACCCATTTTTTTTAATTATTTATTAGAATTTTCCTTGAATTAAATCCTATAGGAATAACCTAATCTTTCCTATTTAAATTGTAGCCCTTGGATTCCCCAAACTAAATCTCATCCACTCAATCCCTACATTCACTTTTCCCCAACCCCTTAGCAGCATGTGTGTCAGCCCTAAATTCTAGGAGAGCAACTATCTCTCTCTCTCTCTCTCTCTCTCCCTCTCACATTATTACTCTCACTCTTTCTCTCTTTCTAAACAATTTATCACCACAAACAACTAAAACAACACCAACGACAACTCCACACAGCCATGCAACACCCGACCTTGCTTCTCCCATTGCCCAGGCCGCCGGCCACCACCTCCTCCGTCGTGGTCGGGCACGGCTGGCCGCACCAAACCCACAACTCCTCCTTCTCCTCCACCAACACTTCAACATCGCCACCACCGCCACATCTATCAACTCCGACCATGGCCACCACAACCACCATCCTTAGCCCGAGCCTGGCCGGATCTCCACCCCGCGCGTCGCCCCGCGCGCCGCCCCGCGCGTCGCCGCGCTGTCGCGCGCCACCAGCGCAGCAACCAGTGGACAGCGCGCTGCGGCAGCAAGCACAGCCGTGCGCCCTAGCGCGCGCGCACGGGCGTGCAGCACCGCCGTGGTCCCCTCTGTGGACAGCCCCCCCTCCGACGAGCTCAGGCGGACAGCCCCTGACAGCCACCGTCCTCCGGGACGCGCCGTCGAGGCGATTCGTGCGTTTTGCACGACGTCCCGTCGTGACGCGCGCGGAATCGAGTTCATTTTGGCGTTCCGTCGCAGCAACTTCACGCACGTTTTCCCGAAAATCCGACAGTTGGATCGGCGATTTCTTTGCTCCTCACAATCTCGGTATATCCACCTTCACTCCTGTCAATTTTCGTCCGTTAATTTTATCGTTTGATACATCAAAACCGGCCACCAAGTTGACCGTTTAAATTGTATTAAATTTGGACAGTTTCGCGGGGCCAACTTCGTCAGCTTGTATCTCCTCCACCGCAGCTCCGTTTGGCGTGCTACCAGTTCCGGTGCAAAGCTGGTATAACCCTCTTGCTACCCCTCCAGTTTCGTTTCATTGTGAGCTTGTTTGATTGGTTGAATTCGACGCCAAAGTTGGCCGTCCGAATTCGTAATTTCCAACTTGTAAAATTTTATTTTTGAACACGGGACTCCAGATTTCATTTCTGACACCACCATTAGACTTGTGGCGTCGTTTTGGCATGTTTTCATATAAAATTTGTTAGATTTGGAGAACGTGAGCCCTGGCACGTTTTTCGGTGCAAAGTGGGTCCCACAATCTGGGTCAATGGGACTTTTTGACGTCGGCTCATCGGAATCCAATTCCGGATATACCGTTGAGTTTGTATCGTCATTCTGGACTCGTTGACATATAATTTGCTAGGTTTTGGTGGACATTGGATCCGGCACGCATTTCGGTACAAGTCGGGTACCAATATCCGGGTCAACGGGTCATTTTGAGATCGACTCATCGGAATCCAATTCCGGAGATACCGTTGAGTTCGTATCATCATTCTGGACTCGTTGACAGGTAGTTTGCTAAGTTTTGAGAACATTGGCTCCGGCACGCATTTTCGTGCAAATCGGAATTCTAAGTTCTGGTTAACGTACCAAATTGAGATCGGGTCAACGGAATCCAATTCTGGAGATACCGTTGGGTTCGTATCGTCATTCTGGTTTCGTGGACATATAATTTGTTATATTTTATAGACTTGTTTTCTTGTACGTTTTTCGGTGCAAAACGGCTCCGACACGGATACCGTTTTGACCCGAAATTACCTTTTTGCCCTTGTATCCAAATTGGACCGTTGGGTAGGCTATCCTAGCTAATTTGACCATTTTGGACACGTTGGCGATGTTTATTTCATCGTCCGACAATGTTTGTTGATAATTTCTTTGAGTTTAACCTTTTTATAATTAATTAATAGTTAATTCTTATAATGTTCGTATTTCGGGATTAGTACAACGAAACTGAGCTCAGTCGATTCCGGTGATCTCACATCGCTGAAATTGACAAGATGGACACGTGGATCACTATAATAAGATTATCAATTTTACCGATAATCTTCTTATCTCGATTTGCGTGACGTAAGTTTCGACGTACGAATAACGAAGTACACTTTATATCTTTAATAATTAGACTAGATTTGACCCTGTTTGACCAAAGTTGACCAGTTGACCCAAAGTCAACTGTAAGTCAACGCTTGACCTAGTTTGACTAAATTATTGACCGGAGTTGACCTAGAGTTATTTTGACTTAGAAGAACCTAGGATAAAATAGATTGTTTGTGGATTCATTTATTACTACTTGAACACCTTGTAACCTGTGTTGCTTTAAATAGGACTCTGTGGCTTCAGTTGGACCCCCCTATACTTATCAGCTGTTCAGGTTGTCAGGCGAGTACATTCTCTGATCATTTCATATCCTGCTTAGAACTATTTCCTGCAGTAGATTACTTTACTTGTACTGTCACGTTGGTCACACGAATTGGTACTATATGGATCCATTCTTGAGATGTTATCCTTAGAGAGCATCGGGTACTCTATGTTCTGTGCGTTTCACTTACATAGCGTATCACTATGCTTCGTTGATTCTTCGATCACTTGTGACATATACTCTTATGATCACAGAGTTTTCCTGGAATCCTTATCCCATTTATGGGTCTACTATGTACCACCCTTCGGGGGCTACCACCTTTCGGAGGCTACCACCTTTCGGAGGCTTATCACCCTTCGGGGGCCTTACATAGTATCATAACATAACCTGGTTGGATCCTTGTGTATTGATTGGGGATACGGGGGAGTAGAAATGGACATGTGAATAATACACCAGTAGTGTAGCATCAGAATCATTCCATAGTGTAGCATCAGAATCATCCCAGGCCATTTACATGTCTATATTGTACTCTGAATCACTAGCCACTGTTAGTCTCTATTAGTAGATATTTCTATTACAGCTCTCTCTCTGTTTACATACTGTACTTCTTTCAGTACCTGTATCTTACTTTACTGCATGATTATATCTTATAACCTGTTATGAACTGTTGAGATGTATTGTACTCGCTCCTGTCCTGACTGGACCTGTTGATAAATTTTACAGATAGCCTGGAGGTTGCCTGCTAGCCTAGAGGAGACACACTAGGGGTTGTTTAGATAGTTATTTCATTTGTCTGGAGTTGTATTTACTTTGTGGATTACTGTATTTGAGTTTGAGATTTGAGATGCATTTCTGGGTTTGTGTATCTTAGACACTTAGATTCTATCTCCTGTATCTCTTTTGGATTTCATGTTTTATCTATCCTTATCATGCTCTACCTTAGATGTGATTGAGTCTGTATCTGCTATGTCACCCCCATTCGGGGAGTATATACTGCTTAGCATTATATTGTTAGATGTTGTGACCTAGGACAGCGTTCTACTGCCGACACTGCGGCGTAGGCTGGGCGTTGTTACGTTCTCGTACCCAAACAGTGGGTGCGGGTCGTGACAGTACGATCCGAGGAGTCAGAAGAGCAGAAGTGTTCCAAAGTTCTCCGACGAACTTACTGGTTCCTGGAAGCTATTCGTGTGGGGCGAATATAGCTTTGAGCAACAGTGATCATTCACCCCAGCAGGATTTTCATCCATCATTCGCCTGTCATTTTCTTCGCTGTTGTGGATTACGAAATCTTTTTAGATTCTCGTAATATCATATGCTGCTGTAACGAAATCTTCTTAGATCTTCGTTAAACTTGCGCAACCTTTCTGGAAGTGTTGCGTTGGAACATTGTTTTTACAATTGTTTCATCTTCTCAGTTTTCCATCGAAAAATTGTTCCCCGGCACTAACACAATTCACCAAAATAAATAAATTGTCGATACTTATACATATAAAAGGGTCCAAATAGAGGAGATGAGAATCTCATGTCGAATGAAATTTCTAGGCCGCCTCCTCCTCCCCACCGAAGGACCAAGACCAAGGTGCGTTTGGTTGCATGTTGAACGTCAATTTCGGCATTTGTTTTGCTGTAAATAGGAACACTTAGAGCATCACATGAGTAGATCGAGCTCCAAAAATAAATCTAGAATGAGTTGCGCCTATATGGAATAGTAAAAAATAATAAAATAATCTTTGGTCCCAAAGGTGTCATGTGGTCAAAAATTAATGTGATAACAAAATAATATAAAATCTACAACCTAGAAAGTGGAGGGCTCCAATTGGGACTTACTATTCTACAAAATGATTTCCTACGTTCTGAATCTAAATTTTTTTAGACCTAATCTATAGCTCCTATGAGTGGGTTGGACATGAGAATTTAGAAATTGGACCTTGGAATGGGTTTAACTGTTCAACCAAATAGCTTCTAAATTATGAATCTAGATTTCAGATTCTAGGATGAACCTTACTACGCATCTATAGTAGGGTCCATCTCAATTTCTAGATTCTAGATTCAGAATATAGGAGCTCATTTTATAGAATCGTAGGTTCAATTGGAGTTCCATGATGGTCTCAACTCACCCACATGAGCTATAATTTGGGCCTCATAATTTTCTATATTAAGAATGTACGAACTCATTTTGTAGAATAGTAAGGCTGAATTTGGAATCTCAATTTTTAAATTCTAGATTTTACATTTTTTTTTATCACATTAATTTTTGGCCATGCAACCTTCAGGACCAAAGGTCATTTCATCATTTTTTTTACTATTCCTATACAGGGCCAACCAATTCTAAATTTAGGCAAGTTATATGGGTACATCAAAAAATGATCATGGCTAGCCCATTTTGAACTTTGGTTTATTTATAAGTTTACCATTGAAGAAAGTGATCATGGCTATCCTACTCTTTGATATAAAAGTCAATTTTTCTAATTTTGCTCTTCTTCTTTCTCAACTCATCCAAGAAGAGGAAGAACAAGAAGAACAAGAAAAAGAAGAAGAGGAAGAAGAACAACAACAAAAAAAATGAGAATTTCGATAGGATTTAAACCCTAATTTTCTTCCTCAACTCATCCTCACTATCTCCAAGTACAATGGGATTTAAACCCTAATTTTCTTCCCATTTCGATTTTCAATTAATGGAGAAGAAGAAAATGAGAAGAAAACACACAAAAATTAATCCTAATTTTCTTCTCATTTCTAATTTGATGGCACCCAAAGGCTCCTCGTAATGTACAAATCCTAATATTGGTGGAAACCATAATATTGTTGTTTCAACTAGTGTAAACAAGGACTGTCCAATTTTCTGACAGTCCTAAAAACTGAATGGACTGCCAGAAAACTGGGTAGTCCTAAGTCATAACATGTGAAACAAAGGACTGCCCATTTTTTTGGCAGTCCTTACTTTATGTAGGACTGTCCAATTTTCTGGCAGTCCTACAAACTGAATGGACTGCCAGAAAACTGGGCAGTCCTTTGTTTCACATTTTTCTGGCAGTCCATTCAGTTTGTGGGACTGCCATAAAATTGGGCAGTCCTAAGTTTCACATGTTGTGATTTAGGACTGTCCAATTTTCTGACAGTCCATTCAGTTTGTAGGACTGCCAAAAAATTGGACAGTCCTTGTCGACGCAGAATTTTCTCGTCGTTCATTAAATGGGTAATTTTTCACTCCAAATGTAGTTTAATTCATTCAAATGGGCTACAAAGAATTGAAATAAACAATATAATTGATGCTTGAATTTTTTAAATTAATTTCTAAGGTTTTGGAAATAAATTGAGAAAGAATTTGGGTGCTTGAATTAATTTCTTCAAAAGAGGAGGATGGTGGAGGAGAAGTGGAAGATGTTGGGGATTTAGGAGTTGTGGATGAGAAGAGGAAGATGTTGGGGATTGATGAGAGGTGGAGGAGAAGAGGAAGAAGAAGAAGAGAGGGATGAGGGTTTTGGAAGAGAGAGAATATATTTTGCAAATGAAGGGAAAAAATGAGTTTTGGGGGGGGGGGGGGGGGGGGGGGGGGGGGGGGGGGGGGGGGGGGGGAGGGGGAGGGAGGAATTTGGGATAGCCATGGATAAAAAATGTGGACTAGCCTAGTGAAAACCACAATTTTGGACTAGCCACAATCCGGACTAGCCATGATCAAAATATGATGTGCCCATATAAATTGTCTAAATTTATTTCTTTTGTTATAAAGTTGGGCCTCAAGATATATATTTTTTGAACTTCTACTAATGATGCTCTTACGGCAAGAAACTTGTATTAATTCACCACCAGGTCAAATCATAAAGTATTTGTTACAACCAAATTGGCTAAAACTCTACTTGGAATTGCCATTTACAACTTGTCGTCGGGGTTGCATTTAAGTTGCACATGCAACAAAGTAGGTAAGAGCATCATTAGTAGTAGGTGGTGCTCAAAATTTCATCTTAAAGGCTAAAATTTTGAAATAAAGGTAGATGTATAATGAATTGGGTTTGTATGGCAGTAGTAGAAAATAATAAAATGAACTTTGGTACCAAATATTGTATAGTAAAAAATTATTGTGAAAAAATATATAATATAAATATAGTATTGGGCTCCAAATTGAAACTTATTATTGTACAAAATAATTTTCTAAATTATGAAAATAGAAATTCTCAAGTCCAACCTTTTAGCTCCCGTGGACGGGTTTAACCTAAAAATCTAGAAATAAAAACCTATAATGGATGTTACTATCCTACAAAATGAGCTCCTATATTCTAAATCTAGAATTGGGATGTGTCTTACTAAAAGATGCTCTAATGCCACGTTTGGTTTGCGGAATTGGAGCCTTGGGAAAGGAAAGTGATTCTTTTCCTTTGTTTGGATGCCAAAAGAAATGAGGAGAAAAATAATTGATTCCCAAGTAGAGGAAAAATAGGGAGAAAAGTGGTTCCTTCCACCAACCCAAGGATTCTTTTTTTCCCTCTAAGGATTCACTTTTCCTCTCAATTTTCTTGGTTTTTTTCGAACACCGGAAAGAAAATTGATTGGAATTGCAATTTTCCAATAGAAATGAAATATCATAGAACCAATTTCCTTTCCTTTCCTTTCCGCGAACCAAACGAGGCCTTAGAGCATCATCAGTAGTTGGGACTCTCAAATGCAATTTGGGGTCCAAAAATTCAAAAAAAGAGAGGTAAATATAGAATGAGTTGGATTTATATGAGAATAGTAGTAAATGATAAAGTGAGCTCCAGTCCCAAAGATTGTATGGTAAATAATTGATGTGAAAAAAAAATATAAAATCTAGAATCTAAAAAGTTGGGCTCCAAATTGAAACATATTATTCTACAAAATGAGTTCCAACAATCTAACATCTAGAAATTGGGAGGCCCAACCCTTAGCACCTATGGATAGGATGAGACCGAAATTATAAAAATTAAAACTAGGAATAAAACTTACTATTATATAAAATGAGCTCTTACATTCCAAATCTAGAAACTAAAAATGGGATGAGCCTTAGTAATGATGCTCTAAACATATCTTTGCGGGAGGCGTAATTAAAATTTATCCCTCCTCGTATATAAAAAGAAGGTTTTTTCTAAGGGCACCACATTGTTTACTTGGGGGCAACTCAAGTAGGTGGAGATTTTGCTAGGGGCTGCCCACAATTTGCTTACGACTAGCCCAAAAATTAGGGTTTCCCCTCTTCTCTTTCCTCCTCCTCCTCCTTCCTCCTTCCTCCAGCGGCGGCGCCACCACCACTACCAGCAGCCACCGCCTCCGCCTCCGTCTCCTTCGCCTCCTTCCTCCGCCTGGTGAGTGATTCCCCCCTCCTTCCTCCGCCTCCTTCCTCCTCCTCCGCCTCCTTCCTCCGTCTCCCTCCGCATCCTTCGCCTCCCTCTCCGAGTACTGCCAACTTGCTGGCAGTCCTAACATAATGTTAGGACTGCCAACTTGCTGGCAGTCCTAGGACTGCCACTAAGTTGGCAGTCCCACTTATTGGAAAAAATTGGGCTAGTTCCAAGTAAAAAAATGGATAGCAAACTTGTAATTTTTTTTAAACATTTTTTGTACTACCCCCGGTCAAAAGTGTCCTTAGAAAAAAACCAAAAAGAAGGACCATTTAAAGTAAAGAGTAGAGACTGGATTTGCGTTATTTTATTTGCTAAATTTAGGAACCCTTCCCCGTTGTTGATTCTTAGGTCTGATCTTCTCCTGGACGATTCCTCCTTCTCAATAATCAGGTAACACCTCTCTCTCTCTCTCTCTCTCTCTCGCTCTTAGTTTTCTTCCATTTATGGCAACAATGGCTCCAGAGAAACCCTAGTTTTTTTTGTTTTTTTTTGTTTCTATTATTGACTCTAATATTAAAGATTTTTGTACAGGAATCACAAACAGTCGAATTCCTTGTCACGAATTTCACTTAGAGCCATACAAACCCTAGAAATGGAAATATATAAGAAGGATTCGTGAGCGCATTCTCGTATGTATAATTACTATATCGATTGGCCATACTTCGAGGAACTTTTTATATTTAGGATTATGCTCTTTGTAAATCCGATTATTTCAGAATTATAGGGTCTGCAGATTTCACATATCAAGCCCGAAGCGCTTAGGCCGGTCATTGATAACCGTCCCTGTCTTGAGCTACCTGGGCTACAAGCACCAAGACCCCTCCCACATTTATGTTGTCCGGGTTGGGATTCGAACCACGCCTACTCCTCCCCTTCCCCACCGGTGCTACCATTGGACTACCCCCCTTGGCGGTAAAATTGTGGAGTTTATCACGTACGTCTTGTTGAAAGAAAAATTCTAGAAGACTATTGTTATAAGACCAGCCGGACTTTATGGATCAGAGTGTTGGGCAGTTAAGAAACAACATGTCCAAAAAGTCGGTGTATCCGAAATGAAAATACAAATATGGATGAGTGGCAATACATTAAATGATGGGATAAAAAATGTGTTTATCCGTAGAAATTAGACGTGACACCAATTGAGGGCAAGACGAGGAAAATTTGACTTAGGTGGTTTGAACACATGCAACGCATAGCAATAGATGCTCTTGTAAGGATAAACACTAATATAGTAGTTAATGAGGCTGCTAGGACTAGAGGTAGGTTGATGGGAGAGGGATTTGAACTCAAAATGTGATGCTTTTATTTATAAGTTATACGATGCTAAAGCTAGTTTACCTAGACATTCGAGCTGATATGTCGTGGCCCAACAATGTATACAGTCTAAAACTAATCGCTACATAAGTACACTCTGAAAGAAATAATAGTACCACATTGAGATAGCCATCACTATCACCCTAAATAGAATCACTAACATTGTATTCTTATGCCATACAACTAGGGTCGTCAAATGCAAGTTTGTGTTTTAAAGTATTTTATTTATTTGTTTTTTCTACTTTGCATAAAACAAACAAAGGTTATATGTTTTTTTTTGTATTTAGAAGGCTAGTCACTTAGTGTCCACCATGGGGATCATACCCAGGACCTCCCTTCGCCTATGAAAGACAACCATTGGGCTGCACTACCATTGGTGGTTAATATGTTATTTGATATATTAACATATGCATATCATATATTATTTCTAGTTTTTTTTTTTTTAAATTTCCTTGTTGCTGTATCCATCCATATATGGTGTATCCATACAATATAGCTGGCTACGTATTTTGACTGTCCGAACCTAGATGCAGGCTGGTGATGTCCATTGAGCGTTTGGTAACTATCATATTAGCTCCATGCCAGCCATGTGGTCTAACCTAGTTGATAGAAACTTAAAATGTAACCTTAGGTTACTAATTACTTCAATCTTGTATCGTTTTTTCCCCTTAATATTCAGATATTACTATATCAAAGAGAGTAGGGTTCTACCCTTAAGATATTGCGAAGAGAAGGCCTCTGAGATAATGTCTTGGCTTGCACCGTATTATACACCTTGTTTTGGGGGATTTTACCTAACTCCACAAATACATTTCTGGCTAGACCAATGTGCTGAAAGGCCCTCCAGAAAGGATTCTTGCAAGACGATCCCTGAAACATCAAGCTGAATGTCAGAGAGAAAGTATGAGGTTACCCTAGGAGATTTTTGTAGATGCTTTATCAGTACCGAGGATAAGTAGAGTATGGAATTATAGCTCAGGATGAGAGAGCTGGAGGTTTTAGTTGTGTCGTTCCCCTTATATAGGGAAGTCTAGGAAGTAATATTTGTAGGTTTTTGAATTATAGGTGCTGTGAGGGGATATGGCCGCATCAACCAAGTGTAGGAAAAGAGTGCTGGGATGTGATTGGGCAAAGTTTGTGTTCGTGGAGAATCTTTTGTAATTTCTTGTTCGATCCGAGACTTGGCTGCACTAGTTGGCTCTTGGCGGTTCGCAATTTGACCTGTAACAACAGTGTATTTTAGTATGTGTCAAGTAGAAAATTATTGTTTCTTGAACTATCCCAAACCATAAGATTGTGTACACTTATGTTGCCAATTTGTATTCCATTCGAGGCATGCTACAAGTCAGCCACATGGTTACTCATCCATATGGCTACTATGGTAGCAACTAGAAAGTGTATATTTGGGTTCTGATAAGCTAATTAAACATATTTGCTCTATTTGTATATATGGGGTGACTCGCTTGGTGCGATGATAAGGCTTGGCGTTGCTTCTTGGAGGATGTGGATTCGAGATGCAGAAATGGCCTCACCATAGGGCCATGGTTCTGCACATAGCCTTTCCCAGACCTCACATTTGCTGGTGCATCATTGCTTGAGAGGTTTCTTTTTTCTTATTCACTAAACAGCCTTGCATATGCTCTTATTATTCCTACGGTACTTTGACCTAACCTCAACATATTACCTATGTGAGCAAAGGCTCTATTCTTCGCTTGCATGTCTGCAACTTACACACACATAGGCATCAATATTATAATCATCATGACCATTTTGATTCTCTCAAGCAAACTAGGGTGTAAGGGGCGAGTTTCTCGGTGACATTTTGGTTGGCTTGGTATAGGCTGGAAAAGTAAGTCATATGGACAGTGGCAGATGCATAAACTTTTTTCAGGGGGAGCAAAAATACATTAAGTTGAAATTTAAGGAGACATATATAGAACTTATAAATAAAAAAAATGTAATAAAACAAACAAACTGTGTCTGGCAAGATTTGAACTCAAGAGTCATGACCTACTAGCAACATCATATACATTACCGATTGGGCTTCCTTTTGTTTGCTAAAAGTTATAAAGGTAGTGAAGTAAATAAGAAAATAAACAAATTAAATATAGAATGAAACAAGATCGAAAACTCAGGACGAGCGGCCGCGCCCCCTTGGCCAATGGTCGGTCTGCCCCTACATATGAGCTGTACTCCCCTTCTACTAAAAGTTTTGTTCTTAGTTGGGCCAGACCTGAATTTCATCTCTCCCCGTCTCGGTGGCAGTTTTACATGAACACTGATATAACACGACATGATATGAACATGGTATGGGTCTTGGCATGTTCTACTGTATTTTTTGCATCTTTTCGTGTCTGATACATGCGGGCATGGGCAGCAAGCAGTTGCTAGTGTCTGTGCCTCCTAGCTATCACAGAGTATCTTTCCATTGGCCCTAGCTCAGGGCCCAACTTGTCTCATGCTTGGGTAGCTGCAAAAGCACGGACTTTCAGTTGCAGTTGTATATGTGAACCCAGTTTAACCCTGTTAAAGTGACTATTTTAAACAAATGTTGGATAATCCTTATATATTTTGATTTCTGGTAAGCAAAATTGTCCATCTTCTCCATTCTGTTCTGAAAATGTTATTTTTTGTTATTCTTGTACTGTGGATAACTAAGGTGTAAGTCTCATCTTTCCTTTACCATTGTGTCTAAATTGTGACAGTTTTCATTACTAATTACAGCTTATTTAGTTGTTTACCGTGCTATTTACAGGAAATATGACTGATGTAACAATTGTTGCTAAAGCTGGAAATAAAAGACGCTTGCCAACATGGATGCAGCAGGTAAATGCTGCTGACAAACTGAGAAAATTGGGAAATCCAGATGAAAATGGTTGTTCCTCAGAAGCACAACCTGAGACTAAGTCTTCTGGGTCGAAGATACCTGTCTCTAGAAAGCCTGATAAGATGTTGGCTAAGGAGTCGAACAGTAGAAATGAATCAGAAATTTTGCAAGGGTGTGAGAGAAAGCAAAGAGGCCGGAACGCCAGTAGAAGAGATGGAGGCCCTAGAAAATCCATCAACAGTTCTGGTGGAGCTAAGAAAAAGCTTAAGAAGGAAACTGGTGTAGATGGGAAAAAAGTGTGTGAGATTGTTTCTTCTAAAATGCAACATGGGAAGAGTGAAAGGCCCCAAATAGATTATCTAAAAAGTGTATCTCCAGAAATGAGTGATGAAGAAATAGAACTGACAATTGATGATTTGATGAGTATCGCCAAAGAGGTATGCTTCTACTTTTTCAAGGAACCCCTTGGTTATTATTTCAAGGAATTGTTAGTAACTGTTTTAATGTGGGCTCAGGATTGATTAATGAATTGCCAACGCTTTGTCAACAATTTGAATGAATATCTCGGTAATCCTATGGTTTCAACTATTTCATCAAAATTGAACTTACGCTGGCCACTGTTCTGTCTCACAGACAGAGCTTTTCACGTATGATTCTATGTTAGTCTTGTTAGGTTATTTGGGATCTGCATTGTAACATTTTATCTAGCATTGTAACATTTTATCGAGCTTACTGCTTTGTGTGTCCATGTGGCCCTTGGACCTTTATATTCTACTGAAGCACTATATTATGGTTTATTCTAGTGTATTTATTACCTTCTTTTATCCATACAATGTTTATGCTTAGCTTCTGGAATTTGATTGCAGTATGTCAGTGCCGATAGGGAGAATAAACAAGAATATCAGGCTTCAAGGGAGTCAACATCAAGATTATATCCTTTGAGCTCAGTTACCTCTGAGGCTGATATGAAAGGACCTCTCCAAGCCAATGGATCCAGCAAAATATTATCCAAATGCTTGGCCAGCAGTCGCATTTCTCATCTAACTGAAACTGAGGGGAAAGGAAAAGAGAACCCTAAAACTGAAAATATTGCCATTAATATTATAAGAACAGGGGATGCTGCTCAGGATATGTTAAACCTCTTTCTAGGACCCTTACTGAAGAAACCCCCACCTAAAGAGCGGGTTTGTGGGGTGCTTGAATCTGAAGGACTGTTGTCCATTGACAAATCAGATAAGGAAGTCAGGGATATGTTGTTGAGTGAAGAGGCACCAGTGGTGAAAAAGAAGAGCAGCCTCAAGGACAAGGTGGCCATGTTTCTTGAATAGCCGGAAATGAGAGAATCATCAGACATTTCAAGAAAGGAAGAGGTAACTGTATATGCCTGTGTTTCCTGATGCAGAATGATATGTTAGGAGGATCAAGTATCATGATTTCTGTTCTGTATATATCTATATAATAAAACAAGGATGTCTTTTGCGACGAAAGATGAGGATAAAGTATGTCCGAGATTAACATATAGGAGTATTCCCGAAAGAACATGAAGTTCTGCGATTAAAATGGAGTGGTCTTTCATGACATGTATATATGTCATCTCAAGAAGCATCACGGTAGGTCAATAATTTTAAAGATATTATTATTAGATGATATGAATGGTAAGCAATTTAGAGAAACAATTTATAAAGGAGTGCCGGAGGCACGGGCCGAATTATCAAGGGGTGCCGGAGGCACGGGGCAATTTATCAAGGAGTGCCGGAGGCGCGGGGATTTCCAGTTGGAAACAAAGTAGCTATTTCAATAAAAGTTCATTGAATGAGCAATTTGATTGAATATTTTAGTCTCGATATAAATCTTTTTCAATGCAACACAGTCTGAAACATTGAGAGATGAAATCAGTAACGATGCAAAACGCTACATTAACTGTCCTTGGGATTAAAAGTGTGAATCATGGAGAAGAAAATCAGATTGCAAGATCTGCTATTCACCAAAATGGCTGTGAACCAGAGATGATCCTAATTTATTTTTTCAGCAAAACTACATCTCCTTTGTTTATTTTCTGAGTTATGAAGACAATATAGAAGAAATTTGAATAGACCCTGGCTAGGTGGTGGAAGATCAGTGGATCGAGTCACAGGGGCGTATTATATCTTACATTTATAGAAATGGTGGGAGTTGGGGGCAGTTAGGCCTGTCAATGGTAGCTTATTGGTCGGATATTGGCATTACCATATCCGAACCATTAACTATCGGATATATCCGATAACTATCCGATATCCGATCGGATATAATTTTTGGCTACCATACCCGTTACCAATAATTTTAACGGATATCGGATAATATCCGAACCAATAAGATTACTAAAAAAATATTAAAAAAAGGGAAGAAAAAAAATGAGTTAAAACGTTTTGGTGTCACCTTGCTGGTTTAGATCGGGTAGATACTTCAAACTATGTTTTTCAGCCGCTTGCAAGGTGACAACCAAAACATTTGAACTCTTTAGAAAATATATGTCAAATATATTATAGTATATACGTTGCTGGAAATTTATGTTCAACCCTATGGTACCGATCTAAACCACTTAAAGTGGCTGAAAAATATAGTTTGAAGTATCTACACTTTCCAATAAGTTTTGGTTGAAAAACATAATTTGTAGTAAATATCATTTTAAATTTATTAAATAATTTAAATATTATTGGTTCGGATATTATTGGTTCGGATATGACACTTACCGTATCCGCATCCGATATCCGATAAATATCCGATATGATATCCGAATCCGTATCCGTATCCGAAATTTCGGATATTTTTGGTTCGAATACGGATCGGATACGGATTTTCGGTCTACCATTGACAGGCCTAGGGGCAGTGGCCCAAAAGACATGCAACAAGCGTGCACAAAGTCCTGTGCGTAACGCCGAACATCTAAAAGAAAGCAAAAGTACATCTCCTTTGATTATTTTCTGAGTTATGAAGACAATATAGAAGAAATTTGAATAGGCTAGTAAGTTTGTGTTTTTGTTATGGAATGTAGTTAGCATGGATACATTGGATAGGTTGGATTGTCTACTTCATGTTATTCATTTTCTCTTCATCCCAAAAAGGTATGTTTATGTTATTCTCCATTGATATTATATGAATCCTTCCCCTTTTTGTTCCTTTCTTGTCAATTTCTATTCTTTGATTCTTGGAGAAATCTTTCATTGTGTTCCTTGTACTAGCAATTTGGCTTTAATTATTTTGTTGATAAAGTGAATGTGTGATAGAGTTTATGTTTATCTACCTAACATACTCTATGTTAATTTAAGGAAGGCCACTTAGAATAAGTTAAGTGGGAAATTTTATTTCCTAAGTGGGAAGTGGGTATGATAAGATAGCTGAGACATATGCTCTTGAAGTGTTGTGATCTAATTGCCATGAAGGTCTAATTTTGGAAGCAGAAAACATAATGCAAATGGGTGGGGGAAATAGTTGGAAGGGTCACTTGGATTACTCTCGACTTGGTGGTTTGTCTTAGGCATGAAAAACAATGAGGAGGCGTTTGGTACGGAAGTACTATATAGCCGGAAATTCTATATTCTGAAAATCAAATTTCTGGTAATTAAATTCCTTGAAAAATTATATTCCCATGTGTTGTGAAAATATAAATATTACGGGTAAAAAAAGAAAAAAAATGATTAAAAAACTGAAAATTTTTAAATAAAAGGATAAAAAAATGAGATAAAAAAATGAATCTTAAAAAAAGAAAAAGATAAAAAACTGAAAAAAACAAAAAATAACAAAAAAATTCTTTTAAAAAATAAAAGAAGATTAAAAAGCGGGAAAAAAAAATCTCAAAATAAATGAAAAAGAACCCCAAAAAAACTGAAACAAGCAAAAAAATATTAAAAAAAGGACAAAAAAAATGAAAAGAAAAAAATATATTAAAAATAGTATTAGAAAAAAAACAACAAATTTTTGTTTTCCCCGGGCAAAAAACATACACCCACCTATTCTTACGGGATATGATTCCCATGTTTAGGTAAATTGTTTACTTGGGTATTTGTAATTTCCTGGAATAATTTTATATAAGCTAAAGAAACAGGGAAATTGGTTTCCTATCCTAAATTTCATATCTTGCATCAGGGCTACATAGAATATCTTGGAGGTTAGTTAGCACCATAAATAGAGTTTGAGGTTTCACACGTCTTATTCAAGCTTGGGCCATTAATTTTGGATAGATAGAGCTCATCTTGCACGCACATGAATACGATGCGACATGATATTGATAGGACACTGATTTTGTCCTAGTGTACTTTTGAATTTGGAGTATACTTGTTGTATTGTTTGAAGTAACTATTCAACCCAATATGATGTATGAACTATTACTAATCTACCAGGATATGTGAAGCTAGATAGAAGAGGACCAAGAGTAATGAGATGTAACTTTTTCTCACGTCTTTTACGAGATGCGGCATGTGGGCTTCATTTTTTTGGTTCAGTGAATGTGTAAGGAGTCACATATCCATAGTCATATGGGCATATGAAATTTGTTTTTCTTAATCATGTATATTCTGTAGGAATTTGGAAAATGGAAATTAGTTTGAAGTCCCTAACTTCAGACTGATTTTAATATGTCTATATTGCTTTTAAACGTTTATGAAAGAACATGACAGAAATGTATGGAACATATATCTTTGCCTATCTCCCTTAATATTTAAAAAGAACACTGAGAAACAAAAGGTTAAAAGTAATAAAATATTGGCTTGGAACAAAACGGAGAGGACACACACGATACTTGTCTAGAAGAACAAGGAGGCACCAGTTGGAGCGAGGTTGTACTGAAGAAAGAGGTATGTGAGACCATAGGGGATTACACACTGGTCAGCTTGGTTAATTGCTCTATTAATATCATTTCTAAAGTACTAGCCAACTGTCTGAAAAAAAAGTCTTACAGTTAATAATAGGGGACTTTGAGACCGGTTTCATCCAGGGAAGATACATTTTATATAGCATGGTCATGGCACATGAGATAATTGGGAAATGCAACAAGCGAAAAGGGAGCGGGTTCATATTAAAATTGGACTTTGAAAAAGCATATGACATGGTGGACTCGGACTGTGTACTGGAGAGCTCAAGTAACCGTGGGTTTGGACCAAAGTCGATACGCTGGACGACTCATTGGCTAACATCAGCAAAATCCACAACTACGATCAATGGACAACAGGGAAAGGAAATTTGTTGTGCTAGGAGTCTTAGACAAGGAGATCCTTTATCGCCATTGATGTTCACGTTGGTGGCGGACAGACTGAACAGTATAATACAGAAGGTAAATGGAGATGAATTATGCAAGGATTAGGGGACAAAATTTATCCTGGGAGTTGTTTTAACCTCCAGTATGCACAGATGATACTCTTATCTTCTGGACAAGGGACCCTAGACAAACAATTGTGCGTAAGTGGATCCTGTATTGCTTTGAAGTGGTATGTTTTGAAAATCAACTATCATAGACGTTCTATCTTTGACATAAGAGCCAAGACCAACTGGGGAAGTGCACTAGCATCAGGGATTTTTAATTGTAAGGATTTCCGACGAGAAAGGAAAATCTTCTAAAAAATGACTGGAAATTTGTTATTAAGAAAGTGAGAAAGTGTCTAGAAGAGTGAAAAGACAAATTGTTCTCTTGGGGGTTGAATTACTCTTTTGAACTCTGTTTTATCGGCCATACCCTTGTATGTCATGTCGTCAATGTATCAGGTACCAAAATGGGTCATTGGGAGGATAGATAAAATTTGAAGAAGGTTCTTGTGGAAAGAACCTAGTAAATGGTAAGGGTTATCATATAGTGAGATGGGGAATAGTGTGCAAGCACAAATAATTTGGGGGAATAGGAATCGTAGACTTATCATCCATGAATAAGGTTTTGCTTACGAAATGGTGGTTAAAGATTTGGGCACATAAAGAATCAAGCCTAGCCTGAATGATTAACAATAAGTATGGCTCTGGCTAGGGAATCTGGAAAGATGGGAGTAAAAAACAAATGCTCCCAGTTCTGCAGAGGTCCAAAAATTGAAACATATCTTTTACTCAAGTACTAGATTTACAATAGACAACAACTTCATTTGCTTCAAGGAGGACTTGTGCGAGGATATAACACTTCGAGGGAGGTTCCCATAACTATACGTGGAGCTGAGGAATAAATATGACCAAGTGAATCTACAATGGAGAGGGGGACAGTGGCGTCCAAGATTTCTTAGATCGCTTAGTCAAGAATTGTGTATTCGCTGAAATTATCTTTCATCTTTCTTAGAGTCATCGTGGAAACCCATGAATAATGAGCAAGAAGATGAATGCAAATGGAGATAGGATCAAGGGAAAAGTTTCAGTAAAATCACTGTATAGACACCTGAACATTGGAGGACGAAATCCACAGTTTAGCCTATGTTGTATTAAGCGTGAGGCGAGGCGAGGCGAGGCGACGAGGCTGTCGCCTCGCTTAGTGGTGCTTAGTTAGAGCCTCACATTTTTTTGCTCCTACATGTAAAATATTCTATATAGTATATACACATAAATTTCAATATTTTTTCATACAATCCTACTAGTATATGCATGAATAACAATACCAATTATCAATCAAGCAAAGTAACAATATAAATACTAGAATTAAAATACAAACTACAAGCCACACAATACATACATACTACATAGTCATCAAAATATCATCAAACATAAAAGTTGTCTCTAAAGTTCCTGCTTAAAGTTTTCCAACTATCCAACTATGTAAATAACACAAGATTCGGTTTAGTTTATTAAAAAAATCAAAAAAAAAAAATCAAAAAAAAGAAAAAAGAAAATCGTTAAGCGAGGCGCCTAAGGCGAGGCGAGGCGCTACTAAGCGACGCCTAAGCGCGCTTAAGCGCTGATTGCTTTTCTGGGACGAAAATTCATTAAACGAGGCACCCTAATTCTAAATCTCGCTTAAGCGCGCTTTTCACAACATAGAGTTTAGCAAGGCGTTTTGAAAGATTTAAGGCCCGGCACAAAGTTAGAACATTCCTATTGTCAGCATGTAACGATGTCATCCTTACTAGGGATAACTTACTGAAGTGCAAGCAGGTAGGCAAAGACACGTCTCTATCATGTATGGAGAAGAAAGAAACAATGGATCATGTCATATTAAACTGTAAGATGTCCAAGCCTATTTGGGAGTATTTCCTACAGAAAATGTGTATAACCGGGTTTCCTGAATCTTTCGAGTCTCTTTGGGAGGATTGGAGACTTCAAAAAAGGGTCTAGAGTTTTTCTAAAATTTTGGGATGTAACAGCGATAGCTATGTCCTGACATATTTGGCTAGAATGTAACCGGGTCATTTAAAAAAAATCAAATATCCAGAGACGGTCGGAAAACCTTACAATATAAAACAATGTTTTTGTTCTTACATTTGTTTTTTTTTAATTGCATGAATAATCTGTTTGGGATTGGAAATTCAGCTGAAATCCTTCTTTGATCACTTTCATTTCTAGCAATTTACAAAAAGAAAGTTTAGAAAGCAAAAGTTAAGGTAGAGAGCAACTGATCGAGAGACAAATATGCGATTCTTAATATTAATAAGGCTGTTTTTGCGGAAGAAACTACCAACGATACTCGTACAGCTCATTGCATGATTTGCAAATTTTACAGTGCAAGAAATATTAACCAAAGATGAGACTTTGCAATTTACATATTGACCTTAATTGCTGCATTGAGTTGACAGGAGATCTTGGAAATCAGTAGTAGAAGTAGTACAAATTCATATAAGAGTAACTTATCTACCAGATTGGTAAAATCTTGGCAAAGGAAAATGGACTTTGAAGATCCTTAACTACGGGAATTTTTAGGAGCATATTGAAATAATATAAATATATAATCCTTATCATAACACTAGAGTTTGGGTACCGCCGAAGTTTACTCTAAAACTATGTTCTTCTTTATAAAACATCTATAGAAAGTATACTCTTCTTTGCTTGAAGAAAAATCACAATTTTTATCATCTGGATTCTGCCTTGGCTATGATCAGAGATGGTATGGCCTTTGTCTTGTCAATGCATTTGCTAGAATCCTACTTATGTCATATAGTGACATTCTATTCATTATTAACTGAGGTTTGACATATATCAGATTATGTTTGATGCCTTGAGTTTTTCGCCCCTTGGAAAGCCTGATAGCTGTAAATTCATATGTAACTAGTGTTATCTTAATATTAATTGTTGCTCTCGCCGTTGTCATATCATAGTCCATTAGTGCCAATCACCTCGAGCCCAAGTGCTTGAGGTGGGAGGTATCCGTCCCATCTATCCGGATTCCAACTAGAGTGAGAGCGTATTATTCATTCCATTTAATAAATGTGGGAGTTGGGGGCAGTCGACCCGATAGGCATGCAATGCAGCACTTGTAGTACCATACCTTAGCGTGTAAGACGGGCATTTAAAAAAACATTGTCCATTAGTGTACAATCAACATCTTAGACTCTGCCGTAATTGATCTCCATATATTTTCAAGCTTATATAACAATTCGTGTACGTACGTGGCTTGTGAGTAGGGTAGACTGAGCATCTAAGACCTTAGAATTGTCATAGAAGTTTATATAACTAGAAGCATCTGTGAGGAGGTTGGGACCTTCTTGTTGTTGTTGTTGTTGTTATGTACAGGGAGTGTTGCTTTGTATTGTGTTTTATGTCATTATCCAGTCCTTTTAATTCTGCGGTCCGTGCCGCCTTGTCTGAGTTCTTGGGCATGATACTGGCGAATGAATTGAGAACTTCTGAATGGTTCTCCTGCTGATTTGTTCCCTTCATCAATCAAGTATCATAGCAAATACTTTTGTTCTGTATCTTTATCCCTGTTGATAACAAAATAGTTCTTTTTAGGGATCAACCAAGTTTCTTTAGCCGTTATCTTGCTCATGCTTCTGTAAATGCATGCTCATGGTGGCCTAATCACAGAATAGGCTTCCCATTTTTTGTTGGAAATAGTATTGACAAGTTTAGATCTTACTTTTTATTTACGAATACTTAGGCTATCTCCAATGTGGATTTCTAAAATTGAGTTTCTATTATATTTAACATTGTAGGCAGAGTTTCTACATAGAAATTGCACAAAAAAAATACTTTCTAATGGTTATCAATTTCTATTATTCGTACTAAGATGAAGAATATTAATGAAGAATTTTATGACTTAATTTGAAAGTGGGGCCTAATATTAAGATAGGAGAATTTCTATGAGAGTTTTCTACATGTAGAAATCTCTATAGAACATTTTCATTCCACATCAGCGCGTCACGTAGGGTAAAAATTGGAATAGAAACTACTATTGGGAGAACTTTTTTCTCTTTTTAAAAAATGTTTCTACTATAGAAATAGGAGAAATAGAAATTCCCATTGGGGATGGCCTTAGCCTTTGGAGTTTCTCTTATTACTGTCAACGTTTATAGATAATTAATATTGGATGTGCAACTGTCTAATGTGCTTAGGGGTGTTTCGTCCATGTTATGCCTACTTAAAACTTGTGATGGGACGGGATCGGAGAGTATCTATGAAATACTATTTGCTTCGATCCCATCTCAGCTCAGACCAAACTTGCTTGCGATGGGTTGTCCGAAGACAACACCTCAAATAATCTCGTTTCGTGGATACATAGAGGACATTCACCATGATATTTGCCAAGAAATGACATACCTTAGGTTATATTTTGGAGGCAACATGTGTTCTTATAGTTACAGAGGCAAAGGGAAAGAAGCTTTGGAGGGGCGAACTGCAAAGGAACTCTCGGTCCTGACCAACTTAACTTATACCACAGAGGTAGGTGATGGATATAATATGCTTTTATTTTTTTTGGCTAAATATCTTATATATCATATAATTTCCTCGTGACTTTCCCCCCTATGTAAGGAATAGTTGATACCACATGAGTGACTTTCTAATATAATGTTAGGCATTCTCCAATGGTTATTCCTATTTTTAGATCTCTTTAAACCATTTTAAGAATATTTTTATGTCTACCTGACAATTTTTTTCATATACAAACTCAACTATAAAAAAATATTTCGCCAAAGGTTGTTCTATGTATTTATTCCTATCCTCGTTGGCATTAAAGAATAGCAGTTTTTTATTATAATATAGTTAGCAAATATTTATGTGAACCCATTTTCATATGTCACGTAGACATACATGTAGAGCTCCTTTATTTTAATAAATTCCATCGAGGAAAGAACTTTAGATAGAAACTTCCATTGGAAGGCTCTAGTATAAAGTTTTTTAAAGGAATCTCCCATTGGAAAATGCCTTATATAACATGATCTTAGATGAGATGGTAGGATGTCGTAAGTATCAATTTCCTCCAATATTTTGATTTTGCACAAAATAATACTAAATCCAATAAATAAACATTAAGTATTTTCTATGAGAAACATATGTAACCAAAAGATATAGTGGATAAAGAATCACCTACCATTTTTTTATGAAGTTAAAAAAACAATAATAGATTATAAGTACTTATGGATGATCTAAGTTGTTTCTACAATAAATTTAGGCAAATGTTAATGACACTACAAGAATTACCATGGGAGAAAACACTTTTGGTAGTCCTAGGAGTGTCAAAATTTTGGCACTTCTAAGAAAATATGACTGCCAAAATTTTGACACTCCTGTAGCGATCTAGGACTGTCAGAATTCTCATAAAATTATAACTGTCAAAATTTTGGCACTCTTAAAATAACAAAGACTGCAAAAAACAATGCCAGTTCTCGATATGTACAATATTGTCAAAAATATGTTGTTTTCTAATAATTTTTGTAATGACTTTAACGGTTGTCTAAACTTTATATAGGGGACATTGAATAAGTTTACCCACTAAGCTTTTGTAAGTGTGGCGTTTAGAGCCTGTTCAGCTTGGCGAATTCTTGATAGAAATGTCAAATTTAGGCAAAATTGAGGCTTGAGAGAATTGAGCTGGATACCTATTAGTTAAAAAAGGTCCATTCATCTACCAAGTAACCAAACAGACAAACATTTAAATGTGATTCTTCTCATAACTTTTAAGTAAATAACATCATGAGTAAAAATATTCCAAAAAAACTACAAATGACAAGTAAAATTGAGCTCGGCATTGCTCCAAAAATCAGAAGGCCTCCAAAATAAAGTTTTAAGACATTTTCATTTTCTTAGAGCGGTTAGAAAAAATGGGTTTTTTTTTTTCCTTTTTGCACTGGGAAATGAACACTTCATTCTGTTCCTAACATGTGTGCCTGATGTTTTGTAGAACTTATTGTGCTACAAGTAAGGTACTTTCCTATGATTATGTAATGGAAGGGGCTTTAAACTGGTTCAGATGTGTAAAACCCTCTTCTAATAATAATATAAAAAAAACAAAAACAAATGGAAACCCCACCCGTTCACTACTCCCCCACTTTCTCTCTCTCACGATTCTCTCTTCCTAAAATTTTCTACCAGCTCCCCCTCTTTATCTCCAAGCCAAGAGAAACCACCACCATCTCCATTGTTTTTTCTCTAAAGAACAACCCTCTCTATTCCCTCTCCTCTCCCCTCAACTCCAAACCACCACCACCACCCCGTGCTCTTGCCGGCGCCACCGCGGCCGACCCTTGCCCGACCGCAGCCCCGTGGACCCCCTCCGCGGCAGCCCTAGCCGCGACCGTCCGCCGGCGGGCCACCCCTCGGCAGCCCCGCGCACCTCCTCCTCGCGCGCTCCGCGACCGTCCGGCGCCGACCCCTGATCCGCGGCCAGCCCTACCCGCCGACCCTTCGTCCGCCGCCCTCTCGCCGGCGCGACCCCGCGACCCTCTGTCCCGCGCCCCACCGGCATCCGACCTTCGTGCCGGACTTGCGGCCCAAGCTGCTGCCACTATCCCGACCGTTCGCAATCCGCGGTCAGTCCCGCGACCGCCCCTGACTGCTTCCGTTCCCGTCCAGACGTGTTTCTGAGGCCTTCGAGCCGGTCGACGTGCCGCGATCCGAGTCCGAGGCCACCCTTCGGATTCCGTCATTAACTTTCGGTATAATTCATAAACAGAGTAGTTCGCTCCTTCTTGTAGGCGTAGTCTGTGATGACCAGTCTCGATCCCATTACGGGATTCGAATAATTTGCGTTGCTCGTGTGGATGCTTGGACGATCCTTGGATGGTTGTTTCGATTTCGTAATCGGAACGATTATGAAATCGTTAGTCCGAATCCGGACTTCGAATTTTTGGTTCTGTGAATTGCCGGCTAAAAATTCGTGAAATGGGTCCTGTTGGTTTTCATATATATATATATATATATATATATATATATATATATATATATATATATATATAAAAGGGGAAATCTCAGTTTTGTTAAACATGTGACTCTTTCATATATAAATGTATAAAAATGATTTAAAAGACAAAAAAATTACATTTTTATATACTCTTAATATTGTGACGCATTTATATATATATATATATATATATATATATATATATATATATATATATATATATATATATATATATATATATATTATTGCTATTTTCGGAAACTTGGTCATTATAAATTATACCCTTATATAGATACGTATTTTACATTTATTAGTTCATTTATGTTTGGCGTAACTGAGACTTTATCGTATCCACCTTGGCGACGACCAAATGGTCGAATGAGCCGTTAGCGAAATGCAAACGCTACGGGGTATTTTCGTATGTTGAGGCGTAAGCTATTAGCAACGTGTGACTGCGTGACCAAGTCTGAGACTCTGGTTGACCATGCCTTGCGACTTTAGTTTATTTTAGATTTATAGAACTTGTTACTTGGCATTCTATATTTTAGGTGTAGGGCACTCGTGCCTTCGGACTGGACCGTTTCTGTCTTAGAAGATCGCCGCAGCGTAGTGAAATAACGTGTAGGCAACTCTAGAGGGGGACGAATAGAGTTTGTGTCGATAATCACCAAATAAAAATTAACTCTATATCACCTCCAGAAAATAACTATCAAAATAGTAAATAAATCAGAGAGAAATGCGGAAGTAAATAAAGATCAGAAGAGCATTCACAGATACAACAGTTTTAACCTGGTTTCCCTCGTGGAGTACTAGTCCAGGCCTGAGAACTCTAGCTCGGTATTGAAATCCATTATTTGTGAAATAGCGTACAACCACGTGCCTTTACACAGAAGAGCACGCCAACTTCTTACAGATTCGTCGGTGGCGAAACTTGGAATTGTCCAAGTGACTTTTCTTTCACTATTGCACATAACTTCTAGCTGATATCGCACCGAACACCTTGGGCTAAGGAGAGTTGTGGCTTAGGAGATATGGAAGAAAGATGCTTGGAGTAGTAGAGCTTAGAAAGCTTGAATATTTGAAGGTGAGAGATGATTTAAAATAAGAGAATTCAAGCTCTATTTATACTACTCTGGGGAGGCAGATTTCGGCTCGAATTTTGTCCCAAGAATTCAAATTTTTGAACGTTGGACAGCTTTTATCAAGCAGGCCCTAAAAATTAGGGTGCCGAAAATCAGGGGACAGAGTTCGGCCCGAACTCTGTCTCCCTTGGGACAGAAGTTCTCAATGGGCTATGGTGGTTTGATTTGGTTCAGGAATTGGTCTGTTTGTATGGTAGAGCTTGGAGAGATATGTCTAGGGGTTGAGATGACACAGTGCGACTCAACGTACACATTCTCCTAGACTCAATAAATTGAAGATTACAGACTTTGAACAAATAGAAAAAACAAGAGCTCTTTGATGACGCCTTTCTTCTGATATTTGAGCAGACCTGAAGACGTCTTTTTTTTCTTGATAGCAGCCGTCCAAAGATAAGCAGATCTGGAAATCTGAATACCTTTCGGGGGCTTCGCCCCCGAACCCCCGACGGGGGGCGCTGTCCCCTCGACCCCTGTCCGCTGACTGGGCAGCGGAACCCCCGATGCGAGGCCTCGGATAGGTCGCTAGGCGGTTCCGAATTTTTTTTTGTATGACGTCGTCTTTGGTCCATCATTAATTCTTTATTGCCTATGTCTTGGTTTGATCATGCTTGTTGACACAAAATCACAGTCAACCATATATTGATACAATTGACAACATGATACTTGTAATATTTCAATACGACACATGAAGACTGAATTCAGTACAAGCCAGACGACAGCTCGCACCTGCAATGCTTCATAGTTTGAGTCTGTATTTTACATTTTCACTTGAGTCTAGACTTATGTAAACTGAGCTGTGTTGAGCATTTTGAGACTTAGACTAAACCTATACCTCAAACCAAAAGCCCCACCAAACATCCAAATAGTCCATTGGCCCATTGGATCTATTCTGTGCTCTGGAGACAGAGTTCGGGCCGAACTCTGCCTCCTAAAATCCAGGACCCTAATTTTTAGGGTTGGCTGGATGCAAGTTGTCCAACGGCCAAATTTTTGAATATTCCAACCAGAATTCTGGCCGAATTCTGCCTGTATGGTATCCTATAAATAGGCCATGAATTCTCTCGTTTTCAATCATCTAATCTTCTCTTCTCTTCTCTCTAAAGCCTTATACAAGCCATACCCTTCTCATCTACTAGCCACAAGCTCCCTAAGCCTCAAAGTGCTCAGTACTTTTCAGTTAGGAGTTTGTGCAAGAGTTCAAGAAGTAGCTTGAAAAATTCCAAGCATCGCTACTGCGATCTCTGTAAGAAGTTGACGTGCTCTTCTGAAGAAAAGGCACGGGTTGTAACTACTATTTCACAAATAGTGGATTTAATCCTGAGCTAGAGTTCTCAGGCCTGGACTAGTCCTCCACGAGGAAAATCAGGTTAAAATCGGCTGTGTTTGCGTATGCTTTCTTGCTCTTTACTATTTCCGTATTTACTCTGATTATTTACTGTTGGTGAAAGAGTTTAATTTTTAATTGGACATTATTGTCATAAACTCTATTCACCCCCCTCTAGAGTTGCCTATTTGTTCTTCAATTGGTATCAGAGCTCTGTTCTCTCAACAAGGACTAACATCCTAGAGCTGATCCATGGCAACCACACAATCCATGATTTCCAATCACGGTGAAGGGCAGTCCACTTATAGGCCTCCCCTATTTGATGGAACTAACTACATCTATTGGAAAACAAGGATGAGTTTTTATCTCAAGTCGCTAGACTTTGACCTGTGGACCATTGTCACCGATGGTTACAAAAAGCCTGCCAGGATAGTTGTCAATGGTGATCTCGTTGAGAAAACTCATGACAAATATTCCGACGAGGAGAAAAAATAGGCGAGTCTAGACGCAAGAGCTATTAATGCTTTATTCTGTGCTATAGACAGGAATGAGTTTAACAGGGTCTCAACATGCACCACCTCTCACGAAGTATGGAGACTTCTAGAAGTGACGCATGAAGGAACCACTCAAGTGAAGGAGTCAAAAATAAGTCGTCTCACTCAAGAATATGAGACTTTCAAGATGAAGCCAAATGAGACGATCACACAAATGATTACAAGATTCCTCGACATCATCAATCCCTTTTCTTCTCTCGGCAAACAATATACAAATCACGAGAAGATCCGCAAGATACTTAGGGGGCTACCAAAGATTTGGAATCCTAAGGTGACAGCCATCATAGAAGGAAATGATCTCACGACTATGTCCATGGAGACTTTGATGGGAAAGTTGATGACTCATGAGCTTGACCTCAAAGACTTCGAAGAGCCTGCTCCTAAGACAAAGGAGATTGCCCTTAAAGCTCACCGACGAAGGGCTGATCCTGAAGAGACGAATGATGACAACTCGGAAGGGCTGATCCTGAAGAGACGGATGACGACAACTCGGAAGGTGAAGATCAAGCTCTCCTTGTTCGCAACTTCAAGAAATTCCTTCGCTTCAATCGAAGAAAGTAGGAACCACAAGAAGATGACGAAGAAGAGCCAACATGCTACGGTTGCAAGAAGACTGGACACGTTCGAAAAGGCTGTCCATTCACAAAGAAGAGCAACCGATTTGAGAAACCGTACAAGAAGGCCTCCTCAAAGAAATATGCCAACACAAGCATTTGGCATGAAAGCGAAGCTAGTGACTCCGAGGAAGAAAATGACTCTCCTCAAGACACCGCCAATGTTTGCCTAATGGCTACATCCGACAAGGTAACAAGCGAAACTCTCGATGATTTCACGTTTGATGAACTTGGCGATGCTTTCAATGATTTACTCAATGACCACAAGAAAGTTATTGGTAAATATAAACACGCCAAGGAGAAGATCAAAAGTTATAAAGTCGAGATTCAAAGACTCTCTTCATTGCTTGATAATAGTAGAGACACTTCACCCACGGAAGTCACAAATGAGGTGTCTAAGCTTAAATTAAGCCTACATGATGCCGAAGCACGTATTGAAAAGCAAACACAAGAGATCACAGCACTCAATATTGAGATCGCTAAAGAAAAGAATAGACACAAGATCTCTATCACTAAGATTTATGGTTTGAATACTAAGATTAATGAACTGCAGGCTGTCTCTAAGAAATTAGAGACTAGATTGGGAAAACAGGTTGCTCAACCTCAAACCCAATCACACGAGACACACACAAAGCATGACACTACTCATACTAGTCAACCACGTCATCCACCTGCAGCACGTAATCATGCTTATATGTACACCCACTTTCATAAAGCACACAAATCACATGCACGTAGAAATAATTCTCATATGACACATAATTACCATGCTACACATAGATACAATCATCACTATGTTGCACATAAACAAAATCACCATCACACTGCTTATGGATATAAACATCATCCTGCAGCCACATATAGTCATCATCATGCTCTACACCACTCTTACCATGCTACATATAGACATCATCATCATGCTACTCCACACCACTCTACATATAGACATCATCACCATGCTACTCCATACCACTCTACATATAGACATCATCAACATGCTCCTAACATAAATAGGAATGCTATTTGTACTTATTGTGGATTACATGGACACATCTCACCACAATGTAGAGTTAGGAGATTAGTAGATAGGAACATATATGCATGGTTGCCGAAAACTAACTTTTCAGGACCCTCAAGAACTTGGGTATCAAAGGTCACATCTACTCTTGATGTAGGTGGACCTTCCCTCCTCAACTAAGAGTAAGTGGATTCTCGATAGTGGATGCTCGCGACATATGACGGGAGACGCAAATCTTTTTGCATCACTATCGATGAAGAGGGAAGGGTATGTATCCTTCGGCAACAACCTAAAAGGGTATATTATTGGTAATGGTACTATAGGTCATCCTCCTTCTCCTGTAATAAAGGATGTCTGCCTAGTGACCGAGTTAAAACATAACCTGCTCAGCATAAGTCATCTTGTTGATCATGGATATGACATTAACTTTGGACAAAATAAATGCTTTATTTATGATAGGTCAACGGGAGACATCGCTTTTGAAGGGATAAGAGAGGATAATATTTATATTTTCTATCTATCTAGAGATACTAAAAGTGCAGGAAGATGTCTCTATGCTCACAAGGATGAAAGATTACTGTGGCACCAGCGTCTTGGTCATGCCAATATGGACACTATATCCAGGCTATCGACTAAGAAGCTAGTTAGAGGCTTGTCCGACATCACATTCAAAAAGGACACGGTATGTGCCGAATGTGAATTGAATAAGGCAACCAAGTCCTTATTTCATTCCATAAACTCTGTAAGTACTACTAGACCCTTGCAATTACTTCATATGGATTTATTTGGTCCTAGTAGAGTAGCCAGTCTTGGTGGAAAACTCTACGCTTTTGTTATAGTTGATGACTTTTCTAGATTTACTTGAGTTTTCTTTCTTTCAAATAAAAGTGATGCCATTTCAGTTTTCAAAATATTTGCTAAAAAGGTTCAAAACGAAAAAGGCTACATGATTACTCGAATCCGAAGTGATCATGGAGGCGAATTCGAAAATAATAATTTTGAAAAGTTTTGTGATTTAAATGGTTTTAATCATGAGTTTTCTTGTCCAAGAACTCCTCAACAAAATGGTGTTGTGGAGCAGAAGAATAAGACTCTTGGCGATATGGCTAGAGTCATGTTAAATAAATTTTCTCTTCCGAAATATTTTTGGGCTGAAGCTGTCAGTACAGCATGCCATATTTTAAATAGGGTGCTTATTCGTCCTATTACGAAGAAAACACCCTATGAGCTTTGGTTTGGAAGAACTCCAAACGTTTCATATTTTTGAGTTTTTGGTTGTCGATGTTTTATCCTTAACACCAAAGACAACTTAGGCAAATTTGATGCCAAAGCTGACGATGGTATATTCCTTGGCTATGCGGCCAAGAGCAAGGGATATAGAGTGTTCAACAAACGCTCATTAATTGTGGAAGAGTCTACTAATGTGACTTTCGATGAGGATAACAGTGCATCAGCTACTCTTGATGATGATGTTGAGCCATCAACTTCTACTCCAATGAATACCACCACTGAAACCAATTCTCTGGAGGGCTTGCCAAAGAAATTCTCTTTCAAGCCGTCACATCTAGAAAATTTGGTTATAGGTGAGGTTTCACGCGGAGTAAGTACTAGATCATCATTAAGAGACTCCATTGCTAGTACTGCCTTCATTTCACAAATTGAGTCGAAAAATATTGTAGAAGCTTTTAATGATGAATTTTGGATTTCTGCCATGCAAGAAGAACTTAACCAATTCGAGAGGAGCCAAGTTTGGGAACTTGTTCCTAGGCCGGTAAATCACTTGATTATTGGTACTAAATGGGTTTTTCGAAACAAAGTAAATAAAGATGGTTCAGTTACACGCAACAAAGCTCGTCTAGTAGCTCAAGGATATAACCAAGAGGAAGGTATCGACTACGATGAGACGTATGCTCCTGTTGCGAGATTGGAATCCATTCGGATGCTTTGCATTTGCTAACTTTCAAAACTTCAAATTGTTTCAAATGGATGTTAAAAGTGCTTTCTTAAATGGATTTATTAAGGAGGAAGTTTTTGTAAAACAATCCCCTGGTTTTAAAAATCACAAATTTTCCGACCATGTTTTCAAGCTCAAGAAAGCGCTATATGGCCTCAAACAAGCCATTAGAGCTTGGTATGAACGACTAAGCAATTTTTTGCTTGAAAAAGATTTTTCAAAAGGAAAAATTGACACTACACTTTTTATAAAATCTTTCAAAGTCACTATTCTCTTAGTACAAATTTACGTTGATGATATTATATTTGGTTCTACTGATGAAACTCTCTGTCAAGATTTTGCCAAGTGTATGCAGACCGAGTTTGAGATGAGCATGATGGGGGAGCTCAATTACTTTCTTGGACTGCAAGTCAAACAAACATCAAATGGAACTTTCATCTGTCAGTCAAAGTATACAAAGGACATGCTGAAGAAATTCGACCTTGACAATGTCAAACCAATCAGTACTCCAATGGCTACTACAACTAAACTAGAACCAGATGAAAGCGGCAAACCTGTGGATCAACGTAAGTATCGAGGTATGATAGGCAGTCTACTTTATTTAACTGCTAGTCGCCCTGATATTATGTTTAGCGTTTGCCTGTGTGCTAGATATCAAGCTAATCCTAAGGAATCACACATGTCTGCTGTTAAGCGTATCTTTCGATACCTTAAGGGTACGGTTACAATGGGCCTATGGTATCCCAAATCAATATCATTTGACCTCATTGGTTACTCTGATGCTGATTTCGTCGGATGCAAGGTCGACCGTAAAAGTACGAGCCGCACGTGTCATTTATTAGGAAAGACTTTAGTCTCTTGGTTTAGCAAGAAGCAGAATTCTGTCGCACTATCCACAACAGAAGCTGAATACATCGCAGCTGGTCGTTGTTGTGCACAAATTCTGTAGATGAAGCAAACCCTTGAAGACTATAACTTATCTTTTATGCACATTCCTATATTTTGTGACAACACTAGTGCTATAAATCTCACTAAGAACCCCATATGTCACTCACGCACAAAGCACATTGAAATACGTCACCACTTTTTGCGTGATCACCAGCAAAATGACATTATTAACTTAGAATTTATTGACACCGATCATCAGCTAGCAGATTTCTTTACCAAACCACTATCCGAAGAGCGTTTTAACTTCCTTTGTCGTGAACTAGGAATTTTTGATGAAGCTGGTATTCATTAAAGTAACCTGCGTAAATATCGATTATGTCTTGATTCTTTATGATGAACTTGCTATGGGTACAAGCCGAAAGGGTCCTTCTGACAACAAGGCGTAAAAGCCTAAGCGACACGGTGCACTAGTCCTCAGGACTACCGCTAGCTGGGATCTGGCCCCTGCAGCTACCCCATGGCAGCTTTAAAATATTGAATTGTGACATATTTTCTTGTTTATTACATGGTCTACTTTTATTTATCACATGCTAAAATTCAAACTTTCAAACTTTACTTTGATTCAGCGTTAAATCCTTTGCTATTTTACTTGGTTTTCTCATTTTATATTTGCATCTACTTATTATCATATTTCTTTTCGTCTCTCTTACTTGATCAAACTTGTTTTTAGCCTGTTTTCTATTCTGGTTACAGAAACCAGAATTCGGGCCGAACTCTGCCTTACCCAGAGTTCGGGCCGAATTCGGTCTGACTGTTCTAGAACCGAACGCAGCCTCAGCCGCTGATCAGATTGTGATCCAATGGTCCACATTTGCTCCGACCATTCGAACCCCTATACTAAAAACCGGGTTCCCCTCTTCTCTCTCCTCCATTGCCACCTTCTAAACTTCTCCAAACTATTTTTCTCCAAACCCTAACCCTAGTTCTTCCTTCCTAGAGCATTTTTCTTCTCAAAACTCAAGAAGAAGGATTCTCTCACCATTCTCCTTCATCTTTCATCATCAAATTGAGGTATATTTCCACACTTCTCTCCATCTAAATTTTCTCAATTTTCTTTATAATTTCATGGCTCCCAAGTTGTTCAATAGGGGGTAGAGACTTCGAACCGAGGGTGCATCCTCTTCGAATGCTCCTCCTCGTGTTGAACCACCCGTTGAACAACCAAATCAACAACCCATTCACCCGTTGTTCAACCCACCTTGTCCACTCGACCCCAACACGTACGATGACCGGATATTTGTATCACTTGACGCTTCCAATGAGTGGTTTAGTGATTTTCGATCACGTCCGATGTATGCGGGTCACCTTATAGATTTTACTATCTTTTCACAATATGATTCACTCTTTCATGATCTATGTCTTGATGAACTTGTCACCACCAATTCGGTTATCTATATCAATGCCATCCAAATGTTTTATTGCAACCTTACTCACAATGATACACATATATTTTCACGGGTTACGGGCATTGATATTTCTTTTGATGATTTCGACTTGGCCGAACACCTTGATCTTCCGGAGCCTGACTTATGGGAGAAACTTGTTGAAGCTCGCAAGTTTCAGTTTCCCGATGGGTCATACCTAGAAAGCTTTAAGGACGACTTGTGTACCCCTAACACACGTCCTCGCAAGCTTCTCGCCAAGTTTTTCAATCCTTACTTTTATGAACTTCATCGGATCGTCTTTAACACGATTCTGCCCAAAGCAGGATCGACCAATGAGGTTACATACTTTGAAATCTCTGCTTTGTATTACCTCCATTTTCATGTTCCTTTTAATCTTCCACGTACCATGATGGACAGGATGATTAATGCTAGGAAGAAACCAAGATCCTTGGTTTATGCTCTTTATCTTCCTATGCTCTTTCGTGCTTTTCGTGTACCTCTTGATGAGTGCCAGTTCCTACCTGCCCCTGCCTTCCTCTCTAAGGCACGACGGCTTCAGGCAGTAGTTGGCTCACCTGTTGTGTTCGAGCACTCTGACGATGAGTCCGACGCCCCTCCTCTTGGACAGGATCCTCCTCCTCCTCCTGCTACTCTTGAGTCACTCCAGACTATGCTCCGCGATCGATTCACTTTAGAGGATGATCGCTGGACTCAGCTTGACTACCGGACTACCCTGCAGATGAGTGCCATTAGCAACTCACTGCACGATATTCGGTACTCTATGTCCCGACATCCTTCTATGCCTATTCCCATGGAGCGGGACGCTTCTCGCGATGGATACCGTATCGATGACCCTTGGGTTATCCGCTACCTGGATCCGGATGCGGCTTTCGTGGACCCTCGTCGTTCCTTCACTGATCCATCCGACGACGCTGGGCCTTCACGAGCTCGATGATGGATGTGGATTTCTATTTGCTGCTGCTGAGATCGTAGTTTATGCTTTTATGCTTTTTTAGTTGCTGTAGTTGTTTTTTATTTCTGCACTTTGGTTGTATTAGAACTCATTATGTAACTCTTGGAGACATTTTATTATGCCGTTTATCAGTTTATGCAGTTTATCATTATTATTTTTGGTGTGCTTGCCAATCATTATTTCTGGTTGTTTGATAAATGCCAAAAGGGGGAGAAATATTTTGCTATATTCATATTACATCATCATATCATTTTTTCTGGCTTTGTGTATCTGTGCTTTGGGAAAGATTATTTTTATCTGGACAACAGGTTCAAAGCAATGTTTACGGGAGAGCTATTGCTAGCTCTGCACTAATTACGGGGGAGCTACGCTATTTTTTAATGTGTCCAGGTATGAATATTGAATATACAAATATCATTTTGTCAATTATCAATATGGCGGAGATTGTTGACACAAAATCACAGTCAACCATATATTGATACAATTGACAACATGATACTTGTAATATTTCAATACGACACATGAAGATTGAATTCAGTACAAGCCAGACGACAGCTCGCACCTGCAATGCTTCATAGTTTGAGTCTGTATTTTACATTTTCACTTGAGTCTAGACTTATGTAAACTGAGCTGTGCTGAGCATTTTGAGACTTAGACGAAACCTATACCTCAAACCAAAAGCCCCACCAAACATCCAAATAGCCCATTGGTCCATTGGACCTATTCTGTGCTCTAGAGACAGAGTTCGGGCCGAACTCTGCCTCCACACAGAGTTCGGGCCGAACTCTGCCTCCTAAAATTCAGGACCCTAATTTTTAGGGTTGGCTGGATGCAAGTTGTCCAACGGCCAAATTTTTGAATATTCCAACCAGAATTTTGGCCGAATTCTGCCTGTATGGTATCCTATAAATATGCCATGAATTCTCTCATTTTCAATCATCCAATCTTCTCTTCTCTTCTCTCTAAAGCCTTATACAAGCCATACCCTTCTCATCTACTAGCCACAAGCTCCCTAAGCCTCAAAGTGCTCAGTACTTTTCAGTTAGGAGTTTGTGCAAGAGTTCAAGAAGTAGCTTGGAAAATTCCAAGCATCGCCATTGCGATCTCTGTAAGAAGTTGACGTGCTCTTCTGAAGAAAAGGTACGGGTTGTAACTACTATTGCACAAATAGTGGATTTAATCCTGAGCTAGAGTTCTCAGGCCTGGACTAGTCCTCCACGAGGAAAACCAGGTTAAAATCGGCTGTGTTTGCGTATGCTTTCTTGCTCTTTACTATTTCCGCATTTACTCTGATTATTTACTATTGGTGAAAGAGTTTAATTTTTAATTGGGCATTATTGTCATAAACTCTATTCACCCCCCTCTAGAGTTGCCTATTTGTTCTTCAATGCTTACTGCATGTCTACAAATACATGTTAGGCGAGCAAAATATGTTGCAGTACTATACAAGCATGGCAATATGCTATATGACAATTAGGACAATGCTAAGTTTAAGTAGCAACATGATAGTGAATATATGAATATTAGTGACATCATTATGTTAAACTTAACTGATTAGTCATATTCAAAAACACGATGTAATCATTGGGCTAACACGTAATTTAGGATTTTTTTTATTCTATTCTTTTTTATGTAAAATATGTTGTAAGGGCATAAGCCCATTTTTTTTCTTTATTTCTCTGAGCCTTGTATTGTGTAGCTTAGGAGTAGCGTAGGTCTTTCTGTGTTTTATGTGTTTTATGCCGATAATATCGCACGTTAGTTATCTACAAATGAAATTGGAAACATTTACTTACTAAAAAGAAAAAAAGGTTTTCTCACATTTAGAACGCTTTAAAAATACAAGTTTTATATTTATAGTAGCAATCTCATGCTTTTATCATTAAAGGAAAATATAGTTTTTTATATACATTATTAGATACAAGTCTTTTTCCATAAATTGTGTTGCCTACGCTTTCCAAATAAAGTAAGTAAATTGACCCTTTATACAAATTGGAAATAACGTAACGGCGTTAGAGTAATTAATAAAGCGTTCGTGTAATTATTAACCAGAAAATTGACTAGGACCAATATTAGAGATTGCAACTAAAACACCTAGAAAATGTTTTTCTGAAACTGAGTCAGACTCTTAATTAATGTAGGGTTCAGGACCTAAGTCTGAGATCCTTTTTTTGTCTCCACCTACAGCATCGGAAACTGAGGCAAGTTTCATACTATTCATGTTCGCGTTTTATTTAATAATTAAATGTACTGCATTAATAGGACTGTATATATATTGTATCGACACTGATTCCCGGGCGCTCCCTCTCGGATCCCAAATTTATTGCTTGATTGACTCGGGGATTAGGGGAGTAGTATAGCATCTGTGACTAAAGCCATTGTTACTAATATTGCCTCTCTCGCGCTAACCTCTACTACACGGGGGGTTGAGCCGTATCGTATACTAGCATTTCGCCAAAATGTTAGTATACACATTTAATCTACCAGCCGATCACAGATTTGCTATACACTCAAAATCACTATTGAATCATTGTAGATTGTATCATTGTAGCTCTTGAGATTTTATTGTCTTGCTGGTTCTTTATTATTATTTAGAAAAGTATAATAATGCTTTTTAAACTGCCTTGCATCATTTATTATTATTTAGAATGCTGGATGTGGATATATGTTCTTTCTCCTCTCCTGACTGGAGACCAACATTTTTAGGTGATTACGATGGTGAGGAGCTTACTTTTGTACCTACTTCGGACCCGAACCGAATTATGAGAAGATAGCTGAACCCAATCAGGAGGCACCTGAACCGACTACTTAAGTAGCCTAGTCAGCATTGTATTTAAAGCTGTAAACCTTAGTACAATTTAAGTTTGTTCCGACATTGTGCTTGAGTTAGTAAATAAAAGTTTTAATTTCCCGTATTTTAGAATGTTGTGCTTGAGTTACTACTGATTGATACAGCTTATTGTCGCCGTCTCACAACGGTGCAGGCTGGGCATGATTCGACTGGACCCAGAATCTTGGAATCAGATCGTGGCATGTTTTCAGTGGTGGCCCATACAGGTCGTCTGTTCTACTAAAAGTTTGGTCTAGTCAATTTAGTCTAAGCCATACATACATACTTGCACTTGACTTTAGGTTTAAGTATGACTGTAGGAAAACAGCCTAGAAACAATTAGAACACTTAGAACATTAGAAATTTTGAACATTACAACATTTAGAGTATGAGAACTCGTCACAACATAGGACCGATGCTTTACTTGTATGCTTTAGGTCTTGTAACTTATCTTTTTGTTACTTATCTTCCCTCCATTTCAGAGAATGTTGACGAAGGACTTACTCTATTTTGATTAACTAGAAACCTTATCCAGATTAGGCCGATTGTATGATGGTATATTTTACTGTCTATATTATCTTCTAGATTTTATGTATCTTTTAGTGTTCCATGGCTTTCGGGGGTTATTTTTTCCATATCTTTATTAGATTCTAGCATCCCCTAGGATCTATACTCTTTCGCTATTTATGGATTAATATTAGGGGTGAGCATCGGGTTTGTTTGATTGAACCGACCCGAAATTTTGTACAACCGAACCAAAATCGAACCGTAGTATTTAGGAATCGAACCGAACCATTCTGTTACAAAACCGAACCAGAACCGAATCAAACCAAACCGGTTCGATTTTCGGTTAAAACGGTTCTGTGGTCATTCGTTCCTAAAAACAAAATCCCTTTTCCTTAACATAAGGACATCTAATCAATCAAACATAGAAGAAGAAAAAAAAATGAAGAAGAAGATGAAATTTAATGTCACACGTAATCACCAAAAATAAATGTAGAGTTGAGAGAAACCAACTAATAGGACAGCAATGAAATTTAATGCCACAAGAAGATGAACAATCTCTCAGCAATCTAACAATATCAAACATCCATGAAATTTAACATCAATGAGCTAATAGCACAACAAAATGAACAAAAAAAGATGTTGATGACCATGATAAGGTTGTCGAGCCGGTCCTTCCCTCCGTTGAGCTGGACCTTTCCTCCGCCGCTCCCTTTATTTTATGCCACGACGAGCCTTGCATCCAGATGAAGGAAAGAGTTGAGAGAGAGAGAGAGAGAGGTGGAAGAGTGAGAGGCGGAAGAGAGAGATGCGGTATTTAGAAATCCTGAAGTGGAAGAGTGAGAGGCAGGCGGAAGAGAGAGAGAGAGAGAGAGAGAGAGAGAGAGAGAGACGGAAGAGAAAGAGGCGAAAGAAGAGTGAGAGGCGGGCGAAAGAGAGAGAGAGAGAGAGAGAGAAAGAGGTAGAAGAATTAGGGTTGATGTTTACTGGTCTAGAGAATATATATGTGAGAATTTCAATTGGTTTTCGGTTCGGGTCGGAAACCGATTCCCAAACCCGAAACCCGAAACCCGAACCGAAAAAACCAATTTTAATATTTTTTAAAACCGAAACCCGACCCGTATTTTTTTAAAACCGACCCGAATTTTTAAATCGGGTCGGGTCGGGTCGGGTCGGGTCGGGTCGGGTCGGTTTCGGTTCCAAAACCGAGATCTGCTCACCCCTAATTAATATTAGATTTTTTCAATCTCCTTCTTTAGCAAATCTATTTCCAATTTCTCTATTAGTTTGATTAAATCTTACTTCTCTATCTTTGTTTAGAATCTAGATCCATTCACTATTTAGAGTTTCAAATTCTCCTTTAGCAAACCTAATAAACTCTTATCTACCCAAAGTATTTCTACGACTAGTGTATCCAACCATTTGTCTTGACCTTATTTTCGTTTGACTTTCTCGGAACCAATCTCGAACCAAATTCTTCTGGAACCATAAAGCCCCAAGGTTAATTATTACCAAAAGAATTGGTTCAACTTAGCTAGTTCATGAATCTCCCAAAGGAATTATTTTCCAAAAATAATTCCAATATTGATTGTTACTTCCTAAGTTATTCCAATGATCGAAAATATTTTCATTTGTTGGCTTCCTCCACTCAACTTGAAACCTTACTCTCTCTAGGCAACTTCTTGATCAATTCAAGGCCTAGAAAGCTTCTAAACTCAATCCTTGAGTATCATGAAGCAGGAACGGTCAGAGAATTGATTCCTTTCTATTATTGAATTTTCTTTAGTCATTGAAAAACTTTTGAATTGTTGAGCTATTCCTTTGAAATTCCATGGTGTCA
>JANAVB010009598.1:18017692-18055192 GCA_029216955.1 Iris pallida
GAGCAGGATATTGCACTTGTGGTTTTTATTTATCTGGTTTTTCGTGTCATACTTCTTCCTTCTAGATTGTGATTGAGTTTATCAGTATTTCTTATTATATACCTCCGTGCGGAGATGACAGGTCATTATATACTGTTTTGTTGGCTAGTAGACCTACAGCGTTCTATGCCGTTTTTATGGTGTAGGCTGGGCGTTGTCCCGCACTTGTGCCCCTACCTAGGGTGCTGGTCGTGACACATTTTTAGTGGTGGCCCATACAGGTCTAAAGTCGCAATTAGTGCGATGTCGTAGTGGCGCTCGACTTAGAGTGCTGTTACGAGCCTGCGGTACGTATCTAGGATAGGCTATAGGCTAAGTTACTCAATTACAAAAAATAGGAAAACTTTCACTTGATGATCTTTAACTGTCCTTTTTGATATTGATTTTTGCATTCTAATTGTCCTCCTTGATATAATATTTCCTGTGCCGTATTGATTTCCTTCTTTTATTCTATCTTCAGGATGGTGCAGACCAGGTCCCAGCATCCTGAGTCCGCGGACACGGAGAGGTCTGCTATGACTCGCGGACCTGATCCAGATACTCCTGTTGCAGTCGGGGTGTCGGCAACAGCTCTTGGGGGCGCTCCTCCGCCAGTTACGAGGGCTGACCCCAGGGTTGCTACGACTATTTCGGCCGCAGTACCAGTGGTTGATACGGACGCTCTTCCTCCTCCTGTGCAGCGGATTCCTCCGCCAGTTGCAGACGTACTTCCACCTCCACCTCCTCTGCCTACAGATATTGGGCAGATGCTTACTTTCCTCCAACAGATGCTGGAGACTCAGAGAGCCCAGGCCGAGGCTCAGCAGAGGCAGACAGACGCGATGCGTCAGGGCATGGAGGATGCCCATCAGTTGGCCCTTGCTGCCGTGGAGCAGAGGGCTCCGCATCATGGGACGCGTACGAGGTACGGAGATATCCATGACTTCAAGAAGCTCGGGCCCCGTGACTTTAGCGGGACCGAGGTTGTGGTTTATGCCGATGATTGGCTCGAGGATATCGAGCGGCAGATGAGGGCCTCCCGCCTCGCAGACGACCTGAAGGTCGAGGCGGTAGGTTTACAGTTGCTAGACATTGCACGCACCTGGTTCAGGAACGAGCTAGCCCTAGCTGGAGAGGGCCATACTTGGACAGAGTTCAAGCTTCTCTTCAAGGAGAAGTTCTTTTCCCCTACAAACAAGATCGACCTGGTACGACAGTTCCAGGATCTGCAGCAGGGCAGTTTATCTGTGGAGGAGTACGCCGCAGAGTTCGGCCGTCTGAGCCGATACGCGGAGTACATGGTTCGAGACCCGGAGATCAGGGCGAGTCATTTCAGGGAGGGGCTGACTTGGGATATCAAGATCCTCATTCCCTCCTTCTATGAGACTTATACCCAGATCTACGCGGAGTCCCGCAAGGTAGAGCGGGAGTGGGGCTTGAAGCCCAAGAGGGAGCGCGATCTTTTTTTGGGGGCAACTAGCAGCGCGGGAGCTGCTAAGTGCCCTCAGCTTCGGCATCGTTCTTTCCAGCATCACCAGCCGCAGGTTCAGGCCAGAGCACCGGTTCAGCAGGTGCAGCACACTCAGCAGAGGCAGGCACAGCATGGGGCTCCTTACAACTTCTGCAAGAAGCCTGGTCACAGCTGGGAGGTCTGACAGAAGAGGATGGGCATGTGCCTCTATTACGGGGAGGCCGGACATCAGTTGAGAGATTGTCCTTCGAGCCATCGTAGGGTGGCCCGTGGAGCGGTGGCAGCTCAGGGGACACCGGCGAGAGTACCTGCAGTACAGCCGAGGGGTCCATTTCGGACCCAGCAGCAGCGGTTTGCACAGCACCACCAGTCGCGGGGTGTTCAGGGCAGGGCTTTTGCTCTTGCAGTCGAGGAGATCGAGCCAGTCGTAGATGTAGTTGCAGGTTCGGTTCTTCTTGATTCTTTTCCTGCCTTAGCATTGTTTGATTCAGATGCTACGCACAGTTTTGTGTCAGTTTTTTTTGCACTTAGGCACAACATTATTGCTGAATATCTGGGTAGGACTTGCAAGATTATGACCGGGGGAGGCATTATCCTGGTTAATAATATTTGCAAGGGACGGAGACTCACTCTGGGAGGCCGAGATTTGAGTGCGTGCTTGTTCGTAATGCCACTTCCGAGGTACGATGTGGTACTCGGTGTGGACTGGTTGAGCAGGCACCATGCTAGCATAGATTGTAGAGCAGGCAGAGTATTGTTTAGTCCGCCAGGAGGGCCAGAGTTTCAGTTTGTTAGAGGAGCAGCGGAGCCGGGAGATGGATTATGTGGAGCCTTGTTGGCGGGGCAGGAGTTGCCACATCCATTTATTGCAGATTTCTTGGATGTCTTTCCCGAGGAATTGTCGGAGATGCCGTCGGACAGAGATGTTGAGTTCACGATAGACTTGATGCCGGGCGCTGAGCCTATTTCTCAGCATGTCTATCGGATCAACAACAGCAAGTTGGCGGAGCTGAAGAAGCAAGTCGACGAGCTGCAGGACAATGGCTTTACCAGTTTCAGTTCTTCGCCTTGGGGCGTGCCAGTCTTGTTTGTCCCGAAGAAGGACGGTACGATACGGATGTGTATCGACTACCGAGCGCTCAACAACCTCACTATCAAGAACATGTATCCTTTGTCCAGGATTGATGACTTGTTTGATCAGTTGAGCGGCACGAGGGTGTTCTCGAAGATAGACTTACGATCGGGGTACCATCAGCTGAGAGTGAAGGGGGATGACATTCCGAAGACTGCTTTTCGTACCCGCTATGGCCAATATGAGTTTACCGTCATGCCGTTTGGGTTGACTAACGCCCCGGCGGTATTCATGAACTTGATGAATAAGGTATTCTATCCATACCTTGACAAGTTCGTGGTGGTCTTCATTGATGACATTCTCATCTATTCGAAGACGCATGAGGAGCACGAGGAGCATCTGCGGGTTGTGCTGGAGACTCTGAGGAGGGAGCAGCTGTATGGGAAGCTGTCGAAGTGTGAGTTCTTCTTGGATCGGGTGGAGTTCCTGGGCCATATTGTATCCGATGGTGGGATTTCAGTGGATCAGAGGAAGATTGCGGCAGTGGAGTCTTGGCCGACACCCAGTTCAGTTGCCGAGATTCGGAGCTTCCTGGGTTTGGCAGGTGTAGTGCCCCATCCCGCAAAGTCAATCGGAGGAATTGAAACGCCGACGGCGTTCGGACTTAGCCTTGCAACGGCGATTCGAAGACATCGCTCAGGTGGGGTAGTTTCGGTGAACTTGCCTCATCTCAGCCTTCACTTAATAATTTGTATGTTTTCAACTTACACAAGTAGGCTTAATAATAAAGAGACGAATCCACATAGCTAAAGGGAATTATCCCGACGGATCGAATCGAGTTTAGAACATGGAAAACGTCCCACGGTCAGATTAGAGTTGGTGCATGGTGTGCTTTGAAAACGACACTCGATCCTTCATCCCGTGGCTTGGGAGAAGGAAAGTTGGTATTCGACACAAACGATGAGTTAGCCTAAGTGAATAGGCGTCGCCCGCATAAATGCTCTATAAAGCATGCACGTTTCCACTGCGCAAGGCTTGGCATAGCCTTGGTCCATCCCTCGGGTTAAGTTGTAGGCTTGAGTAAGTTAGGCAAAGTTATGCCGATCGACCTAAGTCATTCTAAGTGTCGTTCCGCTCTTTCTGCGGTTGTCAAGTTAAATAGTCCCACGATCTCACGGGCCGTCATATAACGTATGACTTGGGTGATAGTGTCGCGTAAGACGGAAGTCAGCTAAAGGCACGAGCCACGGTTGGCATGATGTAAAGTTAGCCACGGTCCATGGCACTTAAGGAACACGTTTTGTTCAAGTTAAGTTGGAAGGCTACGTAGTAGTCATTCCCTCGAGTTTAAATAAGTATTCGAGGCGGTCCCTCGGTTGGGAGTCTCGCGTTCCTATCCACGTTAAGATGTTCGAGGCGGTCCCTCGGTTGGGAGTCTCGCGTTCCTATCCACGTTAAGGTGTTTTGAGGCGGTCCCTCGGTTGGGAGTCTCGCGGTCCCGATGCACGTAATGCAAAGGGTGGTTCAGAGCACGAGTTGGTAAGTATAGTTCCAGTCATACCAACAAATTAGGCCATGCATTTACGTGAGTCTAGATGTCTCGTAGGTGCGTGGTCATTAGACACCTTGTCGACAAGGATTTCTGCCTAGACTGGTTATACGCCGGGGCACCGGGCCCAGTCGTCCTAGGAGGTAGACGTTATAGCAGCGCATGCTTTTATTGCGTGGGTAGTCGGGGGCTTTCAACGGGGCTCGCTACCTGCGCTGAAGGACCCGCCGCCTACCCGAGCTATGTCCGCGATGGCTTGTCATGCCAGTGGCCTTTCATATAGATAATTGGCGTGCTAAGCGGCGAATCCGCATGCACGGTGTCGGTCATAACAAAGGAAGTGTAAGCACGGTATGCGTTGAATGGTGAAATGTGTGCTCGGTTGCACCCAAAGTATTATAAAGCCTACGATTTGGCTATACATAAAGACACGTGCTTCGGCACGAGATATGACGTCGTACTTGAGTTCTCAACACCGGTTCCATAAGTTTGGTTAGTCGTTGCGCGTTAAGTCGAGAAGGGCCGTAAGGCGAGTTTGGATAAGTCAGGTTACGCTGCGAGGCATGACCTCGAGATGTGAGGCACGGCCGCGTTGTCACAACACGAGTATATGCAGGACTAAGCGAGGAGGCACTGCCTCGGTGATACTATATCACGAATCGAGTTTACCGCACGACCGAGTCATTTCGTCCCAGAGTATGGCACGAAAGGCAAGCACGAGGCGATAAGTTGACGTTATTGGAACGAGAAGGTCTAGCGGCAATGTACGAGTACGTTATTAGTACAAGACACGGTGACGGTCTAGAGACACAAAATAGACCAAGGCATTGGTCCTAAAATCGATCCTAAGGCAAGAATAGAAAGACAATCGTAAAGGGGCTTGTATTGCACAAAGTAAAATAAACGTGTCAGTTTTGTATGGGTGGGCGAGGAGCTCACTCTACCAGTACAGTTGAGTACTGACATCCACACAGTTTCTATGTGCAGGCACAGGTAGAAGCTCGTGGCGCGGAGCTTGCTTGGATGCGTCGAGGTACGGAGTTCCTTGGCGATTCGAAGCGTGCGGCCGCATGGATCGAAGACTTATACAGGACATAATGTATGGACGTCGCCTTCCGAAGCTTCCGTTGGATTTAAGTATTGTATAGAGAGATGAGAGAGAGCAGAGCAATTTGTAATGTGAGACGAGTGAATTTGAGTGATTGTAATCTTGGCCTTGCGCCCCCAGTGTAACCGTTGTTTCGATATCAATAAAGTGCTTCTTTTGAATAACTTGTGTTTTGTTCTAAATTTCCGCTGCGTGTTCAATGTCTCTGCTTGGGACTTCGGTGCGACGACCCCGTCGCCGTCGCTGTAATCGGCCGTTATGGAACCCGCCTTGCACGAGCGCAATCTAGGCTCGTGCGGCATCACGCCTTAGCGAGGACGATCGCTCCTACGGGAGTGGGGCGTGGCAATAATGGTATCAGAGCACGGCTTTATGCCCTTGGACTATCGATTGAATTCTTTAACTCCGCTGTTTCGCGAACTCTGAAACGTTGCTTCCGCATATCGATATCGTTAGTGCGCTCTCTCTCAAACGTCCCTCGACATGTCCATACAATAAGTCTAATATTTTTGAAAGCTCGTACAAGTGTTCAATCGAACGCATCGATAGGCGATAGCCTTTGGGACGAACGGTGCCGACCTTGAGTTGATAGAAAATACGTGCTAAAGTTAGCAAGTCGCGTGCGTGCCTAACGAGTCCTACGTCGACATTAGCAAATGATTGTACAAAGTCGGAGTATAGTCCATGTGGGATGGTTATGCACACGGCCTTTTGGCTAAGTTGTGCCGCATGTCGCGCACCTAGACTTTATGGTACAAACGAGTTACGAGCAATATTGAGTACCGCTCGGTGGGGAACGAAACTGTACTTAGAATGTCTACCGATAGAGTGCTATCGAGCGATGATAACGTCTATGCGATATAGATGAGCGTGCTTGAAATTCGAGGAATGGTTCGAACGGGATTCAAAGAAGTCGATTTTGATTCGAATGATAGTTTTGAAGATTTGTAGAATGACTTGACCCTGAGTGGTGTATGGACGTTATAGAAATTGTTCGGGTGAAACTAATGTCACGCCCCAGAACCAGAATACTGGAGAGCGGGGGCAGACATAGCCAGCTACGTATATTGAAATGGATTCCATCTCGCTATACGGTCACGGCTGTCTAGGATACATGAGGGTTTATCTACAAGCCAGCAGTCTCTTAAGGTCAAGAACAAGCCTATTGTCTCAATCACAAGCAAGTAAATAGATGTTACAAGATGTATGATCATTAAATATACAATAATAAGGCGTCCCAAATATTACATATTCAGCTGATCATGAAGCTAGTCGTTACAAAATGTTAGGACTAGCAAGAGTTCAGTCATACATGATCAACCCTAGGATTTGTTAATCATGTTACAGCCCGTAGGCAGACAGTAAGTAAGTACAATCGAGCTAAACAGGTGCTCGTCGGCTAAACGCCTCAAAAGAATATTTTTACAATAGAGCGGGAGAGCCAAAAATAACCCACTCGTTGCCAGGGTTCCGTCTAGAGGCCACCATCTGGCTGGAAGGTCGGTAGATCCTCTGGAGCTGCTCCGAAATCTGGCCATACAAAACCAGCTGGGTCAGACCCCAGAAAGAGCAAGTGCCACAAAGGAGGCTTCACTTAAGAACTAAAATCAGCAATCAGCACAGGAATATAAATAATATAATAAAAGACAGGAAATATAAATAACTGGAAAAAAACTGGAAATAAGAAAAACATGCCAGGATATATACGACGAGATAACCATGGAACTATTCAGATAGCTAGGTTACAACCCGTAAACCAAACAAGGACCGGGGTTGTAACCCTTCGTCTGAACGGAGCTTGGTTTCTCACCATTTATCGGTAAAATAAATACAAGCATTCTGGTCATGTAACAGTCTGGAACAAGATCAGGGCAAGACTAGATTGTTAGACTCCATCCAATCATTTCACGGCCAAGCAAGAACTACGGCTTGATACTTTAACTAACTAAGGTTATCACAATCCTAGTTACTAACAAGATGCAGTGAGATTATTCCACAGCCACAAGCCCTGCAGACCATCCAGGTCACCCAGGTCGAAAGATTAGGGTTGAATTCAGGTGGGTACATCGTCCAGGAAACGCATGTACCCTTAGGTAGCTTGAAGGGTGCAACACATGACAGTGTGCTGGAAATGTGCCCTACTCGACGGCAGGCTACAGATCCCAAGCGCGCCCAGGTAACGGGATTGCCTGTAGCTGGGAGATCTCTTCATGACTAATGTATTAATCTAGTTGTTAACCTTAGTCCATTTTAGTAGGTACTCCTGACCGTGGTACTCAGGAGTCCCCTCCTAGACATGATGCAAGACAGGACTGGTTTATTTGTACAAACACAATCACCCACGGTGTCCATGATGTTCATTCTTGTCAAGTCATGTCATGTCAGGTAGCCGTCGCAACAGCTTATCAGATATATCATGTCAAGTGTTCTTGTCAGGAGTGCGCCACGACGGGCCACTATCAGGTCATGTCAGGTCATTATGTCAGGAGTGCACCACTACGGGTCACTATCGTGTCATGCTCAGGTATCATTTCCAAACATATCAAGTAAATTCAGGAATTATCAAGTTCAGGTCAAAAGCGTAAGGATATAAAATGGACGTAAAATATCTAATAAAATATAAATATACAGGGCTATAGAAGATCCAGGATAAGAAAAATAAAACAAACTGACAAGCTAATATAAGATCAAGTCTGCCAAAGGCCATACGCTCAGGTAAGCATACGCTCAGGTAAGCATACGCTCCCAAAGGGCAGCGTAAAAGGCAGCGTATGGGGGTCACAAGGCTCTCGGGTTGAACCAGGGTGACAAGATAGGCTAGCGTACGCTCAAGCCAGCGTACGCCTTGCTCGCTCAAGCTAGCGTACCAAGGCACGCGTACGCTCAAGCTAGCGTACCAAGGCACGCGTACACTCAAGCTAGCGTACGAAGGCTAGCGTACGCTCGCTAAAGAGCAGCGTACGAAGGCTAGCGTACGCTCGCTAAAGAGCAGCGTACGACTCAGCGGCATAAGCTAAAAAGCTAGCTCACTGTTCACAGTCTTCTCCAGAGGGAAAGAACAGCAAGAACTCTAAAGTTGAATCTAAGCTTCAATTGTCCATATCTTGGTCAAAACAAGTCCGAATCCAACTTCCAAAGGTCAAAATTGGGTAGAATAAAATTATCTACAACATGGAACCATCCAAACTTGAAAACAAGGAAGTTTAATAGATCAAAACACCAAAAATCCAAAAATAGCAAAACTCTAGATCTACAAGAATTAAAGCCTCAAAATGGAAAATAACAAGTTCTAATGTGGTTTAGAATCATGAGAAGAAGCTAATGGAACCATAAAATGAGTTCTCTTGTGGAAGCAAGTTGCACTTGCCTAAGGGTTGGGGAGTTGTGGAGAGGAAGGAAGAAGAAGAAGAAATAAATGAGAGTTATGGAGGAGAGAGAAGGTTGGTGGGGAAATAAATATCATGGGTTGGTGGTAGGTAGGGGGTTCACCTTGGTCCATGATGGACCAAGCAACCAGCCGGCCAAACCAAACCAACCCAAACCGAGAGTTTAAACCAAGCCAAGAAAACTAAACAAGGAACAATACAAGAAAATACGTACACGTATTTCCAAAATACGTAATACGAACCACAGGCATTACAACTCTACCCACCTTAAAAGAATTCCGTCCTCGGAATTTAATTAAGAGGCTAGAGGGACAAGAACAAGCTACACTATTCACAGGCAATTGTACTAGGCAATCAATCAATCATGCAAGCAAGGAATTGATGGCATGAGGCATAAGAAAGACATTATACCTCACGAGTCAAACAAGTCAGAATATCGCGATCGGATATCATCCTCACGCTCCCACGTTGACTCACCCAAAGAGTGATGACCCCAAGCAACTCGGACTAACTTGATAGTCTTGTTCTTGAGGATCTTCTCTCTCCGGTCCAATATAGACACGGGCCTCTCCTCATACGAAAGGTTGGTACCAACAACCAATTCCGAATGATCCAGGATGTGGCTCGGGTCTGGGATATACCGTCGTAATAGGGATACATGGAACACGTCATGCACCTCGCTTAGCGACGGTGGAAGAGCGAGACGATATGATACATCTCCTACTCGCTCCAGAATGTCAAACGGTCCTATATACCTAGGACTAAGCTTGCCCCGTACGCCGAAACGAATGACGCCACGGTTAGGCAAAATCCTCAGGAATACATGATCGCCGACCGAGAACTCGAGAGGACGCCGATGAGAATCGGCCCAATGGCGCTGACGATCTTGGACAACTCGAAGGTGATTTCTGACTCGCCTGATCACTTCAACGGTCTGAGCAATCATTTCTGGACCAAGCATCTGCCTCTCTCCAACATCATTCCAGGCTAACGGGGATCTGCACTTCCTGCCATACAGTGCCTCGAACGGTGCCATCTGGATACTGGCCTGGAAACTGTTGTTGTATGAGAATTCCACCAGGTGCAAGTGATCTTCCCATGAACCACCGAAGTCAAGTGTGCAAGACCGCAATATGTCTTCAAGAGTCTGGATCGTACGCTCCGACTGGCCATCTGTCTGCGGGTGATATGCTGAACTGAACTGGAGATGAGTCCCCAGACTCTCTTGCAAGCTACGCCAAAAGTGCGACGTAAACCTAGAATCTCGGTCCGAGGTGATACTGACTGGCATACCGTGCAATCTGACAATCTGCCTGAGGTACATCTCCGCTAGCTGAGCCGTCGACTGACCAACTCTAAAAGGGAGAAAGTGTGCTACCTTGGTAAGCCTATCCACAATGACCCAAATAGCATCCCTACTAGCTGGGGATCTAGGTAATCCAGTCACAAAATCCATGGTCACATGCTCCCACTTCCATTCTGGAATCGGTAAGGGCTGAAGAAGTCCAGCCGGTCTCTGATGTTCGGCCTTAACCTGTTGGTAAACCAAACACCGAGAGACAAACCGAGCTATCTCCCGCTTCATGCCATTCCACCAGAAGTGCTGACGGATATCACGGTACATCTTCGTACTGTCGGAATGGATGGAATACTGAGAACTATGCGCCGCTGACATGATCTCCTGTCTGATATCTCCACTGGGTACACAAAGACGCTTATCATATCGAAGTGTACCATCCTCATGAATGCATAACTCTGGTTTTCGTCCTGCCTCACACTCTGCTCTGAGTCGCTGAAGCTTGGAATCTGCTGACTGTGCCATCCGGATCCTCTCGACTATAGTGGATTATACTTGCATGCTGGCCATCAATGCCACACTGGAAGGGAGAACAACTTCAATACCCATCTTCTGAAGATCTGCTAACAGCTCTGGTTGCGCTGTTAGAAAATAAGCTCCGGCTCTCCTGCTCAATGCATCTGCAACAACATTAGCCTTCCCAGGATGATACTGCAGGTTGACATCATAATCCATAAGAAGCTCCAGCCACCTCCTCTGACGCATGTTAAGATCCTTCTGGGTGAAAACATACTTCAGGCTCTTGTGGTCGGTGAAAATTTCCACCCTATCTCCATACAAATAGTGTCTCCACAACTTAAATGCAAACACCACTACTGCCAGCTCCAAGTTATGGGTTGGGTAATTCCTCTCATGATCATGAAGTTGTCGTAACGCATAAGCTATTACCTTTCCATGCTGCATCAGAACACATCCTAAATCTCTGCCTGAAGCATCACAATACACTAAAAATCCTCCGGTTCCATCTGGAAGCGTGAGAATAGGAGCTGTTATCAATCCTCGCTTCAACTGCTCAAAAGAACTCTGACACTCTGCTGTCCAAGCAAACTGTGCATCCTTGCGGGTCAACTGCGTCAATGGCGCTGAAATCCGAGCAAAATCTGAAACAAACCGCCGGTAGTAGCCGGCCAATCCAAGGAAGCTGTGAACCTCTGCAACTGTGCTGGGCACTGGCCATGACTCAATAGCCACAATCTTCTGGGGATCCACTTCTACTCCTCCTTGAGTGATGATATGACCCAAGTACGAAATGCGATCGAGCCAGAACTCGCATTTACTGAACTTGGCATATAACTGGTGCTCTCTGAGGATCTGAAGAACTATACGGAGATGCTGCTCATGCTCCGCCTCACTCTTGCTGTAGACCAGGATGTCATCCAAGAACACAATCATAAACTGATCCAAGTAAGGCATGAAGATGCGATTCATGAGGTCCATGAATACTGCCGGCGCATTGGTTGCTCCAAAAGGCATAACAAGGAATTCCCAATGCCCATATCTCGATCTAAAAGCTGTCTTCGGGATGTCCTGCTCTCTGACTCTGATCTGATGATAACCTGAGCGTAAATCAATCTTCGAGAATACTGAAGCCCCCTTGAGTTGATCAAACAAGTCATCTATCCTCGGGAGAGGGTATCTGTTCTTGATTGTCACTGAGTTCAAGGTACGATAATCAACACATAACCTGGACGTACCATCCTTCTTTTTCACAAGAAGCATCGGGGCTCCCCAAGGCGATCCACTAGCACGAATGAATCCCTTGGTTCTGAGTTCCTCAATCATCTTGTACAATATCTCCAACTCTGATGGCGCCATCCTGTAGACTGTTTCTGACACTGGGGCTGTCCCGGGAATCAAGTCTATAGTGAACTCGATCTCCCGTTTCGGAGGCATACCTGGAAGTTCTTCTGGGAAAACATCTGGGAACTCATCCACTATCCTGGACAACTGAACTGCTGCTACTGCCATCCGCAATACTGGAGGAGATGACTCAACTTCGCCTCGGGAGAAAGAAAACTCTGGCTCTCCTGGAATGCTAAAAATAACCCTACCAATATGGCAGTCTATCCTAGCATACTGGTTCCTCAACCAATCCATCCCTAAGACTACATCATAATCGGCCATCGGAAATTCTATCAATTTAGCGGGGAATTCTCTACCGCTAACTACGATCCGACACGAGGAAAACACTCTATCTACTCCCACAAGTCCGTTACCAGTAAGTATATTGAGCCTTACTGATAATGACTCGGGCTCCAATCCTACCCGTGTCGCGAATCGTGCAGACATAAAAGAATGCGATGCACCAGAATCAAATAAAGCTGAAGCTGGAAAGGAGTTGACGAGAATAGTACCTGCCACTACCTCTCCTGGTGCTAATCCTTCCTCCACGGTCATCACCATAGCCTGACCGTGCCCTCGGGGTGCTGGTCCCCTCTGCTGATATCCTCGCTGCCTGCTCTGACTCTGGGCTTGGGCTTGTGCATACTGCTGGGGGTTCTGCTGCTGGAACACTTGGGTCTGAGGCGACAAGGGCCTCGGCAATGGATACTGCTGCTGCTGCTGGACTGGTGCTGGTCCTCTCACCGAAGAACTAGAAAGGTTGGACGAGGATGAACCACCCCTGTTCGGGCAGGATCCAACCCTATGGTCTGGTGCTCCACAAGCCAGACACAATCCCTGTGCCCTGCGATATTCTGCCACCACATGGCCTGGCTTCCCACAATGAGAACAACCCACTGCGGAAGATTGCTTCTGCTTCTGCTGCTGCTGAGGGTGCGTCGGAGTGGAATACTGAACCGACGTCACTGAGGCTGCTCGCCTCGGAGCCCCAATAGTCAAAGCCCTGGCTGCCGGGGCTGGTGCTGAAGACTGATTCATCTGGCCGTGAGATCTCTTCCGACCCCCGGTCCTATCCACGATCCTCTGGGAGGTATACTCATGCCTCCGGGCTGCTCTCAAGACTGCATCAAAAGTCTGATGCTCAAACTGCTCGACTGCCAATAAGATCTCCAAGTGAAGTCCCTGCTAGAACCGCTGGGCTCTATAATACTCGGTTGCCACCAAAGTGGGAGCAAACCGACTGAGTCGGGAAAACTCGGTCGCATATCCATCGACCGTCCTGCCACCTTGCTTCAGATTTGTGAACCTCGTCTGTAGATCGTACCGAGCTACAGCATCAAAGTACTTGGTCTGGAATCTCTCTCTGAACACTGCCCATGGAATGGGTGCTGCCAACCCAACTGCCTGTGCTGCCCACCAGCTGCGGGCAAGATCTAATAGCTGCAAGCGCACTACGGTAACCTTCTCATTCTCTGGAGTCTTGGCTGCTTCGAGAATCACTTCTGTGTCCTGGAGCCAAGCATCTGCGGCGATAGCATCTTCACTACCGTCAAAGAAGGGAGGGTTCAAGCGCTTGAAGCTGTTGGCCGCGCTGTTCCCTGGATGACCACCCCGGGTCAAAGCATCCGTCACTGCCTGGTGCAAGGCATCTCCACGCCGGTCTTGGGAAGCTATCAAGGTCCTGACGAGTCCTACCAAAGTGCCATCATCAGGCTCGATAGGCTGAACTGGCTGGACTGGTGGCTCTCCGCCAGAAGGCACGACTCTGGAGGCTACTCCGGAATGCTGTGCTTGATCTCCAGGTTGCTGCTGGTCCGCGGGAGGTGCTCCGCCTTGCTGATCGGCCGGGTCAGGTACTATGCCGCTGAAGAAGACGACATAGGAAACAATAAGGAAGGACCAGGACAGATCAACGATACAAGCATAGGATCAAGACAAGAATTCAGGGATTCAGAAGATACGAGCAGAGATCAAGGACGAATACTGATTGAGACATCTATTCGGTAAACCCTCACATATCTTGATTTACAAGACCTGCATGGGCCACCACTTAAACCATGTCACGCCCCAGAACCAGAATACTGGAGAGCGGGGGCAGACATAGCCAGCTACGTATATTAAAATGGATTCCATCTCGCTATACGGTCACGGCTGTCTAGGATACATGAGGGTTTATCTACAAGCCAGCAGTCTCTTAAGGTCAAGAACAAGCCTATTGTCTCAATCACAAGCAAGTAAATAGATGTTACAAGATGTATGATCATTAAATATACAATAATAAGGCGTCCCAAATATTATATATTCAGCTGATCATGAAGCTAGTCGTTACAAAATGTTAGGACTAGCAAGAGTTCAGTCATACATGATCAACCCTAGGATTTGTTAATCATGTTACAGCCCGTAGGCAGACAGTAAGTAAGTGCAATCGAGCTAAACAGGTGCTCGTCGGCTAAACGCCTCAAAAGAATATTTTTACAATAGAGCGGGAGAGCCAAAATTAACCCACTCGTTGCCAGGGTTCCGTCTAGTGGCCACCATCTGGCTGGAAGGTCGGTAGATCCTCTGGAGCTGCTCCGAAATCTGGCCATACAAAACCAGCTGGGTCAGACCCCAGAAAGAGCAAGTGCCACAAAGGAGGCTTCACTTAAGAACTAAAACCAGCAATCAGCACAGGAATATAAATAATATAATAAAAGACAGGAAATATAAATAACTGGAAAAAAACTGGAAATAAGAAAAACATGCCAGGATATATACGACGAGATAACCATGGAACTATTCAGATAGCTAGGTTACAACCCGTAAACCAAACAAGGACCGGGGTTGTAACCCTTCGTCTGAACGGAGCTTGATTTCTCACCATTTATCGGTAAAATAAATACAAGCATTCTGGTCATGTAACAGTCTGGAACAAGATCAGGGCAAGACTAGATTGTTAGACTCCATCCAATCATTTCACGGCCAAGCAAGAACTACGGCTTGATACTTTAACTAACTAGGGTTATCACAATCCTAGTTACTAACAAGATGCAGTGAGATTATTCTACAGCCACAAGCCCTGCAGACCATCCAGGTCACCCAGGTCGAAAGATTAGGGTTGAATTCAGGTGGGTACATCGTCCAGGAAACACATGTACCCTTAGGTAGCTTGAAGGGTGCAACACATGACAGTGTGCTGGAAATGTTCCCTACTCGACGGCAGGCTACATATCCCAAGCGCGCCCAGGTAACGGGATTGCCTGTAGCTGGGAGATCTCTTCATGACTAATGTATTAATCTAGTTGTTAACCTTAGTCCATTTTAGTAGGTACTCCTGACCGTGGTACTCAGGAGTCCCCTCCTAGACATGATGTAAGACAGGACTGGTTTATTTGTACAAACACAATCACCCACGGTGTCCAGGATGTTCATTCTTGTCAAGTCATGCCATGTCAGGTAGCCGTCGCAACAGCTTATCAGATATATCATGTCAAGTGTTCTTGTCAGGAGTGCGCCACGACGGGCCACTATCAGGTCATGTCAGGTCATTATGTCAGGAGTGCACCATTACGGGTCACTATCGTGTCATGCTCAGGTATCATTTCCAAACATATCAAGTAAATTCAGGAATTATCAAGTTCAGGTCAAAAGCGTAAGGATATAAAATGGACGTAAAATATCTAATAAAATATCAATATACAGGACTATAGAAGATCCAGGATAAGGAAAATAAAACAAACTGACAAGCTAATATAAGATCAAGTCTGCCAAAGGCCATACGCTCAGGTAAGCATACGCTCAGGTAAGCATACGCTCCCAAAGGGCAGCGTAAAAGGCAGCGTATGGGGGTCACAAGGCTCTCGGGTTGAACCAGGGTGACAAGATAGGCTAGCGTACGCTCAAGCCAGCGTACGCCTTGCTCGCTCAAGCTAGCGTACCAAGGCACGCGTACGCTCAAGCTAGCGTACCAAGGCTAGCGTACGCTCGCTAAAGAGCAGCGTACGAAGGCTAGCGTACGCTCGCTAAAGAGCAGCGTACGAAGGCTAGCGTACGCTCGCTAAAGAGCAGCGTACGAAGGCTAGCGTACGCTCGCTAAAGAGCAGCGTACGACTCAGCGGCATAAGCTAAAAAGCTAGCTCACTGTTCACAGTCTTCTCCAGAGGGAAAGAACAGCAAGAACTCTAAAGTTGAATCTAAGCTTCAATTGTCCATATCTTGGTCAAAACAAGTCCGAATCCAACTTCCAAAGGTCAAAATTGGGTAGAATAAAATTATCTACAACATGGAACCATCCAAACTTGAAAACAAGGAAGTTTAATAGATCAAAACACCAAAAATCCAAAAATAGCAAAACTCTAGATCTACAAGAATTAAAGCCTCAAAATGGAAAATGACAAGTTCTAATGTGGTTTAGAATCATGAGAAGAAGCTAATGGAACCATAAAATGAGTTCTCTTGTGGAAGCAAGTTGCACTTGCCTAAGGGTTGGGGAGTTGTGGAGAGGAAGGAAGAAGAAGAAGAAATAAATGAGAGTTATGGAGGAGAGAGAAGGTTGGTGGGGAAATAAATATCATGGGTTGGTGGTAGGTAGGGGGTTCACCTTGGTCCATGATGGACCAAGCAACCAGCCGGCCAAACCAAACCAACCCAAACCGAGAGTTTAAACCAAGCCAAGAAAACTAAACAAGGAACAATACAAGAAAATACGTACACGTATTTCCAAAATACGTAATACGAACCACAGGCATTACAACTAAAGGAGTTACGGATAGTACGAGTGCGTCCACAAGCGATGATATCGTAAGGCCTTAGAACGAGTAGCGCTAGTTGGTTATGATTCGAGAATCGCAAACAAGATATCGTCCGAACTACTTGTAAACGATAGTGCGAGTTACAAAATGGTTGAATGGAAATTCTAAACGATAGAATAAATGGATGACTTGATTGGATACGGATAGTATACGAAAAGTTAGCACGACGGGAAGATAGCGTGCACGAAAGGTTTGACTTAGAAGTTACACAAACGACTCTGAGGATTGAAATCGATGTGCTCGATGGTTTGAGTTAGCAAGGAATGATGCATATTGAGGAAATACGTTGGTCGATGACTTAAGATAGACGGATAAATGATACGTGAATTTGTGTTGAAGAAATTGATATTGTGAACGATTCGAGGAGATTATCCAGTCAGATGATAGCATCATTCACACGACTCGAAATTCGTTGCAAAGGAAGATCGTCAGATTACGCATATCGTCGATGGTATTGAGGCGTATCAAAGATCGATATACGATAACTCGGGGGTACTCTGACACGGTGAATGACGATCGTACAAGAGTTATCGTTCCGATGGATGTAATACTTAAGATTTTGATTTGGGACAAATGTTGGATGAAAGTAATCGTGTCTTGATGGTTACGCGGATAACCACAGCGTCGACGGACTTGTCTTGTGCGAGCGCAACTCTAGCCTCGCACATGCGTCGCATCCGATTTGGGGCGATCGTTCAGCGTGAGCACTGACATGGTGATTCATGTCGCGGGAATGATCGAACTCGGAAAATCAGGCTGCGGCAACTTCGATTGTCCCGACTTGTCGGTTTGATGCGAAGGAGAACTCGAGGATGTTAGGACTTGCGATTGATGACTGAATGAAACGTGAGGATCGAGTAGGTCCAATCTGCACATCGAGAATGAACTAGTCTAGACACAAACAAGAGTTACGTCCCGATGAGAATGATTATCTCGCGGGAGCGTGCATGGTGATTCATGCCCACCGTGGATAATCTGACTCGCGTGAGACCGGGGCACAATATATTGTTAAGTCAGACGACCTTGGGATCGATTACGTGAATTGGAATAGATGATTTCGGAAATGTGAAATGTGAACTACGATTTAGAGATGAATTGTGTCATAGCATGCTTGATTTGAGAGTGAATGATAGGCGAACTAATGTCGAACGTGTTCGAAGAGATAAACTATGCGAAACGGCTTGATGAACGAACGATATTGATATGACGTGAAATTGGTTAAAATGTGAGTTATCGTAGAATGGCTTTACTGAACGACTCGTACCCCGTGCGACGAATAATAGGATGTGTGTAGGAAATCGATGCTCGATGTTTAGAAATCGGAGTGATGCGAGCTTGGGTATAAAACCCCGTACCATCGATTTGGTTGACCTTAGGATGGGGTCTGTGTTGATATCGTTGTTTGGGAACTATGATTCCAGTGCTGACGAAAGACATAGCCTAGCGGTTCGGAAGACGTCCGTGTGCGAAACGATAGGAAATAACAGAGGCACCACTCATGAGACTCGGTTGATATGCACGTATATCAGGGACGCCCGAATATGTGCACGATCCGACTCGAGTGGTGATGGCGGATTCTCTATCACGAGGCTTGGCTGAAATGCATGTATTTTGGGGACGCCTGGAATATGTGCACGATCCAACTAAGTGATACGTTGAATCAAGTGAGACTTGAGGAACGGAAAAGTGTTAAGGATTTTGAGATCGTAAGTTTCGAGGGAATGTTGATGGTAATACGATCATTGATTTGAGACGAGTTCGAATGTTGGTTGATCAGTTGGTGTGCCTTACTACTAAGTTAGAGATAAGTGCGAGCGTGGCTCGGAATCGAACAAACGCGTAGGCGAAGTGTGTACGATAGTCCCGCGTCTGGACATGATTAAGTCTTGGCCATAGAAATGGTAGGATGGTTTGCCTTCAGGAAGTCTCGAGAACGAGACTTGTTCTGAGTGGTGTATGTTGTAGTGTCCCGTCCCGCGAAGTCAATCGGAGGAATCGAAACATCGACGGCGTTCGGACTTAGCCTTGCAACGGCGACTCGAAGACATCGCTCAGGTGGGATAGTTTCGGTGAACTTGCCTCATCTCAGCCTTCACTTAATAATTCGTGTGTTTTCAACTTGCACAAGTAGGCTTAATAATAAAAGAGACGAATCCATATAGCTAAAGGGAATTATCCCGACGGATCGAATCGAGTTTAGAACATGGAAAACGTCCCACGGTCGGGTTAGAGTTGGTGCACGATGTGCTTTGAAAATGACACTCGATCCTTCATCCCGTGGCTTGGGAGAAGGAAAGTTGGTATTCGACACAAACGATGAGTTAGCCTAAGTGAATAGGCATCGCCCGCGTAAATGCTCTATAAAGCATGCACGTTTCCACTGCGCAAGGCTTGGCATAGCCTTGGCCCATCCCTCGGGTTAAGTTGTAGGCTTCAGTAAGGCAAAGTTATGCCGATCGACCTAAGTCATTCCAAGTGCCATCCCGCTCTTTCTGCGAATAGTCCCACGATCTCACGGGCCGTCATATAACGTATGACTTGGGTGATAGTGTCGCGTAAGATGGAAGTCAGCTAAAGACACGAGCCACGGTTGGCACGATATAAAGTTAGCCACGGTCCATGGCACTTAAGGAACACGTTTTGTTCAAGTTAAGTTGGAAGGCTACGTAGTAGTCGTTCCCTCGAGTTTAAATAAGTATTCGAGGCGGTCCCTCGGTTGGGAGTCTCGCGTTCCTATCCACGTTAAGATGTTCGAGGCAGTCCCTCGGTTGGGAGTCTCGCGTTCCTATCCACGTTAAGGTATTTTGAGACGGTCCCTCGGTTGGGAGTCTCGCGGTCCCGATGCACGTAATGCAATGGGTGGTTCAAAGCACGAGTTGCTAAGTATAGTTCCAGTCGTACCAATAAATTAGGCCATGCATTTACGTGAGTCTAGATGTCTCGTAGGTGCGTGGTCATTGGACACCTTGTCGACAAGGATTTCTGCCTAGACTGGTTATACGTCGGGACACCGGGCCCAGTCGTCCTAGGAGGTAGACGTTATAGCAGTGCATGCTTTTATTGCGTGGGTAGTCGGGGGCTTTCAACGGGGCTCGCTACCTGCGCTGAAGGACCCGCCGCCTACCCGAGCTATGTCCGCGATGGCTTGTCATGCCAGTGGCCTTTCATATAGATAATTGGCGTGCTAAGCGGCGAATCCGCATGCACGGTATCGGTCATAACAAAGGAAGTGTATGCATGGTATGCGTTGAATGGTGAAATGTGTACTCGGTTGCACCCAAAGTATTATAAAGCCTACGATTTGGCTATACATAAAGACACGTGCTTCGACACGAGATATGATGTCGTACTTGAGTTCTCAACACCGGTTCCATAAGTTTGGTTAGTCATTGCGCGTTAAGTCGAGAAGGGCCGTAAGGCGAGTTTGGATAAGTCAGGTTACGCTGCGAGGCACGACCTCGAGATGTGAGGCACGGCCGCGTTGTCACAACACGAGTATAGGCAGGACTAAGCGAGGAGGCACTGCCTCGGTGATACTATAGCACGAATCGAGTTCACCGCACGACCGAGTCATTTCGTCCCAGAGTATGGCACGAAAGGCAAGCACGAGGCGATAAGTTGACGTTATTGGAACAAGAAGGTCTAGCGGCAATGTACGAGTATGTTATTAGTGCAAGGCACGGTGACGGTCTAGAGACACAAAATAGACCAAGGCATCGGTCCTAAAATCGATCCTAAGGCAAGAATAGAAAGACAATTGTAAAGGGGCTTCTATTGCACAAAGTAAAATAAACGTGTCGGTTTTGTATGGGTGGACGAGGAGCTCACTCCACCAGTATAGTTGAGTACTGACACCCACACAGTTTCTATGTGCAGGCACAGGTAGAATCTCGTGGCACGGAGCTCGCTTGGATGCGTCGAGGCACGGAGTTCCTTGGCGATTCGAAGCATGCCGCCGCATGGATCGAAGACTTATACGGGACATAATGTATAGACATCGCCTTCCGAAGCTTCCGCTGGATTCAAGTATTGTATCGAGAGATGAGAGAGAGAGCAGAGCGATTTGTAATATGAGACGAGTGAATTTGAGTGATTGTAATCTCGGCCTTGCGCCCCTAATGTAACCGTTGTTTCGATATCAATAAAGTGCTTCTTTTGAATAACTTGTATTTTGTTCTAAATTTTCGCTGCGTATTCAATGTCTCTGCTTGGGACTTCGGTGTGACAACCCCGTCGCCGTCGCTGTAATCGGCCGTTATGGAACCCGCCTTGCACGAGCGCAATCTAGGCTCGTGCGGCATCACGCCTTAGCGAGGACGATCGCTCCTACGGGAGCGGGGCGTGGCAGCAGGCTACTATAGGAAGTTTGTGCAGGACTTCTCTCGAATAGCAGAGCCGATGACTAGACTCACCAGGAAGGACGTAGAGTTCGTCTGGACTGATGAGTGTCAGGCTGCTTTCGAGGAGCTAAAGACGAGGTTGACATCGGCTCCTATTCTGACGTTACCATCTGGGTCCGGAGGATTCACGATCTACAGTGATGCTTCGGGGAAGGGTCTAGGTTGCGTTCTTCAGCAGCATGGGAAGGTAATTGCTTATGCATCTAGGCAGTTACGACCACATGAGAAGAACTATCCGACTCATGATTTGGAGTTGGCAGCGGTCATATTTACCTTGAATCTGTGGAAACACTATTTGTAAGAGAGCGTGTGGAGATCTTCATGGACCACAAGAGCTTGAAGTACGTGTTTACCCAGAAGGAGCTGAATATGAGGCAGAGGCGATGGTTAGAGCTGATGAAGGATTTTGTTATATCCTTACAGTACCATCCGGGGAAGGCCAACGTGGTTGCGGATGCTTTGAGCAGGTATCCCGTAGCCATGTGTTTGACGATGGATCGTCACCTTCTGGCAAATCTGGAGAGCTTGGGCATAGAGGTGATAGTTCCTGGGTTTGAGGAGCAGAAGTGGGGTCTTCAGGTGCAGTCTGAGCTGATGGACAGAGTCAGAGTAGCTCAGTTTGAGGATGAGGATCTGAGGGTCATCAGGGAGCAGGTCCGGACAGGACTGTTGGATGAGTTCTCTATAGCGGGGGATGGGTCGTTGAGGCATGGTACTAGATTGTGCATGCCGAGCGGAGGACTTCGGGAGGAGGTTCTTCAGGAGGCGTATCGTTCTCAGTACTCTATGCATCCTGGAGCCAACAAGATGTATAGAGACTTGAGAAAGCATGTTTGGTGGTATGGCATGAAACGCGAGGTGGCTCAGTTCGTTTCTAGATGCTTAGTGTGCCAGCAGGTGAAAGCCGGAAGACAGAGACCAGGTGGATTGCTCCAGCCACTACCCATTCCTGAGTAGAAGTGGAAGCATATCACTATGGACTTTGTGTCTGGACTTCTGCGCTCTCTAGGAGGGAAGGATGCGATTTGGGTCATTGTTGATCGATTGACCAAATCGGCCCACTTTTTGCCTTTTAAGGTGGGTTTATCTACGAAGAGGCTGGCCGAGATGTACGTGCGGCAGATAGTTTGATTGTACGGGGTTCCAGTGAGTATAGTCTCGGATCGGGACAGCCGATTCACTTTCCACTTCTGGAGGAATTTGCAGCTTAGCTTGGGCACATCGCTCAAGTTCAGTACCGCATACCACCCCCAGACAGACGGGCAGTCGGAGAGGACGATTCAGACCCTCGAGGATATGCTTCGTACCTGTGTCTTGGACTTCGGGTGATCTTGGGAGGACCACCTTCACTTGGTAGAGTTTGCTTACAACAACAGCTACCAAGCCAGTATAGAGATGTCACCTTTCGAGGCTCTATACGGACGGAGGTACCGTACTCCTTTGTCTTGGGATGATGTCGGAGAGAGGGTTTTGCTTGGTCCTGAGATGGTAGTGGATGTGGCGGAGAAGGTCAGGGTTATCAGAGATAGACTTCGGGTGGCGCAGGACAGGCAGCGGCATTGGGCCGATAGCCACCGACGGCCGTTGGAGTTTGAGGTATAGTTTAGATTTTTCTAGTATTTGAGTTTGATTGTGATTGTTTTAGATCAAGCTTTAAGTCTTGTGTTTTTGTTCTAGGTTGGTGATCTTGTGTTTCTGCGGATTTTTCCGACGCGTGGCACGATTCGTTTTGGTGGCAGCTGGAAGCTTAGTCCACGATACATCGGACCTTTCCGTATTTTGGGCAGGGTCGGTGTAGTGGCTTACCGACTGGAGTTACCGCCCGCACTAGAGGTAGTGCACAACGTGTTCCACGTGTCGCAGCTGAGACGGTACGCGGCAGATCCCAGTCACGTCTTGGACCACTCCGAGATCGAAGTGAGACCGACTCTCAGCTATCCAGAGAAGTCGGTTGAGAACTTGGACCGAAGAGAGAAGGTGCTCCGGAACCAAGTTATTCCCTTGGTTCGTGTTGCATGGAGGCACCACTCTCCAGGTGAGTCTACCTGGGAGAGGGAGGACGACATGCGGGAGCGATTTCCCTATCTCTTCGAGCCTTGAGGTAAAATTCTTTCTTTTCTTTCCTTGTTCTATTCATGTTGCTGTGTTAGTTTCTCATTCAATTTCGAGGACGAAATTTTTTTTAAGGTGGGTAGACTTGTCACTCCCACTTTTCACAAATAGGGGTAAAATGGTCATTTTTGCATTTTTGGGAATTTTAGAAATTTTTATTTAATTTTATTGTTATTTGGGGATTTTTAGAGTCTGGTTCAAATTTCAGCTCATTCCGACTTGTATCGGGGACCCGGGGTAGCTTAGACTCTGATCGGAACCCAATTTTAAGTTAGACAAGGCCCATAAAATCCCACAAATTAGTCTGGTACCTTTAGAAAATTTTCCCGTGACTTAATCGGTCAATTTGTAGATTTTAACTTGGCCGTTCCAAACCCGAAAAATTCCTAAGTCAAAATTTGGCCTAAAGGAGGCTTGGAGGGCATTTTGGACATTAGCCAAATGCCCCCAAAACCCCCTACTATGGTCGGCCACCATAGGGAGGACCTCCCACTACATTCACTTCATCACAACACTCAAGTTCTTCCCCAATTTTGATTTTCCCTTAAACCTAGACCTAGAAATTGAGATTTGATCTCTCAAACTTCCATTTTCCCCTAAATTTCTTCCATAGAACCCCTCTATACCATCAAGGGAGGGTGCTACCTAAGTTTGGGAGAGAAGTGCAAGGTGGAAGTGTCCATTCTTCAAGAATCTTCGAATCAGAGAGAGTTTCATTAGGATTTACTCCTAATTGGTAATTACCTATTCTCTAAATCAATTTCCTATGAATTTTATTGATTTTGGAACCCATAGGAACCACACCATGGTTGTGTCCATTTGTGTAGAGATTAGAGGCCTATGGGAGACTCCTAGGAGGACTAGGATTAGTGTTTGTGTCCTTGTGTTTGTGTATCTATGTATATATATATGTATTTATATATTTATGTGTGTGTGTCCATATATATATATATATATATATATATATATATATATATATATATATATATATATATATATATATATATATATATATATATATATAAAATATATATATATATATGTGTGTGTGTGTGTGTGTGTGTGTGTGTGTGTGTGTGTGTGTGTGTGTGTGTCCACATATATGTGTGTCCATGTGTGTGAGTGTGAAATATATATATATATATATATATATATATATATATATATATATATATATATATATATATATTTATATATATATATATATATATATATATATATATATATATATATATATATATATATGTGTGTGTGTGTGTGTGTGTGTGTGTGTGTGTGTGTGTGTGTGTGTGTGTGTGTGTCTATATTATATATATAGATATGAATGTGTGTGTGAGTGTCTATATATATATATGTGTAGATTGTATGTGTGTATGTGTGCCTATATATATATAGATATTTGTGTGTGTGAGTGATATATATATATATATATATATATATATATATATATATATATATATATATATATATATATATATATATATATATATATATATATAGTGAGTTAGAGAGGAATTTAGAGAGATTGGGAGGAAGAGATTGAGAGATTAGAGAGGAAGAATGAGAGGGTGAGAGAGGGGAAAAGAAAGGAAGAAATAGGCACCAGCAGCAGCTTGTGGGGGGGGGGGAGGGGATGTGAGCTGCTGCCCCCCCCACAAACTCCACAGCAGCAGCAGCAATTAGCTGCAGCAGCAACAACAGTAATACCAGCAGCAGTAGCAGCAACTTAGCAGCAGCAGTAGCACCAAAGATACCCCCCTTTTTAGCCTATTAACCCCCCCTAAAAACCCCTCTCTATATATACTTATATACATATATATATATATATACGTATATATACCCATATATATATACATATATACTCCCATATATATCCCCATAAATACCCTCCCAACTAGCCCTAAGCGAGTAATGTTAGAATAGGATTTTGAGGAGAGTGAGTGAATCGGATTTAGTGAAAGGGTGATTTCGAGTTCCGAGTGTCGGAACACGTCCAAAATTGGATGAGACTTAGATAATGTAAATTAGATTTTGTGGGTAGGCTCCCGAGTTGAAATCGGGATTTCGTGTGGGATTAGGAGGATGGTATCGCACGATATCATTGAGTATCTCGCGATACTCAAGATAATCGGTAAATCGACAACATATGCCGTAAGATGGACTGGATGTCCACTCTACCTAGGAAGCTTGGTAGGTAATGATAGTGTAGGCTAGTATCCTACTACCCTAGGAAGCCGGGAGTGAAACTCCTAAGGTAAAGCTACTTGGCCTTAGTATTAGAGTAGACGGGTAAATGGGTTAAGTAGGGATAATACTCAATTCTCAACATATGAGTTTAATACTTTAAGATATAGTTAAAATTAGGTTAATATGGTTGGTAATGGTTAGGAATAGTGGACTTGGACTAGCTTTGACCTTGGTTGACCATGGTTGACTATTTTGACCAAAAGTCAGCCGAAAGTCAACCGAAGCCGAAAATAGCCTAAAACTTGACCAAACATGACCAGTTGACCCAAAATCAACTGTTAGTCAACGTTAGTCAAGTTTGACCTAAAGTTGACCTAGAGTTGACCTAGAGTTGACCAGAGTTGACTAGTTGACCAAAAGTCAACTGTAAGTCAACCGTTGACTTAAATCGACCTAGTTTAATTCCGTTTGACTTGCATTGACCCAGTTTGACCTGGTTAGGCCTAATATGACTTAGATTGACCCTGTACAATCTAGTTTGACCTTGTTTGACCTAGATTGACTTAGTTTGACGTATCTTGACCTAGTTTGACTCAGTATGACTTAATTTCACTTCCAAACCATTATATTGATACAGTATTCCATCTATAGGTCCTCGAGGTACTGTTCCTGGACTCAGTCGATCTATCTATCATATTACAGGCGAGTACATTCTCTGATAACTTTTCCAATTTATGATGATTGTTATAATTCATGTAATTAGTGTAGATATGCTTGTTCTTGACACATTGGTCACACGGATTGGTATTCATGGATCTCGATATGAGATGTTATTCCTCGTTATCTTGGTATATATTGAGCAAGCCCCTTTGTTGTTCTTATGCAGTATATGGACACCGATTTTCGAGAAGACTTGCTCCCTTTTCGCAGAATCCCGTGTCGTAACGTGTCTTGCTTGGATCCACTCTACCAGTCGTGGGCGGGGAGTATTAGTGTAGATATGTGGTCAAAGCCTATTGTGCGCCCATTGTGCACCTATTGATTGTGAGTGTTGATCATACATCCTACGTATGATTAGCCAGGCCTGTTACTATTGTGCAAGTTCCCAAGTCGGCCATATATTGTAGCTAGTACTCACACACCTAGATAGATGATTCTTGATTCTTGTACATGCCATGATCAGCTTTACTTGCCTTGTTCTAGCTCTAGATTTACAGCTTACCTTGCCATGATACTCACATGTACATACCATGATTTTCTTGTATATACTCTCTATTTACAGTCTTATAGCTTTTGTCATATCTTGTGAACTGTTGTTAGTTGATTGTACTCGTTCCATTCTGACTGGATATGTTGACAAAATATTACAGATGCTGATGAGAAGGATTACTGTACCTACTACGGTTCGGATGACGTAGTGGGCTTAGACTTGGAGACCTTGGTCCAGCAGGGCTTAGCTCCGCCCGACGAGCCTCTAGCCTAGTTTAGTTAGAGTATATATTTTGGACTGGACCTTGTCTCCAGCTTGCTACTTATGTTATGATATTGTATTTGGGATTGTATAACTATATTACCTTGTGTCTCACTCTCGTTGTTGAGCTGGATATTCCACTTGTGGTTTTTATCTATCTGGTTTTTCGTGTCATACTTCTTCCTTCTAGATTGTGATTGAGTTTATCAGTATTTCATATTATATACCTCCGTGCGGAGATGACAGGTCATTATATACTGTTTTGTTGGCTAGTAGACCTACAGCGTTCTACGCCATTTTTACGGTGTAGGCTGGGCGTTGTCACGCACTTATGCCCCTACCTAGGGTGCGGGTCGTGACAGTGTCCAGGTCATTCATTCTTGTCATGTCAGATAGTCATCGCAACAACATTCAGTTATGTGTCATGTCATGTTACTTGTCTGGAGTACACCACGATGGGTCATTATCATGTATTATCATATCGTGCCCATGTATCGTGTCAGGTTCATGTATCATGTCGTGTTCATGTCACAATTATCCCACATTACACTAAGGATCAAGAGAAACAACACGGATAAGGTAACAAGATTTGTCATGGCATAACAAATGGTACAAGAGATCAAAAGGGGTGCCAGGGACAGTATGCACCAGCAAACAACATGCACCAGCAAACATCATACGCCAGCAAACAGCCAGCAACATCATTCACCAGCAAACAGCATGTGCCAGCAAAACAGCCAGCAACAGTATTCGCCAGCAAATAGCATGCGCCAGCAAAACAGCATGCGCCAGCAAACAGCCAGCAACAGCATGCGTCAGCAAACAACATGCGCCAGCAAATAGCATGTGCCAGGACAACATGCACCTGGACAGCATGCGCCAGCAAACAGCATACGCCAGCAAATAGCAGGTTTAATGGATCAAAACTATAACGCCCCAGTCCCAAAATACGTAGGACTATGATACGTATACATGCCAGCTACGCATCGAGAGGACTCCAGCCCAGCTCGAATACGTATAAGCTGTCTGGTTTCCTAAAGCAATCTACAAATATCTCAATCCACTGAAGATAAACTCTTGTATAAACCAAGTAAACTAATGCTGGTCAGACATTAGCAAACCGGTTACTACAAGTAACAAGAAAAGATAATATACAATAAAGTAGACCAGACTCTAATGCAATTATCTTGAACAAGCTTCTAATGAAAGATAAAGCTTGTAAAACTAGGCTATACAGCAGCAATGTCAAAGTAATATAATATAGGACAAAATCTAATTACGGAAGAGAACGATAAAACATCAACTAAATATACCTGCAGTCTTGGTGTAGCAACGTCATCCATCAATGTATCATATCTTCAGCTAATACCTGGAGAGATCACCAGGTCCTCAGAGGACTAGCAAGACACATAATATACATGCCTACTGTACAATAAATAACATGCAAGAAAAATAGGAATAACAAGCAGAGGAAAAGATGACACGTAAGGAAACTCTACAGATGGTGACATGTCATGAGAATATAATATTAATCGTGGCTAAAACCGTAGCCCGGAGAGGCACTAACAATAGAGGATAGCCACGGCTAATAAAACATTCTCTCCTAAGGTACTAGGAAATCAAGCCTATCTAGTCATGTCCAAGTCAAGTACAGGTCAAACAGGTCAGAAAAAACATGGCACATGCATATCAATACTATCACTAGACATGAACAAAATAGGAAAGATAGAACAAGTAGTATAGAAAGAAAAATCAAAATCTACGTGCACGTGTAACTAGAAAGAATCATGAGAAAAAAAAAGAGAGATATGTAACAAAGCAAGTAATACTGAAAATATAGGAAAGCATATAAATACTGTAGAGTTGGCAAGGTGTACTTACCTGGTGTCGCGCTGTGAATCTGAAACGTCGCTCCCGCGTCAACGCCGCCGGAACCCGACGCTCCTAGATAATTAATTAACTAAATTAACCCACCACTCATGAACTTACAATATGACTTAATTAGTTAAGATAATGTTTTAATATATTCAATTTCTAGTGGAACCCTTTAGACCCATACAATCACACACAGGTTCCACGAGACACCGAACACAGTTTTTAGGTTTCCAACTCCCAATTAATCAGTTATGTTGCTACTTCAATCATATACTTAAAAATCATATAAAAATCATAAGAATATTATTTAAACTAATTTTCTATTGATTTATCTCAGAATTTTTAGAATTCATATTTCTAAAGAATTATACTACTAGTTGTCTATCGGGTCGACTAGTCTACCCAAAATTTGTCTAGAACTTCATTAATTATCTAAAATTATGAAAATCCTCAAAAATAAAATTTAAACAGAATTAAAATGCCCTAAATATTAGAATATGAAATTTTTGATGCAAGGGTTTCATGGTACTAATGGTTTAGAATCTTCTAGGTCAACAAGTCACCCGAAAATGACTAGTTTTGACCTATAATTTTTTCGACCAGAATTGAATTGATAAATTCATAAAAAAATGCTTAAAAATCCTAATTTAAATATTTTAATTTACATAAAATTCAGTTTTGAAAAATTCCTACAAAAACTTATAGTTCTTTCACAACGTGGTAAGTTTTGGCTCTACCAAAACATGAAAATAGCTATCATAATTCATGAAACTTTTATGGGTGAAAATACTACCCAAGAGACATCAAAACACTATTTCTACAAAATTAATACCATAATTTCTACAGATTTATAGGATAGGTTTGAGATGAAAAAATTAGGATTTCTTACCAAAAGTCCTTGCTAGTTGGGTTGTGGAGGCTTCTCCTTGCTAAAGCTCCCACCTTTATTGCTATCCTTGCTTGCTATGAGTTTGGAGGGGTTGGAAATGGTTCTAGATGGTTGGATGGAGAAGATAGAGTTTTTAGGGTTGGTTTGGTGGAGTTTGGATGGAAGAAGGATGAAAGAAGAAGCCTTTATGGAGGAGGATGAGTTATGTGATGGAGGGGATGATGTAGTAGAGGGGAGGGGATACTATTTTCAAAATTAATGGTAGAGGAGCTGCTCTTGGGTGCTAAATAAGAGTTTTTGGTGTTAGGGTTAGGGTTTTGATAAGGGTTGATATATATATGAGCCTATGGGTTAGTTTATATATGTAGGAGGGTGTTTCCATGCATGGCATGGCCCGCCAACGTAGAGGATTATTTTTGGACGAAAATTACATAAAAATAATCTTTGGTTGGTCATATGTGGGGTCCACATAGATTGATTTGGTTATTTGATAAGTTGGCTAATTGATTGATTGCGGATTTAAATAAAAGGTTTCCTAATATGGAACTAGTTAGATTTCTAAATATAAATGCAATTTAAATCTGAATTAAATATACAATATATATATTTATTAATATATATTAATGCCCAACATGCCTACATAGGTTTGGGTTGGACTTTGGGTCAAATATAAACTAATGCCAACTAGGGTTACACTAGGATTATACGTTGACACTTTCTATAAATATAAACTTTCCAAAATTGAAAACATATTAATATTAATAAAATATATATACAAAATATATATCAACATGAAGGTATTTGAGAGTACTACATGTCCATTTAGATTGAGATTTGGTTCGGGTCAAGTCGGGGCTAAATTGGTACAACCGGGTCTCCTAGAAGGTCAATAATGTAGTAATTAAATAAATAAATCATCGGTGGAGGTTAAGTCGCAACTTGGCCTGGTTTTCCTATTTAGAACACACCTATGGCTCGACTTTTCCTATCATGTGTAATAGACTAGTCAAAGTACACAACTACACTATCAGTGCTAAAATTCTTAGTCGATATGTATCTCAAACTTAACCATAACTAAGGCCATATATATATAATATTAGAATATTATAAATATAATCATATACACAAAATTGTATTTAAATCTAATTGACTGTATAACATCCAAAATAAATCCATAATAATTATACTGTCATGGCAACCTAACATGGCTTCCTACCAGGTGGGGTTGGCTAGGTTAGGGTCCAAATATATTTTATAATTTAATCGAACTCTAAGAGTCAACCAATAAGTCTCTTGTGCCATTCGCAATTAAATAGCACATGGAGACTCGATTGAGTGTCACACTCTTAGCATGTGCGTCGTAGGCTCAAAATGAGTCAAAACCATAATTAGGTCGAATAGTTTTGATTTATGTCGAGTCCCGAACTCACGTGGGAAGTTAGGTCTGGAATTATGTTAAATAATCTAATTGCCTAAATTTGACCCGAAGTTGCACAAAGTCAAAAGAATGCTAGGGAACAAGTTTGGATGGGACATAATATATCAAGTTGAAGGTCATCCTGTCTACTACAAAACTCATGAAGGACGTTTCAAGAGATAGGCATGTCTTGTGCTCCAAAAATCAAAGACACGAAAGAGTACATATATAATCATAATTAAATATACAATATAACCTAATAATTAGAAATACTAAAAAAATAATTTCCAAAAATCAGGGTCCTCACAAAAACCATAAAAATCCGAAAATGGCTAAAACCTAGATCTACAAAAATATATACAAGAAAAATGTACAATGACAAGAACTAATATGGATTAGAAAGTTGCATAGAAGAGTTTAGAACAATAAAATGGTGGGTTCCTTCATGAAGCAAGTTGCACTTGCCTAGGCTAGGGTTCTCTTGGTTGGTGGTGGAGAGTAAATGAAGAAAGAAGGAAGTAATGATGAGAGAGAAAGGGAAGGGGTTAATAAATGGGGATGGTGGTGGTAGGTAAGGGTTCTCCCCTTAGTTCATGATGAACCAATAAGCAACCCAAGCCGAACCAAGCCAACCCAAACAAGCCGAACCAAGCCAGGAGACATGCAATACGAGTCAGATACGTACACGTATCCCAAAATATGTAATACAAACTATGGTCATCACAACTCTACCCACCTTAAAAGAATTTCGTCCTCAGAATTTAATCAAGAGGCTAGAGATGCAAGGACAAGCTATACTAATCACAGGCAAGCTATACTAGTCTAGCAATCAAGCAATTATTCATGCAAGCAAGGAATCGAAGGCATGAGGCATAAGAAGGATATTATACCTCACGAGTCAAACAGGTCGGGATATCGCGATCGGATATCATCCTCACGCTCACGTTGACTCACCCAAAGAGTGATGACCCCAAGCAACTCGGACTAACTTGATAGTCTTGCTCTTGAGTATCTTCTCTCTCCGGTCTAATATAGACACGGGCCTTTCCTCATACGAAAGGTTTATACCAACAACCAATTCCGAATGATCCAGGATATGGCTCGGGTTCGAGATATACCGTCGTAGTTGGGATACATGAAACACGTCATGCACCTTACTCAGAGACGACGGAAGAGCGAGACGATAGGACACATCTCCTACTCGCTCCAGGATATTGAACGGCCCTATATACCTAGGACTAAGCTTTCTTCGTATGCCGAAACGAATGACGCCACGATTAGCCGAGATCCTAAGGAATACATGGTCGCCGACAGAAAATTCAAGGTGATGCCGATGAGAATCGACCCAATGGCGCTGACGATCTTGTACAACGCGAAGATGATCTCTGACTCTCCTGACCACCTCAACTGTTTGAGTGATCAACTCGGGACCAAGCATCTGCCTTTCTCCAACATCGTCCCATGCTAGTGGGGATCTGCACTTCCTACCATACAGCGCCTCGAACGGTGCCATCTGGATGCTATCTTGGAAACTGTTGTTGTACGAGAACTCCACCAGGTGCAAGTGATCTTCCCACAAACCGCCGAAGTTAAGCGTACAAGATCTTAACATATCCTCAAGAGTCTGGATCGTGTGTTCTGACTGACCATCTGTCTGTGGATGATAGGCTGAGCTGAACTAGAGACGAGTCTCCAAAATCTTCTGGAGACTCTGCCAAAAGTGCGATGTGAATCTTGAATCCCGGTTCGAGGTGATACTGACTGGTACTCCATGCATCCTGACTATCTGCCTAAGGTACATCTCTGCCAGCTGAGCTGTCGACTGACCAATTCTGAATGGAAAAAAATGAGCCACCTTCGTGAGCCTATCAACTATAACCCATATAGCATCTCTACTAGTCGGGGATCGAGGTAATCCAGTCACGAAATCTATGGTTACATGCTCCCACTTCCATTCTGGAATCGGCAAGGGATGAAGAAGTCCACCTGGCCTCAGATGTTCAGTCTTAACCTATTGGCAAACCAAACACCGAGAGACAAACCGAGCTATCTCCTTCTTCATGCCATTCTACCAAAAGTGCTGCCGGATATCACGGTACATCTTCGTACCGCCCGGATGAATGGAATACTGAGAACTGTGAGCTTCTGCCATGATCTCCTGTCTGATATCTCCACTTGGTACACAAAGACGTTTACCATGTCGAAGTGTACCATCTTTGTGAATGCATAGCTCCGGTCTTCGTCCCGCCTCACACTCTTCTCTGAGTCGCTGAAGCTTAGAATCTGCTGACTGAGCCATCTTGATCCTCTCAACTATGCTGGACTGAACTTGCATGCTGGCCATCAATACCACACTGGTAGGAAGGATAACTTTTATGCCCATCTTCTGAAGATCTGCTAACAATTCTGGTTGCGCTGTCAGAAAATAGACTCCGGCCCTCCTGCTCAATGCATCTGCAACAACATTGGCTTTCCCAGGATGATACTGCTGTTGACATCATAATCCATAAGCAGCGCTAGCCATATTCTCTGACACATATTAAGATCCTTCTGAGTGAACACATACTTCAGGCGCTTGTGGTCGATGAAAATCTCTACCCTATCTCCATTCAAGTAGTGTCTCCAAAGATTTAGCGCAAACATCACGGCTGCCAGCTCCAAGTCGTGGGTTGGGTAATTTCTCTCATGATCATGAAGTTATCGTGACGCATAAGCTATTACCTTCCCATGTTGTATCAAAACACATCCTAAATCTCGGCCTGAAGCATCACAATATACGATCCTCCGGTCCCATCTGGAAGTGTGAGAATGGGTGCCATCATCAAGCCTCGCTTCAACTGCTCAAAAGAACTCTGACACTCTGCCGTCCAAGCAAACTGCACATCATTGCGGGTTAACTGGGTCAATGGCGCTGAAATTCGAGCAAAGTCCGAAACAAATCGCCGGTAGTAGCCGACCAAGCCAAGAAAACTGCGAACTTCTGCAACTGTGCTGGGCACTGGCCATGTCTCAATAGTCACGATCTTCTAGGGATCCACTTCTACTCCTCCTCTGGTGATGATATGACCCAAGTATGAAATGCGATCAAGCCAGAACTCGTATTTACTGAACTTGGCATACAACTGGTGCTCTCGAAGAATCTGGAGGACAACTCTGAGATGTTGCTCATGCTCCGCTTCACTCTTGCTATAGACCAGGATGTCGTCTAGGAACACTATCACGAACTGATCCAAATAAGGCACAAAGATACGATTCATAAGGTCCATGAATACAGCCGGCGCATTGGTTGCTCCAAATGGCATAACAAGAAACTCCCAATGCCCATATCTAGATCTGAAAGCTGTCTTCGGGATGTCCTGCTCTCTGACTCTGATCTGATGATAGCCTGACCGTAAATCAATCTTCGAGAATACTGCTGCCCCCTTGAGTTGATCAAACAAGTCATCTATCCTCGGGAGAGGGTATCTGTTCTTGATTGTCACTGAGTTCAAGGTACGATAATGAACACATAACCTGGACGTACCATCCTTCTTTTTTATAAGAAGTATCGGGGCTCCCCAAGGTGATCTACTAGCACGAATGAATCCCTTGGTCCTAAGTTCTTCAATCATCTTGTACAAGATCTCCAACTCTGACGGCGCCATCCTGTAGACTCTCTCTGACACTGGGGCTGTCCCTGGGATCAAGTCGAGAGTAAACTCGATCTCTCGTTCTGGCGGCATACCTGGAAGCTTTTCTAGAAAAATGTTTGGAAACTTCTCGACTATCCGGGGAAACTGCACTGCTGCTACTGCCATCCGCAACACTGGAGGAGAAGGTTCAACTTCGCCTCGGTAAAAGGAAAACTTTGGCTCGCCTGGGATGCTAAAAACAACCTTGCCGATATGGCAGTCTATTCTAGCATACTGGTTCCTCAACCAATCCATCCCTAAGATCACATCATAATCGGCCATCGGGAATTCTATCAATCTAGCAGGAAACTCTCTACCGCTAATTCCAGCACGAGGAAAACACTCTATCTACTCCTACAAGACCGTTACCAGTAAGTATATTGAGCCTTACTGATAATGACTCGGGCTCCAATCCTATCCGTGTCATGAATCGTGCAGACAAATGAATGCGATGTACCGGAATCAAATAATACTGAAGCTGGAAAGGAGTTGACGAGAATAGTACCTGCCACTACCTCACCTGGTGCCAATCCTTCCTCCACGGTCATCGCCATAGCCTGACCATGCCCTCGGGGTGCGGGACCCCTCTGCTGGAAACCTCTCTGCCTATTCTGGATCTGGGCCTGGGCTTGCGCATACTGCTGGGGATTCTGCTACTGAAAAACTTCGGTCTGAGGCGGCAAGGGCCTCGACAACGGGTACTGCTGCTGCTGTTGGACTGGTATTAGGGCTGGTCCCCTAACCGAAGGATTAGAAAAGGTTGATAAAGATGAACTCCCCCTATTCGGGCAGTTTCCAACCCTGTGGTCCGGTGCTCCACAAGCCAGACACAATTCCTGTGTCCTACGACACTCTGCCACTACATGTCCTGGCTTCCCACAATGAGTGCAACCCACTGCGGAAGCCTGCTTCTGCCTTTGCTGCTGCTGGGGATATGCCGGGGTTGAATGCTGAACCGACGTAACTGAAGCCGCTCGCCTCGGAGTTCCAATGGTCAAAGCCCTGGCTGCCGATGTCACGACCCGCACCCTAATTAGGGGCACGAGTACGTGGTTACGTCCAGCCTACGCCGCAGCATCGGCGGTAGAACGTTGTCTAGGTCATCTATAAATACTACAACTAACAGATAAAGGTACCTGTACAGTATATACACTCCGAATGGAGGTGACATAGCAATACAATCTCAATCACATAAACAAAACTAAGGTAGAGAGCACGAAAGGAAAATAGGATAGATGAAAGCAGGAAATAAGTTTAAAATCCACACAAGTCCAAAACTAAACATAACATCACAGAATATAATATAATACTATAGTCTGAAAAGTACTAGCTGGCTCGCAGGCCAGGCAAACCTAACTAAACTACACTACTCAGGGTGAGCAAAGTCTAGTGGCTCTACTAACAAGCCACGGTCTAAGTCTACTCCATCTAACCCGTCCCTATAATAGGTCGGGCAATCAGCCTCTGAATCATCTGTAAAATTGTCAACGGTATCCTGTCAGAAAAATGAGCAAGTACAAACACCAACAGCAGTTCCATATGAATTGACAAATACTATAAGAGACAGTGTAATAAAATACAAGACAAAGATATGTGAAATACATGATAAAATCAGCAGGAAATGTATAATAGATGTGAGTACTGAATAGGACGACAATATATATGTAGGATTGTTTAGGAACTATTCGGAAGCCGAGTTACAACCCTTAAACCAAACAAGGATCGGGGTTGTAACCCTTCTTCCGAACAGAACTTAGCCTCCTAGGATAAATAAATATAAAATGTGACTTGAATTATTAGAGCGCTATGTGATCGGCTAGGGAATCATGGTAAGGTTATCCACTTGGCCCGACAATCACATGAAAATCTGAAAGGGTCATGCCGGCCAACCTGGATAACATGGACATGGGGTATCTGCTACACCCTACGTGAGGTGTGGTAAGGGTGGCGCTAGCAAAATAGTGACATGGAGGCTTTGATCACATAACCCCTAATAATTTCTCCATCCCCGAATAGTATCATGGATCCGGACATGGCACGTCATGATACGGATTCAAAAGCAGGTGATCAGCCCACTCCCAAATCAATGTCTATATAAGTACATGAAACATGGATATCACATACCAATATACCAAAGAAAATCTGGGAATAACATCTCATGACAGGATCCGACGTATACTAGTCCGTGAACTATCGTATCGAGAATCAAGTAAGATACTACAACTGAATCGGATATAGTAGATATCAAGACAATGAAAACTATCAGTGAATGTACTCGCCTGTGGTCCTGAGCTGATAAGGTGAACAGATGCTCAGAGTAATCACAGACCTAAAATAAGATACTATAAGTCAAACATGGTTTTATACTGAAAAAGGAAACTGGTTTAAGTCATGAATGCAAGTCTAAGTCAAAACTAGGTCAATCTAGGTCAAACTGAGTCATACTAGGTCATACTGGTTCATACTAGGTCATATCAAGTCAATGGGAGTCAATCCAAGTCAAACTAGGTCAAACGGGGTCAAAGGTTGACTTACAGTTGACTTTTGGTTAACTGGTCAACTCTTGTCAACTCTAGGTCAATCCTAGGTCAACCCTAGGTCAAACAAGTCAAATGTTGACTAACAGTTGATTTTCAGTCAACTGGTCAACTCTGGTTTGGTTTTGGTCAATTCTAAGTCAAGTATTGACTTGAAGTTGACTTTTGGTCAAAAAGTCAACTCTTGGTCAACGGAGGTCAAGACTAGCCTAAACTACCCTCATTTAGTCATTACCTACTAAGACAACTTATTTCTAACCCCATCTTAGAAGTCAAATTCAAAATCTTATCAATATCCTATTACCTACATTTATCCTTCACAAGGTAAATACCAATACCTTACCCATT
>JANAVB010009598.1:18057692-18240192 GCA_029216955.1 Iris pallida
GCCATGGCTAACTAGTGTGTGGGTTTCACTAGAGTCAAAACTATCCCGGGTCCCCGTTTTAAGTCGGATTGAGCTGAAATTCGAACCCGACTCAAATAACCCCAAAACAATATCATAAATAATAAAATAAATTTTAACCCCAAAATAATATCATAAATAATAAAATAAATTTTAAAAATATTCAAAAATGCAAAATGACAAAAATACCCCTGTTTCTGAAAACTGGGGGTGACAAATCTATCCACCTTAAAAAAATTTCGTCCTCAAAATTAAAACCAAACAATAGTAAAATGTCAAAATCACAATTCATGGCTTAAAATTTAAAATGATTAAAATCTCAAAAATTAAAGCATGAATTAAATGACTAAAATTATAAAATTTAAGTCTATCCACCTTAAAAAAATCATCCTTAAAAATTAAAACAAAGTAAACACAGAAAAATCATGAAAAACGATAATCGTATGCGTCTGTCCAATCGTCGTGATACTCAGAATCTCTGTCATGCCAGTGAGTAAGGCTACGATAATCACAGAGTCCTCAACTACGGTACATATCTCTAGAGTTATGGTATTTAAAATTTTTGTATTGCCGCATACTTGGCAGCGAAAACCTTAAATTCCCACACCCGAGAAATACGTCCATGGTCCGACTATATGTCCTCACTCTGCCTGCTAGCATGACCCTAGAGGATTCTAAAATCTCATAATCGAGGCGACCTAGCCCATACGACTTATCTCAGAAGGAAATCATATCACAAGAACAATTTTCACCCGACGATCAAAGAACAGATAAAATCGAATTTCAAGGCAGTTTATAAAAAGGCAATTACGAAAAAGAGATCGAAATATTGGAACCTGCTATCTGCTCTGCTACTGCCTGAGTGGGCTCAACTGTCATGGCGAAAGCTCGCCCCTGCTGGCCTCCTCTAGCCTGCTGCACTCCGTCCTGGCCTCTTCGGATTCCACTAGCGTGGCAAGCCCTCAACTGGTGGTCGGGCGCCCCACAATATAGGCATACGCCCAACCTCTTCCTATAAACCTCTCGAGTGTGTCCTTGCTTCCCGCAGAAAGTGCACCGAGTAGCCTGCCTTTGGCCCTGTCCCTGGTGCTGCTGGGTACGCGTCGGTGCCTGCTGAAACTGCAACTGAGGCTGCTGCTGCTGAATCTGTCTCTGCTGGAAATGAGGGCACTTCGCCGGCCCCGTACTCGAGCTAGCTCCGAGAACGTCATTGCCCCTCTTCGGCTTGAGGCCGAAGTCCTCCTCTGCAATCTGCACCTCCATCAGGATCTGTTCGAAGGTCGCGTCACGTTTCCTAGAGGTACGAGTGTGCACTGCATGTATAAGACCCCTCCGGAACTTCCGGGCCTTGCACCCCTCATCCTGGATCAGATTGGATGTAAACCTGCTCAGGCAGAAGAACTCTGCTGCATACTCGTCTACCGACGAGTTCCCCTGTACCAAACTGGCAAACTGTCCCTCCAAAGCTGTCAAGGCTACATCCGGGTAGAACTTCTCCTTAAAGAGCTTCCTGAATTCCTTCCAAGACAAACCCTCACTGACGCACGCGGATCCGTACGAAACCAAGTCAGCGCTATATCGAAAAACTGGCTCGCTGCAGACGTCACCCAAAGTCCTCTCGGGACCTCTGCCAACTCCTAACTCCGCTGGACATCCTCCAACCAGTCATCCGCGTATAGGATACCCTCGGTACCCTTGAACTCCTTCGGGTTCATCTTCCTGAAATCAAGGTGTGTACCGGGCCTCCCCTAACCCTGCTGTTGATCTGGTGCTCCCTGAACTGTACCCGGTGCATCCCTCTCTACTGCTGCCATCGCCAGCTGATGGGAGTTCTCCATGGTCTGCCGTAACAACTCTGCCTGTGCACTCTGAGTCTGCAACATCTGCTGCAGAAGGGCCATCATCCCCTGAATATCAGTCGGTAGCGGAGGCAGCGGTAGAAGAATATTAGGAATGACCATGGATGGTCTCGCTGCTGGAGGTGGAAGACCTTCCGGAACCGTCGCTGCTGCTCCCGCCTGAAGGGCAGGGACTGAGGTGGCAGCTCCCGCAACTGTAGCTCCCGCAGCCGGAGATGGAAGACCTCCTGGAACCGTCGTTGCTACTCCTGTCTGAAGGGTAGGAACTGAGGCTGCTGCTCCTGACGTCGGAGGTGGAAGTCCCACTGGATCGGACCTCTCTGGAACTGCACTAGGCCCTGCTGCCTGAGAACGAGTCACTGTCATCCTGAAGACGAATTGAACCCAAGAGATCAATATGGAACAAGATAAGATATTTTCAAAGAAGGACAATTGAATTCAATGCAAAAGAGTTGTCATGGTAATCAAAAGATCAGAATTTTCTAAAATGTGATTGAGTAACTCCTATCATACCCTAGATCCTACGTCCTAGTCGCAGGCTCGTAATTAGCACTCTAAGTCGAGCACTATCACGAGATCGTACTAATTGTGACTTTGACCTGCATGGGCCACCACAAAAACATGTCACGACCCGCACCCTGATTAGGGGCACGAGTACGTGGTTACGTCCAGCCTACGCCGTAGCATCGACGGTAGAACGCTGTCTAGGTCATCTATAAATACTACAACTAAACAGATAAATGTACATGTACAGTATATACACTCCGAATGGAGGTGACATAGCAATACAGTCTCAATCACATAAACAAAACTAAGGTAGATAACACGAAAGGAAAATAGGATAGATGAAAGCAGGAAAAAAGTTTAAAATCCACACAAGTCCAAAACTAAACATAATATCACAGAATATAATATAATACTACAGTCTGAAAAGTACTAGCTGGCTCGCAGACCAGGCAAACCTAACTAAACTATACTACTCAGGGTGAGCAAAGTCTAGTGGCTCTACTAACAAGCCACGGTCCAAGTCTACTCCATCTAATCCGTCCCCATAATAGGTCGGGCAATCATCCTCTGAATCATCTGTAAAATTATCAACGGTATCCTGTCAGAAAAATGAGCAAGTACAAACACCAACAGCAGTTCCATATGAATTGACAAATACTATAAGAGACAGTGTAATGAAATACAAGACAAAGATATGTGAAATACAGGTTAAAATCAGCAGGAAATGTATAATAGATGTGAGTACTGAATAGGACGACAATATATATATAGGATTGCTTAGGAACTATTCGGAAGCCGAGTTACAACCCTTAAACCAAACAAGGACCGGGGTTGTAACCCTTCTCCCGAACAGAACTTAGCCTCCTAGGATAAATAAATATAAAAATGTGACTTGAATTATTAGAGCGCTATGTGATCGGCTAGGGAATCATGGTAGGGTTATCCACTTGGCCCGACAATCACATGAAAATCTGAAAGGGTCATGTCGGCCAACCTAGATAACATGGACATGGGGTATCTGCTACACCTTACGTAAGGTGAGGGTGGCACTAGCAAAATAGTGACAGGGAGGCTTTGATCACATAACCCCTAATAATTCTCCTATCCTCGAATAATATCATGGATCCGGACATGACACGTCATGACACGGATTCAAAAGCAGGTGATCAGCCCACTCCCAAATTAATGTCTATATAAGTACATGAAACATGGATATCATACACCAATATACCAAGGAAAATCCGGGAATAACATCTCATGACAGGATCCGACGTATACTAGTCCGTAAACTATCGAGTCGAGATTCAAGTAAGACACAACAACTAAATCGAATATAGTAGATATAAAGACAATGAAAACTATCAGTGAATGTACTCGCCTGTAGCCCTGAGCTGATAAGGTGAACAGACGCTCAGAGTAATCACAGACCTAAAATAAGATACTATGAGTCAAACAGGGTTTTATACTGAAAAAAAAAACTGGTTTAAGTCATGAATACAAGTCTAAGTCAAAACTAGGTCAATCTAGGTCAAACTGAGTCATACTAGGTCATACTGGTTCATACTAGGTCATATCAAGTCACTGGGAGTCAATCCAAGTCAAACTAGGTCAAACGGGGTCAAAGGTTGACTTACAGTTGACTTTTGGTTAACTGGTCAACCCTGGTCAACTCTAGGTCAACCCTAGGTCAACCATAGGTCAAATAAGTCAAATGTTGACTAACAGTTGATTTTCAGTCAACTGGTCAACTTTGGTTTGGTTTTGGTCAATTCTAAGTCAAGTGTTGACTTGAAGTTGACTTTTGGTAAAAAAGTCAACTCTTGGTCAACGGAGGTCAAGACTAGCCTAAACTACCCTCATCTAGTCATTACCTACTAAGACAACCTATTTCTAACCCCATCTTAGAAGTCAAATTCAATATCTTATCAATATTCTATTACCTACATTTACCCTTCACAAGGTAAATACCAATACCTTATCTATTACAAAGGAAACCCCTCTAGATCTCAGGATACTGGCCTAGGCTTCTTAGGGTAGCTAGATACTATCCTATCTAAGGTTTACCAACCAAGAAATCTAGGTATCTAGCCCATCCAGTCCATCTTATCTTCCATGTTGGTCATCCCAACATTACCTTAGGGTATCGTCATGATACGCTATGGTATCTTGAGATACCACACCCTACTCTCTACCAACCTTCCTAGTTCACTCTTCCATACTCTCCTAGTGTCTAGGTTAGTCCTCTCTACTAGTCCAATAGGATACTAACCTATCTAGGGCACTAACTTAACTAACTCACTACTAACACCAATTCTAACTAGCCTACATCACCATACTAACATTTACCCTTCTAATTTATCAACACCCACAAACTAACACTCAACCTACTCCCACAAAGCATTCATACAAGGACTGAATTGTGTGGGTGAAATGGATTGGTGGTGAGTGGCTCAAATGAAAGGAAATGAATTTGTGAATGAATGAATGGATGGAAAATAGGAAATGAACTGAATGGTTTGATATATGAATGTGTATGGGTGGATGGATGAATATGGATGGTGAATGATGGGTAGAACAAATGAATGAGAGAAATGGTGATATGTGAATGAGTGTTTGAATGAGTGTTTGTATTTGAAAATTGATGGAGGAGTGAATGGAAGGGAGAAATGGTGGAATGAAGGCTATCCAAGGCTGTCAACTTGGACTAGTTTGGGACTGCTATATGCTGAATTTAGGTGGCTGTTTTGGGGTTCAAATGGGGCTGGGTTAGGACTGAATGTAGGGGCTGTCCAAGGGCAATTGGGTGGCTGAAATGTAGGGCTATTATAGGGGTTATTAAGGACTGATTTTGGGCTGTTTGTGGAGGGTTATATTGGGGCTGAAGTGGTTGATTTATGGGGTTGTATATATATGATATAGGGGACAAATATGGACTGTCCCTACTGCTGGAAACAGCAGCAGTAATATGCTGCTACTGCTACAGCTGTTGCCCCTTGGCAGCAGCTCTCTACCATCCCCTTCTTCACTCTCTAATCCCTCTATATCTCACTCCCTCACTATCTCAATATCTCACTCTCCATCACTCCAATACTTTCTCACTCTCAACCCTCAAACCATTCTCTATCACTCTCTATCAACCACTATATCCTCCACACAGACACACACACATATATATATATATATATATATATATATATACATATGGATACACACACACACACACACACACACACACACACACACATATATATATATATATATATATATATATATATATATATATATATATATATATATATATATATATATATATATATAGAGAGAGAGAGAGAGAGAGAGATGAAAAAATATATATATATATACATATATACACACACATGAAAATATATATACATATCCACTCACCCACACACACATATATATATAGAGACACACACACACATACATATAAATTATATAACCATGAAATATTTTTATATATATATATATATATATGAAACATTAAGAGCAATATTATAGGAATCAAAATCTGAATTTAAAATAGGAAATATTCATTAAATAAATCACCACCATATGAAGTGTCCAATATTGGGGGTTTCCCACATGGACACAAAGCACAACACAAAGGACACTCCTATGACCTCCAAATGGACACGAAATGGACACAAATGGAGATACAACCATGGGGGTCATTCCTACGGGTTCAAAATAATCCTATATGCATGTTGGGGTAGATTAGAGGAGAGATTATACCTTCCGAGAGAGAGATTCAAAGGAAAAAGTCTTCCGATCCGACACCGACACGTAAAAATTCCAAAAGGACACGAACGAGCTCCGAATCCTCCCAAACTTGGCTAGCTCCTTCCTTTCATGGAGTAGAGAAGAAATGAAGAAGATTTGGTGGAAGGAGGGGTTGATTTGGTGGAGAAATCAACGGGGTTCCTTTTCAAAATTAATTTGAGGAAAAACAAGAGAGAGAATGGAAGAGGGAATAATGATGAATGATGGAGCCTATCCACTCTATGGTGGCTGGCCATAATGGGCTGTTTTTCCCCATTATAAAAAGTCTAAAATGCCCTCCCCTAGTCCTATTGTTTAATATTAGGAAAGGACTAAATGGTTGAGGCTAAATTAGTTATTATAACTCTCTAATCTAACCAAACCCTATCCATAATTAATTAGCCTAACCACTAACTAAAATAAATATTATGTGGGCCATGGCTAACTAGTGTGTGGGTCCCACTAGAGTCAAAACTACCCCGGGTCCCCGTTTCAAGTCGGATTGAGCTGAAATTCGAACCCGACTCAAATAACCCCAAAACTATATCATAAATAATAAAATAAATTTCAACCCCAAAATAATATCATAAATAATAAAATAAATTTCAAAAATATTCAAAAATACAAAATGAAAAAAATACCCCTGTTTCTGAAAATCGGGGGTGACAGCCGGGGCTGGGGCTGACGACTGGTTCATCTGGCTATGGGATCGCTTCCGACCTTCGGTCCTATCCACGATCCTCTGGGAGGTATATTCATGCCTCCGGGCTGCCCTCAGTACTGCATCAAAGGTCTGATGCTCAAACTGCTCTACTGCCAACAAAATCTCTAGGTGGAGCCCCTGCTGGAACTGCTGGGCTCTATCGAACTCGGTCGCCACCAAGGTGGGAGCAAACCAATTAAGCCTGAAAAACTCGGCCGCATATCCGTCGACCGTCCTGTCCATCTGCTTCAGATTGGTGAACCTCGTCTGTAGATCATACCGAGCTACAGCATCGAAGTACTTAGTCTGGAATCTCTCTCTGAATACTGCCCAGGTAATAGGGGCCACTAATCCAACGGCCTGCGCCGCCCACCAGTTGCGGGCAAGATCCAATAGCTGTAGGCGCACCACGGCCACCTTCTCGTTCTCTGGAGTCCTGGCTGCTTCTAGAATCACCTCTGTGCCCTGAAGCCATGCATCTGCAGCGATCGCATCTTCACTGCCGTCGAAGAAGGAAGGGTTCAAGGGCTTGAAGCTGTTGGCCGTACTATTATCCTGATGACCTCCTCTGGTCAAAGCGTCTGCCATCGCCTGGTACAAGACATCTCCTCGACGATCCTGGAAGGCTAATAGTGACCTGATGAGACCCACCAAAGTGCCATCATCAGGCTCTACAGGCTAGGCTGGCTGGACTGGTGGCTCTTGACCCTCAGTTGGCATGACTCTGGAGGCTACTCCAGAATACTGGGCTTGATCTTCGGGTTGCTGCTGGTCCACGGGAGGTGCTCCGCCTTGCTGATCGGCAGGTCCAGGAACAATGCCGCTGAAGAAGACGACATAGGAAACAATAAGGAAGGACCATGACAGATCAAGGATGTAAGTATGTGATCAGATCAAGGATCCATGGATTCAGAGGATACGAGCAGAGATCAAAGACGAGTGCTGATTGAGACATCTATTCGGTAAACCCTCACATATCTTGATTCACAAGACCTGCATGGGCCACCACTTAAACCATGTCACATCCCAGAAGCAGAATACTGGAGAGCGGGGGCAGACATAGCCAGCTACGTACATCGAAGTGCAACCCACCTCGGTATACGGTCACGGCTGTCTAGATACATGAGGATTTAACTACAAGCCAACAGTCTCTTATGGTCATGAACAAGCCTATTGTCTCAATCATAAGCAAGTAAGTAAATGTCACAAGATGTAAGATCACAAAATATATAATAGTAAGGCGTCCTAAACATTACATATTTAGCTGATCATGAAGCTAGTCGCTACAAAATATGAAGACTAGCAAGAGTTTAGTCATACATAATCAACCCTAGGATCTGTCAATCATGTTATAGCCCGTAGGCAAACAGTATGTAAAGTGCAATCGAGCTAATACGTGCTCGTCGGCTAAACGCCTCAAAAGAATAAATTTACGATATAGAGGGAGAGCCAAAAATAACCCACTCGTTGCCAGGGTTTCGTCTAGTGGTCACCATCTGGCTGGAAAGTCGGTAGATCCTCTGGAACTGCTCCGGTATCTGGCCATACAAAACCAGCTGGGTCAGATCCCAGAAAGAGTAAGTGCCACAAAGGAAGCTTCACTTAGGAACTAAAACCAACAATTAGCACAAGAATAAAATTATATAATAAAAGACATGAATTATGGAAAAGCATGACATGATAATATACGATGAGGTAACCATGGAACTATTCAGATAACCAGGTTACAACCCGTAAACTAAACAAGGACCGGGGTTGTAACCCTTCATCTGAACGGAACTTGGTTTCTCACCATTTACCGGCAAGATAAACCCAAGCATTCGGGTCATGTGGCTTTCTGGTGTAGGGTCAGGACAAGATTAGACTGGTTGAACTTCATCCAGCATTTCACGGCCAAGCAAATGAGTATGGCTTGATACTTAACTAACTAGGGTTATCACAAATGCAATGAGATTATTCCAACAGCCACAAGCCCTGCAGACCATCCAGGTTATCCAGGTCGAATATCTTGTTCATGGAGGGTGCAACACATGGCAGTGTGCTGGAAATGTGTCCTACTCGTCGGCAGGCTACAAGTCCACATGCGCGTCCAGATAACGGGATTGCCTGTAGCTGGGAACACTTATGGACTATGTTATCATTCTAGTCATTAACCTAGTCAAATTCAACATGAATCCCTGACCGTGGTGCTCAGGAATTCATGTCCTAGACATGATGCAGACTCAACTTGTCCATTTATACAAGCACAAACATCCACGGTATCCAGGTCATTCATTCTTGTAATGTCTGGTAGTCGTCGCAACAACATTCAGTTATGTGTCATGTCATGTTACTTGTCTGGAGTGCACCACGACGGGTCAGTATCATGTATTATCATGTCGTGTCCATGTATCGTGTCAGGTTCATGTATCATGTCGTGTTCATGTCATAATTATCCCACATTACACTAAGGATCAAGAGAAACAACACGGATAAGGTAACAAGATTTGTCACGACATAACAAATGGTACAAGAGATCAAAAGGGGTGCCAGGGACAATATGCACCAGCAAACAGCATGCGCCAGCAAACAGCATACGCCAGTAAACAGCCAGCAACAGCATTCACCAGCAAACAGCATACGCCAGCAAAACAGCCAGCAACATCATTCGCCAGCAAATAATATGCACCAGCAAACAGCCAGCAACAGCATACGCCAGCAAACAGCATGCGCCAGGACAGCATGCGCCAGGACAGCATGCGTCAGCAAACAGCAGGCAACAGCTTTTTGCCAGCAAACCGCATGCGCCAGGAAACAGCATGCGCCAGGACATCATGCGCCAGCAAACAGCATGCGCCAGGACAGCATGCGCCAGGACAGCATGCGCCAGCAAACAGCATGCGCCAACAAACAGCAGGCAACAACTTTTTGCCAACAAACAGCATGTGCCAGGAAACAGCATACGCCATGACAGCATGCGCCAGGACAGCATGCGCCAGCAAACAGCAGGCAACAGCTTTTTGCCAGCAAACTGCATGCGCTAGGAAACAGCATGCGCCAGCAAATAACATGCGCTAGCAAACAGCAGATAACAGCTTTTTGTCAGCAAACAGCATGTGCCAGAAAATAGCATGCGCCAGAAAACAACAGGCAACAGCTTTTTGCCAGCAAACAGCATGTATTGCTCATCTTCCCCAACCAGCCTCCAATGGCCATGAAAATCCATGAACCAAAAGACCATAAATCACTCAAAATAAGTCAAAATCAGGACTTCCAATGGTCTAAATTGGGTAGAATCAAATTTTCTACAACATGGAACCATCAAAACTTGAAAACAAGAAGGTTTGATGGATCAAAACCATAAAAATCCGAAAATGGCTAAAATTTAGATCTACAAGAAAATATACGAGAAAATGTAAAATGACAAGAACTAAGGTGGATTAGAAAGTTACATAGAAGAGTTTAGAACAGTAAAATGGTGGGTTCCTTCATGAAACAAGTTGCACTTGCCTAGGCTAGGATTCTCTTGGTTGGTGGTGGAGAGTAAATGAAGAAGGAAGGAAGTAATGATAAGAGAGAAAGGGAAGGGGTTAATAAATGGGGATGGTGGTGGTAGGTAAGGGTTCTCCCCTTAGTTCATGATGAACCAATAAGCAACCCAAGCCGAACCAAGCCAACCCAAACAAGCCGAACTAAGCCAGGAGACATGCAATACGAGTCAGATACGTACACGTATCCCAAAATACGTAATACGAACTATGGTCATCACACATGGACAAAGTTGCAAAAATATTCAGTGATCTAATATGGCTTCGCACAGATGCGTTGCAGCCATTTATCTGAATTATGGAAACTGCGAGTTTACTGCAGCCAGATGCGCACTGGCGAGGCATAGGCTTTAAGTTGAAGTGATTTCAGGTGTTCATAGGTTTTCGGATATTATTGAGACTATGTCCTAAATGCATCATGTTTGTCTCCTATGTTGTTCAGTCAGAAAATGGATAAAGTTAATAGATTACTCGGTAACCTATCATTATTCATGTTATGGAGCCAAAAATAAATATCACTGCAGCCAGGTGCACTCTGGCGAGGCATGAATTTGAGGCAAAGTGACTTCGAATATATTTGGTTTTCGAATATTATTAAGACTATATCCATACCATAGTTGTTTTTTTTAGCACCATCAAATTATTTTAACTTTTGTTCGATTAGAGGATTTACATTTCTAGCGATTGTCTCCATTTTCAGAAATCTCTTACACAGCCAGAAAGAATAGATTTCCTATGAAATTCTACTTAATTTTCCTAAAACTTATTAGGACCATATCAATCTCTATCGGCTCAATCTCTTTCAATGTTCAATTTTAGTGTGTTGCATATATTTTGTGGATAGTTATATTTTTTTGTAGCTATATATATATAGTTAGTTGATAGTTATATGCGGGAAAAATCTAGATAGTTACCTAGCAACCTTATTATATTATTCTGGTAAGAGCATCCTTAGAGGTTCCGACATTTTTAGGTTATTACGATGGTGAGGAGCTTACTTTTGTACCTACTTCGGACCCGAATCGAATTATGAGAAGATAGCTGAACCCAACCAGGAGGCACCTGAGCTGACTACTTAAGTAGACTAGTCAGCATTGTATTTAAAGCTGTAAACCTTAGTACAATTTATGTTTGTTCCGACATTGTGTTTGAGTTAGTAAATAAAAGTTTTAATTTTCCATATTTTAGAATGTTGTGCTTGAGTTACTACTGATTGATACAACTTACTATCGCCGTCTCACAACGGTGCAAGCTGGACATGATCCGACTGGACCCAGAATCTTGGGATCGGATTGTGACAAGATGCCTTCTGAATGTTTGATTCAATGAGTGGTAATGACATTATCATATTCAATATCTTGGTAATGCTTTAGCGAAAAACTGTCCGTATTGGAAAGGTCTTCAGTTCCTCCATTCATTCCATGGCACAAAATCCATTATTAACTAAACAATCATTTGGTTATGTCATTTTAGGCTTTGTACTAACCAAAGATGGTTGAAACAAGACTACATTTATATGAACTTTGACGAACTGAACTGACCCCCTTACAGACAGCTCCCCAGGCCCAAGAGCATCCCTTGGTCTGATCCAATTCAAGCCAAGGGTAGAATTGTATTTTGTGCTCACTAGTATGCTCCATGCCCTGTTGCTAGAGTTTGATGTTGGCCACGGAACAGACGCGGAAGCGATGCCAACCCACCTGAAGATAACGAACCACCATCAAACCCTATGATGATTTTTCTGAACAAAGAAGATGACTCTCTGATCAGATCTCTTCTTCCAACTGTCTCGAATGGAGAGTCCTAAGAGCAAAGCACGAACGGTCTTAGATTTTTTGTGGGCTTTGCACCTTGGATCTTTCGTACGAGCTTCTTCATGCCAACCACAATTGACACATATATGTAGGTTAAAAAAACTTGGGGCATAGAAAATCTCTAAAGTAGTCTAGCACTAATCCTGTTCGTCTATATTTGATCACACATACTTTATTAATGTTGACTTGGGCCCGAATATGTGCCATTCGTCGATGATATATCACCGATGTTCCGCCCGGCAAACGTAGCCAATTCCGACGCAAAATTGGTACACTAGCAGGTGTTGCTGTTTTTGCTCAATTTTGAACCTGGTTCAGCCATTGATCCGCTGTCGTCTTCATTGCAACTTTCGTCAATGCATCACGACGTCCAGACTATTCTTTCAAACATCTCGAATTAAGGTTGGATCCCAACATTTGCTAGTTTCTCCATTAGTGCCTTATGCACTTTGGAGATAAATGCATGCAGTGACAACCTGGAACAATTATTTTCATACCATCAAGTAGAGAAGAATCATGGTACAAGGCGAGCTCTCATTGAATAATTTCTCGGGTTACAGAACCCCAGTTTACCAAGGGGATACAATTTCATTTTTTGCAGCAAAAGTATATCTACTTTGGATATTTTCTAAATGGAAAAATTTATGAAATGCCCAAAAAATGAAAAAGTTTTATGAAAAAATCCACCACGCAATAACAATTCATCGCGTGCCCAGAATTAGCAAAAAATATATAAAGAGGGTTCTGAATGACCTTTTTGCCCTTCCTTCTAATTTATTGAAAACACCCACGAAACTACTCTTAAAAAAACGTTTCGATACTTTATCTTCTTCCATACGCTGCTCACTTTCGAATCTAGGTTTTCTCCTCAAAAATCTTCAAAAATTCGTCAAAAAATTTCTGAAAGACCGAGACAAACGACAAAAGTGCTAAAACGGAGGTCCAAACATCATTTTTTTGCGATTCTAAAATTTCGAAAGGCCGACAACTGGTGAAGCGGTTTATCTCAGGCTCCTCGAAGATACGCTCATTTTTGACAAATCTGGCCTCGTTTTGACCTCCCAGTCAAAAGTTATGGCCCTCCAAAGTTTCAACTGACATAAAATGCAGGAGAATGGTCATTCTCCGTGTTAGAACACGAAGAATGTTAATTTCGTATGAGGGTGGCCATTCTCCGGAGAATGACATTCTCCGTCTTAATTTATACGGAGAATGACCATTTTCTGTGTTAGTAACACGGAGAATGGCATTCTCTGTCTCAATTTACACAGAGAATGGCCATTCTCCGTGCTAATCCGTACTAAATTACACGGAGAATGGCCATTCTCTGTGTTAAATGACACGGAGAATGGTCATTCAAATGTTAAAACACAGGAGAATGACCATTCTCCGTGTTAGAACCACGAAAAATGCCATTCTCCGTGTTAGTAACACGGAGAATGGCATTCTCCTTGTTAAAATGCAGAAGAATGACTATTCTTCATGTTATATCGACAGAGAACAGTTGACAGAAACCTAATTTTTTATTTTTTTGTTTAGTGGAAAGAAATTTGACATGAATAAAGATTCAAGAGTTTTCGTTCTTCTTTCAAAACGATGCCAACTCTTATGGAAAAGAAGAAGATCTTCTCTCCATAATTGACCTAATTGTCGGAGAAGAAGAAGAAGAAGAAGAAGAAGAAGAAGAGCGATGATCGGAGTTCGACTGAAAAAAAGCACGGTGAACTACGAACGATCTTTGCGATCTCTGCTGAAGATGAGAGCAATGGAATTTAGATCTCTCAATAAGAAGAAGAAGAAGACGACGAGAATTGCAATCCAAATCTGAGTTTGTGCGGAGGGGTAGTTATGGTATTAAATTTGTAAATACAGAGCATCTAAAGGGAATATTGGAATACTTAACGTGGAAATATATAATTCTAGACATTTCATAAAACCCATCCCACGGGTGAATTTTTCATAAAAATCAACCCTGAAATTGGATTTCTCAGCAATTTCCAGTTTCTAAATTATGAAGGAGGATGGTATGGAATGTAGTCAGCGTGATCCTATCTCTGGTTAGAATTTTCCTACTGCATGTTATTCAGTTTTTCTTCTATCCCATAAAACTATATTTCTGAAGTTGTGTTATTAGCACCTCAAAGAATGATCGGGACAATATAAATGTATTTTATGTACTTGTTTCCTAAATGACCTTTTTTTTCTTCTTCTTAGGAGCAACACATTTGACTGTCAAAATTTTATCATTCCTCTGTCGTCCCAAACGTAACAATGTCTTTTCCGAAGCTTCGAACCTCCGTTAATAGAGTTTGAGATTTCGGAAAAAGTGTCTTAGTGGGCTTTCTAATAGAAAATCATAACAAAAGACGTAATCTGAATAAGAAAAATCTAGATTTGAAAAAACATAGAATTATTATTTTTCGTATCTTGATTGAGTTTTTTCTTGATGGAGTATTGTGTCGTTTGTATTGGGTTTCGAAGAGAAAGAAGAGGGAATAATATTTGTTTGGTTTTTGGTTTTTGGTTTGGGAAGAGGAAATTGAATAGTAATGAAATGTGTTGTCCAAGAAATGTCTGCCGGAGAAAAATAAACTTAGTTGTGTTGTCCCCTAACCAGCATCACCGACGATCATCTTTTGTGGCGCCAATAGCTTTAGCCTTATGTAAGAGCTTCAAACATTAACCAACCAGGCCGGATCGACCGATTTTTTTTTTCAAGGCCGAACTTGGCTCGGACCGGTGTAGGAGTCAGGCTGGGCCAGGCCGGCCCAATCCGTAGGAAAGGGTGGGGAGTTTGTTATGCACAATAGAAGGGTGCATGGTCATCTGCTTGTGTATGAATCGTGATGACAAGATCCATTCTTGTTACATAAAGTTGTATTCCTAGAATTTTCATGAGTTCCACGAAATTATTTTAATGGCTGCTTAATTGAGCTCTTTTTCTGTGAAAAATATTTTCATCACAAATTTTACACAAATTGTAGTCTTTGATAGCGTATATTTTTTCATGGAATTGTTTTTCCAAAAATCTATCATTTTTTGTATTTTCTTCCAGAATGATGGAAAATAAAATTAGCCCAGCCCATATGAAATTTCATGGAAAATAACGACAATGAAACACCTAAATTAATTTAGTGGAATTTTTTTCATGGAATTTTTTTCCTAGTAAATTTTTTTCGTGGAATTAATTTATTTTTTACATATTTTCCACCTTGTAATCAAATGCACCCAAAAAAGTTTTTTTCATGGAGTTTTGAAATTTTTCATAACGGCGTCATTTGATTGCAACTATTTACTTGTGGAAAACCTAATAAATTTTTATGAAAAATCTAATTGGGTATTTTATTGTCATTATTTTCTACGAAAATAGTTATTTTCTATGGAAAATGATTTATTACCAGTTTTATTTTCTACTATTTTGGAGGAAAATATAAAGTATGATAGTTTTTTGGAAAATATAAAGTATGATAGAAGGGTGCATGGTCATCTGCTTGTGTATGAATCGTGATGACAAGATCCATACTTGTTACATAAAGTTGTATTCCTAGAATTTTCATGAGTTCCACGAAATTATTTTACTGGCTGTTTAATTGAGCTCTTTTTCCGTGAAAAATATTTTCGTCACAAATTTTACACAAATTGTAGTCTTTGATAGCGTATATTTTTTCATGGAATTGTTTTTGCAAAAATCTATCATTTTTCGTATTTTCTTCCAGAATGATGGAAAATAAAATTAGCCCAGCCCATATAAAATTTCATGAAAAATAACGACAATAAAACACCTAAATTAATTTAGTGGAATTTTTTTCCTAGCAAATTTTTTTTCGTGGAATTAATTTTTTTTTCACATATTTTTCACCTTGTAATCAAATGCACCCAAAAAAGTTTTTTCATGGAGTTTTGAAATTTTTCATAATGGCGTCATTTGATTGCAACTATTTACTTGTGGAAAACCTAATAAATTTTTATGAAAAATCTAATTGGGTATTTTATTGTCATTATTTTCTACGAAAATAGTTATTTCTATGGAAAATGATTTATTACCGGTTTCATTTTCTACTATTTTGGAGGAAAATATAAAATGTGATAGTTTTTTGGAAAACAATTTTATGGAAAATATAAACTATCAAACGCTACACATTGGTGGAAAATTTGTGATAAAGATATGTTGGTGCTTTCTTTACATGGAGAAAGCTTGCTCTCAAGATGCCTTATAAAATTTTAGTCCCACATCGGAAATGCACCATGAGTTAACATATATATTTGGTTGTGTTGTTGAGAGATGCACATGGAGTGGTGACCCTAAGGAGGGAACCATGTGGGTGATTTTACTAGGAGGCAAGAATAAGACTCCAAGGATTAAGCATTAATGCTTTTGTCATTCTCTTGGATTAATTCCATTTGGAGCTAAGCCCCAAAGGGGCTTAACGACTCGGGCTCATGGGCTCATGAGGCATAATGTGGCGTTTTGTTGGCGCACTTTGCACTTAGCACGTCAGCAGTCATGCGGCTCATATGCGGCCATGCGGTCTTATGCGACATGCTTATAAATACAGTTATTTGTTAGTATACTTTTAGTAAATGTATTTTCAAACAATTATTTTCTAGAATTACTTGTTAAATAAATATGGTTAGTAAATAGTTAGATATTGGTTAGAAAGATATTAGATGGTTATTGTAGTTAATTCAAAACCCTAATAATTGTACAAATATAACAGGTGATTCATTACAACCATGCAGTACTACTCTCGTGCAACCAAACCGAGGCAGGTACACTGACTCGACTTGTACCTTGTTTTCTGTCTTACCTTCATGTGCCATGTTCTCATATCGGACACGAGATACACACGATTGCCTTGTACCCTTGTTCATTGTTTGTGAGTCATTGTTATTGCGGGGATTGGGGAAAATATTAGCTTTTGTGTGACCACACCCAACATAGGTAATTGTGGATAGCCTAATCGTACACGTCACGTACAATGAAGCCGTACCTTATAGAATTGACTCATTGCCTCATTGATTGATTGCTCCTAAGCCGGTCACACATTAGTTTTAATATTTCAAAATTGTCACAATTGTATATTGATTGTCGTGATTCATTGCCTTGTACATTGATAGCCGTGTTCATTGTCTAGCATATTGATTGTCATCCATTGCCTGCAGTTTTACATTTTATTTCTGGTACCACAGTTCACTTTCATTTCATGTTCTAGTATTCTGGTATTCTTGTTTCACCTTGTACTCTGGATTACAGATTACATTGTATATTGTCTGGTCAGGGTTGTACTTTGCTCTTTTCCTGACAGGATCGTTGCAGGTGAGTAGGAGATTACATGGAGCTGGTGATTGCTTGGATATTGCAGCTTTTATTTTAGTTTATTTTTCTGGAGATTGTATTGTAGATATTCATTATTGTATATTATTTCTTTTGACCGGATTTGTCTCCGGCTGATTTTTTACTAAGACTTGATGGATATTGGTGATTTCTGGGAACGTTATAAAAGCTGTGTTTTGTTTACATTACATTGTGACTTGGAGTTTTCCTTAGTATTGTACAGCTTACTTCGTCGTGTCCATCGACGAAGGCTGGGCGTGTCCGACTCGTATTCGATTATTTGGGAGCGGGTCGTGACATGTTTTTAGTGGTGGCCCATGCAGCTCATGCGGCCATGCGGCCCATGCGGCAATGCGGCCATGCGGCCCATGCGGCTCATGCGGCTCATGCGGTCCATGTGGCCCATGCGGCTCATGCGGTCCATGCGGCCATAAGGCCATGCGGCTCATGCGGCCAGACTGCTGCTACTGCTGCTGCCGCATGGAGGGCTCCGCTGACTATGCAGACTACAAGTCAGTTAAGGAAAGACTGATTCAATGCGATTAATTCAGATCCACTTTTTGTGGGATTTAAATTAATTTCGTTGCTATCTTTGTGGGATTTGAATTAATCTCGTTGCTATCTTTTTGGGATTTGATTCAATCTTTCCATAACTGAAGAGGCGGCTAGGGTTTCCACCCTCTCTCTATATATACTCTCTTCTGGCCTCCTTTGTGGGGTACTACGAAAATTATAAGTCAGAAAAGGAGAGAGAGAGAGGGAGTTGCTGCCGCCATTGCAAGTCCATCCGAGGAGTCAGAACAGAGGTGACTTCGAGCGTTCCACAAGTTCTTCAAACTTGCTGGTTCCTGGAAGCAATTCGTGTGGGGCGAATCTTGCTTTGAGCAACGGTGTTTTGACACCCCAGCACTGTTCTTCATCTCATCTTTCTCTAGATTTTGTAACTCGTTCTGTCCCAATTGTAACACGTTTGCAAGGAAGAACGAGAGATCTTCTCTTCTCTATTTTCCTCCTTCATATTGTAATCTGGCTATTTGGTCCTTTGTATCTTCGTAGATCTTGATTGCATCAGTTTTACTATCTTTGATCAAGCCCCGGGACTAACAATCTCAAAGCAAGATCCTTATAGATGGAAAACATTAATGCTTCGCTCGTCCAATCGGACTACTGCAAGTTGGAAAAGTTCGATGGAGAGCATTATCAAGTCTGAAAGAGGAAGGTTTATCTAACTCTTCAACTCAAAGACGTTGATCATGTACTGTTGGAGGAAGAACCTTCTGTTCCTAACACTGGGTCTACTGCCGCAATCAATGCGGCTACCAAACTCCAGGCCAAATGGAGAAGGAAAAATAGCATCTGCAGGCTTCTCATCCTGAATGCTATGGAGGATTCCCTGGCAGAATCCTACTCGAAGAAGGAATTTGCCAGAGACATATGGGAGTCTGTAGAAAAACTGTATGAAGAAGACAGGAACAGGAGCAAGATGTTTGTGGTTGAAAAATATCACAAATTGCTCTTTGAGGACGAGAAGTCCATGTTGCCACAGGTGAAAAAATTTCTGAAGCTGCGTCAGAAACTAGAAGACGAAGAGATGCCCTTTCCCGACAAGTTTGTCGTTGGAGTGATCGTCTCAAAACTTCCTGCTGGATGGAGTACCTTCTATGCAAGGATGCTCAGAAAGAAGCTAGATATTAGCTTGGGAGATCTACTTCAAGAGATCCATGTTGAGGACGAGATGCGTTCCCAACAGAAGGTGGACACTCTGTCCAAACAGTTGGCTAAAGCCAATCTAGTGCAGACGAGAGATCTCAAGGGGAAGCAGGCGGCTTCTCATCCCAAAAAGAAGGACTTCACTAATCTAAAAGTGAAGGGTCCTTCATTCAAGCAACAGAAGACTAAGTCCCACGTGACTTGTTTTAATTGTGGCAAGAAAGGCCACTACAAGAGTGAATGCAGATCTAAGCCTAAACAATCAGAGAAAGGTGAGCCTAATAAGGTTTCATTGGTTTCTAACACTGTTGCTATGATCGCACAGGTCACAACTGTGGGGGTTGACTCTGACTGGTGGATAGACACTGGTGCGACTTGCCATGTCTGTTCTGGCAAGGAATGGTTTGTCACGTACCAGCCGATATCTGAGAAGGTTGTCATGGCGAACCAGGCCCAAGCTGAAGTTCTGGGGATCGGGACCGTGGAACTGAAACTCACTTCTGGGAACACTCTGACGCTTCAAGGTGTGAACCTGATCTCTGGAAGCCTGCTCTGCAACGCAGGCTTGTGGATGGACATCAATGCTGGTCAGATGGTGATGTCCAAGAAAGGAACATACTTCAGGAAGGCTTATCAAACCGAAGGAATATTTAAAATTCAGCTTGTCAACCAGTTTGATGACATTAATGCAGTTGCATTTTCTGATTATTCTCTTGAGTTATGGCATAATAGACTAGGACATGTTCATTGTAAAAGAATTAACAAAATTTCTAGTCTAGGACTTATCTCCAAATGTGGGGGTAAGGTGGAGAAGTGTGAAGTATGTGCTCAGACGAAGATCACAAGGAAACCCTTTTATCGGGTCAATCGAAGCACAGATCTTCTGGAGTTAGTACACTCCGATATCTGTGACTTCAAACATTTCTCCACGAAGGCCGGAATGAAGTATTTTATAGCCTTCATCGACGACTTCTCAAAATACGCGTTCGTCTACTTGCTCAAGACTAAAGACGAAGCTTTCGAGAAGTTCAGAGAGTTCAGGGCCGAAGCTGAACTGCAGACTGGACAACAACTCAAGAGGTTGAGAAGTGATCGAGGTGGGGAGTACAGGTCTCATGACTTCGCATCGTTCTGTAAAGAATATGGAATCATATGCGAGACTACTGCTCCATATTCTCCTCAATCCAACGGAGTAGCAGAGAGGAAGAACCGAACATTAACAGAAATGATGAACTCAATGCTGCTAACCGCGGGTCTTCCTAAATGCTACTGGGGAGAAGCTGCATTGACGGCCACTTTTATTCTAAATAGAGTGCCGTATGCAACTTCGGACGTAACTCCTCATGAACTCTGGTTCAAAGTCAGACCAAACTTGAATGTCATTCGAGTGTGGGGGTGTCTGGCGTATGTGAAGCTCCCAGATCTGAAGATTCAGAAGCTGGGGACAAGGACTACGAAGGCGATCTTCTTGGAGTATGCCGAGAAGAGTGATGCTAGGAGATTTCTTGATATTGAGTCAAATCATATCATCGAATCTCGCGATGCTGAATACTTTGAAGACAAGTTTGCAAAAGACAAAAACATTGTTCTTCCGGACATTCCGGAAAATGATGTAGGTGCAAATGAGACTGAAATCTCATATGGGCCAGTAGTCCAAGAAGAAGCTGTTGTTGATGAAACAACTCTTGTACCAGAACTCGCAGAGCCGTCAGCTAAGCGAGCGAGGAGACCGAAAGACTTCGGAGATGACTTTGTCACCTATCATGTGGAAGCAGATCCGCTTACCTATGATGAGGCGATGAAGACCAGAGATGCTATCTTCTGGAAGGAGGCAGTGAATGACGAGTTTGACTCTATCACCTCCAATAACACATGGGTGTTGGTAGATCTACCTGAAGGAGAAAAGCCCATCGGATGTAAATGGATCTTCAAGAAGAAGATGAAGGCAGATGGAACTATTGACAAGTTCAAGGCTAGGCTGGTAGCCAAGGGATTTTCTCAGAAACAGGGGATAGACTACTTTGACACGTACGCTCCAGTAGCTCGGATGACCACCATCAGGATGTTAATCGCTCTAGTAGCTATACATAAGTTGGTGATACATCAGATGAATGTAAGGACAACATTCCTGAATGAGGAGCTGACCGAAGAGATTTACATGCAACAGCCAGATGGATTTGTCGTCAAAGGTCTTGAAGACAAAGTCTGCAAGTTGGTAAAATCATTGTATGGTTTGAAGCAAGCTCCCAAGATGTGGCATGAGAAGTTTGACGAAGTTATTAAGTCAAACGGCTACAGAGTCAGCGAGACGGACAAATGTGTTTACACAAAGTTCGCTGATGGAAGAAGAATCATCGTTTGTCTGTACGTAGACGACATGCTAATCCTAGGGACGGATATAGGCTGTGTCACGAAGACAAAGAAGTTCCTCTCAGCCAAGTTCAGTATGAAGGACTTGGGGGATACAGATGTCATCTTGGGCATAAAGATCATCCAGACAGACACTGGAGTAGCGCTGTCACAATCTCACTACATTGAGAAGATGCTCACACGCTATGGGTATAAGGATCTTCCAGAGATCGATACGCCATACAGGGGTGATCAGAAGCTGAAGTCGAACTCGAAGGAAAGCGTCAGGCAGCTGGAGTATTCTAGCGTTATCGGAAGTTTGATGTACGCAACCACTGCCACAAGGCCTGACATAGCTTTCGCCGTGGGAATGCTGAGTCGGTTCATAAGCAACCCAGGGATTGAGCACTGAAAAGCTGTGAAGCGGGTGATGAGATATCTTAAGAAGACTCAGACATATGCACTGCACTACAATGGGTATCCGACAGTAGTGGAAGGCTTCAGTGATGCTAGCTGGTGTTCAGAGGTGGAAAGCGAGAGATCCACAGGTGGATATGTCTTTTCATTAGGTGGAGCTGCTATATCGTGGAAGTCGAAGAAGCAGACTATACTCTCTCGTTCCTCCATAGAATCTAAATTCTATGCACTTGAAACTGCAGCAGATGAAGCAGAATGGCTTCGGGAGCTCATGTATGATCTTCCAGTGGTTGGGGCTCAGATACCGGCGATACCGATATACTGTGACAACCAAGCGACTGCGGCGGTGGCATCAAAAGACCTCTTCAACGGAAAGAAGAGGACTGTGCGGTTGAAGCACAGGGCAGTACACGATCTTATCAAAAGAGGTGTAATTGCAGTGATTGATGTTCGGAGTCAGGAGAACCTGGCAGATCCGTTCACAAAGGGCCTCAAGCGCCAGTTGGTCGATGACACAGCTTGTAAAATGGGCTTGAAGGCATTCTGATAGTGTGTCTTAGTAATCTTACCATAAAGTTTTATGCTATTAGTTCAAAGAGAAATCTACTAGGCATCTAACTTTTGGTTCAAAGGAGGATCACTGACTGGGAAACTATCAGGTAACAGTGGATACTTGTTCTCTGGAACATGGAAGGGATACAGACCCATAACCACTGTTGTCTACTATATATTTTCTGCGAAAAAAATAGATCCTGTGGAAGGTTGGCTTAAACGCCTTAATGAGTTCTCAGGCAGAGTGAATGCCTGGTGTGCTTTACAGGAAGCACGGTAGAGCAGCACTACAAGAAGTGAAACTCCATGCTACAGTGGGGTGACTCCACCATGAGGTTCCCAGGTCTGGGGTAATGTTTCGGCTTTGTAAGCCAAGTCATAGCGGCGTAGCACCGCAAATAGGCAGGTAGCCTAATGCTGTATGACGTAATTAAAGAGTTGTAGATAGCACTACAAAGGGGAGGATGGCCCCATGTTATAGTGGTACGACACCACGATGAGGTACCCAGGTAGGGGTAAAGCCTCGGCCTTGCAAGCCATGTCGTTGCGGCGTAACACCGCAAGGAAGCCTTAGGCTTCATGCTGAGTAGATTGGCACTACAAAGAGGCTGAGACCTCATGCTACAGTAGTATGACACTACGATGAGGTTCCCAGGTAGGGATAATGCCTCGGCTTCAGGCCATGTCATAGCGGCGTAGCACCTCAAGGAAGCGCAAGGCTTCATGCCATGTCTCTTTAATAAAGAACTCACCTATAGTGTATGGAAAGAGATATCAGGCCGTCTCTTGAGGGTAAACTTGTAGACGCCCAAAATTATACACTGAAACCAGGCTGGCACAGGGCCTTTAATGTGCAGCCAGAAGCACACGTAACTACACTTTGTGAGTGGAAAGAATTACAATTGTGGTGCAGAATTCAAGGCGTAGTCCATTCTTGTATCACATTGTTATTTAACCCATGCGGGAAGATTCAAGTCGTCAGCGACATCTATCCTAATATAAAATGGACAGTTACTGTGGGAAACGCTCAACCCTGGACACATATATATGTAGTAATATGTGAGAGATTGTTGGTGCTTTCTTTACATGGAGAGAGCTTGCTCTCAACATGCCTTGTAAAATTTTAGTCCCATATCGGAAATGCACCATGAGTTATCTCAACATATATACTTGGTTGTGTTGTTGAGAGATGCACATGGAGTGGTGACCCTAAGGCGGGAACCATGTGGGTGATTTTACTAGGAGGTAAGAATAAGGCTCCAAGGATTAAGCATTAATGCTTTTGTCATTCTCTTGGATTAATTCCATTTGGAGCTAAGCCACAAAGGGGCTTAGCGACTCGGACTCGGGCTCATGGGCTCATGAGGCGTAATGTGGCATTTTGCTGGCGCACTTTGCACTTAGCACGTCAGCAGTCATGCGGCTCATATGCGGCCATGCGGTCTTATGCGGCATGCGGCTCATATACGGCTCATGCGGCCATGCGGCTACGCGACCATGCGGCTCATTCGGCCATGCGGCCCATACGGCCATGCGGCTCATGCGGTTCATGCGGTCCATGCGGTCCATGCGGCTCATGTGGTCCATGTGGCCCATGCGGCTTATGCGGTCTATGCGGCCATGAGGCCATGCGGCTCATGCGGCCAGGCTGCTGCTACTGCTGCCTCATGGAGGGCTCCGCTGACTGTGCAGACTACAAGTCAGTTAAGGAAAGACTGATTCAATGCGATTAATTCAGATCCACTTTTTGTGGGATTTAAATTAATTTCGTTGCTATCTTTGTGGGATTTGAATTAATCTCGTTGCTATCTTTTTGGGATTTGATTCAATCTTTCCATAACTGAAGAGGCGGCTAGGGTTTCCACCCTCTCTCTATATATACTCTCTTCTGGCCTCCTTTGTGGGGTACTACGAAAATTATAAGTCAGAAAAGGAGAGAGAGAGAGGGAGTTGCTGCCGCCATTGCAAGTCCATCCGAGGAGTCAGAACAGAGGTGACTTCGAGCGTTCCACAAGTTCTTCAAACTTGCTGGTTCCTGGAAGCAATTCGTGTGGGGCGAATCTTGCTTTGAGCAACGGTGTTTTGACACCCCAGCACTGTTCTTCATCTCATCTTTCTCTAGATTTTGTAACTCGTTCTGTCCCAATTGCAACACGTTTGCAAGGAAGAACGAGAGATCTTCTCTTCTCTAATTTCCTCCTTCATATTGTAATCTGGCTATTTGGTCCTTTGTATCTTCGTAGATCTTGATTGCATCAGTTTTACCATCTTTGATCAAGCCCCGGGACTAACAAGATATTTCTCATGAAAATAAGTCCAATCAAACACAACCTAATTGTTATTGGAGTGACATTGCTAGTCCCACCTTCTGAAATTCAATAACTAAAACTAAAACTAAAATTGTATCGGAATATCCTAGCAAATTGTAAAGTTTATCGTGATGAGGTGATCCCTCCATAAGTGGAGGAGAGTTTATTGTGTCCTTTGAAAATTTCAAGGTTGATGAACTTGGAGAGTTTATTGTGTTCCCAAGGTTAATGAACTTGGAGAGTTTATTGTGTCATTTGAAGTTCTAAAGGTTAATGAACTTGGAAGAATAGTCTTGGATGCTATATAGCTACCTCTTGTAACTATAAAACGAGGTTGAACAGGGATATGCAAATCAGTTTATGAGCAACTAAGGGCCCGTTTGGTTCTAATTTTAAACGTAGCTTTCCGGATGTAAATGGTACAGTCCTTGAAAAATAGCGTTTGGCATCAATCAACTCTGAAATAACTTTCCAATTTTTTTTTTAAAATCCAACATTATAAAGCAGCTTTCTGGACGTAGGTAAAAGTTGTTTTGGGAGAAATTTTTTTCCCTCACAAACAAAAAGCTCTCCTTAGGAGTTGGGACCCGAACTGGGGGGGAGGGTGTTGGTGCTGGGTTCTCTCTCCTCACATGTGAGTCCCTCTTCTCCTCCCCCCTTCTTCTTCTTCTTCTTCTTCTCAGTTTTTCCTTCTTCTCATAAATTTGTTGTTCTTCTTCTTCTTCAAGGTTCTTCTTCAGGTTCTTCTCATAAGCTTTTTGTCAGCGGCATCACATCCCGTTCGACGCTTACTTCCTAGTGGCGTACACGGCGAGGTTCACGTTGTCGGGGTCCCTGGAGAAGTCCACGACCATTTCCGACGTGAGGAGCTCGAGCAGCACAACGCCGAAGCTGTAGACGTCGCTCTTGTCGGTAAGCTGGTAGTTCCGGTAGTAGACGGGGTCGAGGTACCCCACGTGCCCTGGGCGCAGGTGGACACGTGGCTGATCCGGGGCACGGCCAGCCTCGAGAGGCCGAAGTCAGAGACCTTGGCATTGAGCTCCATGTCTAGCAGGATGTTGGTGGACTTGATGTCCCTGTGGTAGATCGGAGTCTGGGTCTAGACACGGCCGTTCCGACGAATTTTGGTGCACCTGGACACGAGCAGATATCGATCGAGCTCGACGAGCAGCAGACGAGCAGCTCCTCGGTGACCTCGCCGTGGTCGGTGCAGTGACCTCGCCGTGGTCGGTGATACAAGAAACATGGAGGATACATGAAACATGGAGGACACATAAAATATGACAGAAAATATTACACAAATTATTTACTAAAATTTTATTACCAAACATAATCCTAATTTTTTTCTTCCAGAAAACTATCTTTCAGATAAAAGTAACCAAACGCAAAGTCCTAGTTTTTATACTCCCAAAACAACTTTATAACTTAATTTCAGAAAACTATTTTCAGGACAAAATTTTAGAAAGACTATCCAAACGGACCCTAAGTGTGTTCCCACTTGTGTGATAGAAAAATATATATTTTGAGCCTCTCTTGAGAGTCATTACCGTTGAGTACAATTGTACTTGTAGTTCCATTATTCATAGTGAAGAAGATTGGAGCTGTCCTTTGTCGAACCTCATTAAATATCTGGTGTTCTCTTTCTTTTTTTAAATATTATTTTCTACCTTATTTATTTCTGCATTATGAACATTGGGATACAATATATCTATTTGTTAGTACATCGCCCCCAACATATCAAAAAAAGAAAAAGAAAGAATCAATCTAATTGATGTAAATTACATATATCTGCAAGTATTACAAAGAAACGCCAAAATCTATATCTTAGAAGAATTAAAATTTTTTCTTCTTATTTTTCTGTTCTTTAACAATGAATTAATCCTCTATATATATATATGTGAGGAGGTATATTAATTGGAATCAGTGGAATGTGAATAATAGAGATTGTGTTAGTCTATAGTGATGATGATGATACATGAATGAGAGTAATTATAGGAGAAATCTTGGTAGGCCTACTTTGTATCCGCTTCTCTTTACATCTTCCTGCACTTGCTTCCTGAATTCTCCAAAAGTGAAGCTCTTGTAGACTGCTCCTTCTTCCTTGCAGCTTCCTATAGTGGACTCATATGACGGGCACAGGAAGTAGGCTATGGAGTACCTTTCCAAACTCGCATTGGCCACCACCTTGTGCATCACGCTCTTGTATACATCATTGCTCCAAGCCTATAATACAATTAAGCCATTCATTCATTCATTCACTCACAGTCAGTCAAGCCAATTAACAATTACTTAATTAGTTGAAAATTTCAGCCATATGAATTATGTGTGAGAGGAACACATTTCATGTTACTGTCCAGATAATATCACCGTCTTAGTCACGACTTCTATTTTTATTCATATAGGGTGCGTAGCAAATCGAAGGCACGATCCATGTACAAGTACTGAAAACGATAATACTTCTCAGCCCGCCCGCCGAACCGAAACCATTTTTTTTTTTGCCACGTGTCCGGCCGGACCAAATTTGATGATATCACCCTCCCATCCTCCTCCAGCTAACGTAGACAATAAAATCCGGACCAATCAGGCCCAGGGTCTATTCCGTGGTTTCAGCCACAGTTTAAATCGCGGTCTATAAGGCTGTATTGTATTAAAAAAAAGGGGATTTTTTTTTAACAATTCTAACAAAAAAACTTTTTTTTCCCTGTTATTCTAAGGAGCATGTTATTGTAGTTTCTACATCTTAAAATGGAGATTTCACATTACTAATATCTATGAGAAGTTAAAATTTTTAGGGTCTTCCGATTTTTTGAGCCTTGCACAGGTTGCACATGCTCAGAAACGACCATGCAAGACTATCTTTTACGAAAGGCATATATATTTCTTTGCTCAGATTTTGCTCAACATAAGGGCATGGTTGTTTATTGGCAAGTAACCAAGAAAGCAGGTTGGTAATGTAGTTCTTGTATGGTTTGGATTATAAAAAGGGGTTAGAGTACCAGAAACATTCAGAAAATAACGTTTGGGTCTTTAAGATGTTCAGGTCAGGATCTGTGTCCCGAGATGACGGATGACACATGCTGACAATCCAAAATAAATTAAATTCATAACTCAAATAAGACATAAATGTTTGTGAGATCCTATGTTTAATTAACCTAAAAATATTTATTAACCGACTTTGGATGTTGGTCAACCATTACTTCAGGACTTATATTTTAAGATAGACATCTTCATGACCCAAACACTAATTATTGAATATTTTAACTCTAATTAATCCTAAACAACATAGAAACTTTCGGTGGGCATTTCAAAAACTATGAATCAATGTTGTAAAAATCGGACCGAACCACCGTTGTAAAATTAAATCAAACCAACATACTTATGACCAAACCAAACTAAACCAAGAAGTAAATATGAATATTTTATCTATTTGAATCAAACCAAACCAAGTCTATTGAACTCCAATTGAACCTCCGTTGAACCCCGGTCCGACCTATACAAAAAAAATTCGGTTCGGTCCGGTTTTTAAAACATTGCTATGAATTGATAAGTCACTTGGAAAGTGACTCTCCGGTTGAGGAATTAAGGTCTTCGAGGATGTTAGTTTGTCATTTGTCACTCTCAAAGTTCTTACCATTTTGGAATTATTTCTTTCAAGAATGCTCGTTTTAATTTTATTATATAAAGCGTATCACTATCCGGCATGATCTTTGCTTTCCAGCAATAGAATTATATATGTTCCTAACACAACGCAATTTTGGTATGGCTTATAGTGATCAGAAGAGGCACAAGACTAATCAGTAGGTACACACTTAAAGCAATTTGCATTATATGTTTAACCTGAAATAGGTCACCAATGTTGACAATGAGGGCATCCGGGTTCGGCTTGACTGCGACCCATTTGGAGTCCTTCATCAGCTGCAGCCCGCCGACTTGATCTTGGTGGAGGATGGTCAGGAAGTCGCTGTCTGTGTGCGGCGTCAGCCCGAAAGTCTCTGGTGAGTAGGGACACGGCGGGTACCGGTTCAGTCGAAGGAAACACGTTCGGTTGTCGCAGTCCTTGGAGAAGCAACGCCTCCCCCCGCCGTGCCCCAGGTTCTCGGCGAGGACGTTGGCGAGGGTGCGGGCGAGCTCCGACATCGGGCCGGCAAGCTTCTCCATTATCTCCCTGCAATAAGTAGCAATACCCATGCATGCATTAGGGGCACCCTATATATTAGCGGATGCTACTACGTCGCCCGCAGCAACGGCCTACAGTTTTGGTCGGTTCGTCGCATGTTGACCTTCCATTGGAGGAATTTCTGATGGCAAATCCGAGCTAGCGGGCATGACAGGGTTTGGGTGGTAGACTGCCACCATGCGCTAGACAGGACGGTTATGCCTGCAGTCACAGACCGCAGGAAAAATATCATATTCGTATATTAGCATGGCTAGCACTGAGTGCATAGTAACTTTGAAGTGGTAACCTTCAATTGCGGTTGCACATGCACGATACGTAGTTAAAGATAGGCGACTCCAAAGATGATCGGCGTCCACTAAAATGTAATAGCGAATAGGCGTCGCTAGAACGCTGTATAGTTTTCTCGATGTGCTTTTGTGATTAAACTAGTAACTCCTAGCCGACGACTAGGCAATATCTAGATAATTGATATTCGAGATATCTACATCTAATCGTCTGACCGAAGTTTGTACGTTGCCAATAGACGATGGTTTACGTCTGTTATCAACCTTCCGTCGATGATAAACAAAAGTATCAACCTCGTCGCTAATAGGCGTCGGTTTATGTCCGTCGTCATTGATAGATAAGCAGTACGTATTTTAAGGCAAATTATAAGGGCACAGCCTTTTTTACTCGGGGCTAGCCAGGATTAGGGCTAGCCAGGCTTTGAGGAACTTTTACTCGGGCTGTCCAAATTTTCTATTCAGGGGCTGTCCATTTTCTTCTTCTCCACTCTCTCTCTTCACAAACCCTAGCTTTCTTCTTCTTCTTCTTCTTCTTCTTCTTCTTCTTCTATCCATCTTCTTCTTCTCCACCATTTCCATTCTCACATCTTCATCAAAACCCTAGTTTTTTTCTCATCATCATCATCTTCTTCTTCTCCACCGTTTCCATCATCACCATCTCCATCAAAACCCTAGTTTCCTTCTCTTTTCCAATTTCGATGACACCCAAAAAATTAAATAAACCCTAAAATGTATGAAAATAAAGGTTAAATACTTCTTTCCTCACAAAGAATGCATAGAAATAAATCCTAAAATGCATATTTCACTCTATTATCAAGATTGAAATAAACCCTAATATATTTTTTTTTCATTCGGGAATGTCGACTTTAGGACTGTCCAGAAATTGTGACAGTCCTGAAAGGAACTTGCTGTACAGCAAGTATCTTTCAGGACTGTCTCAATTTATGGCAGTCCTCAATATGTCTAGGACTGCCAGAAATTGTGGCAGTCCTGTTGTAGAGCATGTCCCTTTCAGGACTGCCACAATTTCTGGCAGTCCTCATTACTTCTAGGACTGCCAGAAATTGTGGCAGTCCTCATTACTTTCAGGACTGCCACAATTTTTGGCAGTCCTCATTATCTTTTATACCTACCACTTGGATAGCCCTGAGTAATTTTTTCAGTGGCAAACTTGTAAATAATGAAAAACTAACACTTGGACAGCCCTGAGTAAAATGTGCTGTGTCCTTATAATTTGCCTATTTTAAGTGAGTTATGTGTATGTACCTGAGAGTGTTGAACTCTCCATAGCAACCATCCTCTGAGATCTTGGCAAGGGGGACGTGGAAGGCTTCTGACCACGAGAGCTGGTCCCTGGTGGTGGCGGTCGGAGTCCCCCACCTGTAGGAGCCGTTCAAGAGCCCGGAGCTCGCCTTCTTCTCGAAAGGCGTCCCGAAGAGCTTCCGCTGCTCCTCCCGCATTGCCCCGAGGAGCTCGGAGCTGATCCCGTGGTTCAGCACCTGGAAGAAGCCCCACTCGGAAGAGGCCTTCCCGATGGCACCCATACAAGCACGCCTCTCCTCCCCTTCGCTGCGTAGGCCTCCGAGGTCTATCAATGGGAGATCGCATTGTTCTACGATTGCAGCAGCACTTGGGCTCTGCGGCGCCGCTTTGGCCGCCGCCGCGTCGTCGAGTAAGATCTCCCTGTAGTTCTCCAAGAAGGGAGGATCGACCGGTGCTGCATTTGTGGTCGCCATGAAGGGAGGCCTTCCCGATGACATATAGCGAAGTGCTCACTCAAGGAAGTGGTTGAATGAGTGGTTTCGGTACTCAAAAGCTTAACTAGCAAGCATACGTATATATAATCACAACCAGAGCCGTATATATATGGTGTTGCATTTGCATTTGCAGGCCATGGCCGAATGTATAGTGACCGTGGAGATATTCAATGGAGAGGCCGATACCCGACATTTGGCACGATCACTACTAAACTAAGAACTTGGCACACTCTCTCTCTCTCTCTCTCTCTCTCTCTCTCTCTCTCTCTTTCTCTCTCTATATATATATATATATATATATATATATATATATATATATATATATTCTACTATATAATAGGAAAACTTAGATGGTGAAACTTTTGAATTCCGAAAATACCCTTACATACTTATACTAATTAAAAATATCTATTCTACTATTCTATTCTACTATATAATAGGAAAACTTAGATGGTGAAACTTTGAATTCCGAAAATACCCTTACATACTTATACTAATTAAAAATAGTTCATTAATTTTAATAAGGACAACTTAGTAATTAGGAAGACTACCCTTTGGTCTTCCTAAAGAGTCTTCCTAAACTAATTAAGAAATGTTAAAATACGTGCAAGGCACGTGCACATATGCTAGTATATATATATTTGGAACACCCCCATTTTATTCATAAAGGTGCAAAATGTCGAAGCCTTTACAAGTATACCCAATAGGCACAAAATGCCGAAACCTATACAAGTATACAATCAAAACCAAGAAGATAAACAAAAAAGTGGGGTGGGACCTCCTGATATGGTCAGGGGAGCAGAGCCTGCCAAAAGTCCGTCTGGCTGTGGGATATATATATATATATATATATATATATATATATATATATATATATATATATATATATATATATATATATATATGAGGAGGGATCAACATCCTCTCACTTTTGCATCTCCCAAGCATCCCCATGATAACATCCATTGAATCTTGTTTTAAGTTATCTAATCTAAACCGTTGATTTTTCAATAGTTAAGATTAGATGACTTAAACAAAATCCAACGGATGTAAAAGTGGAAATGCTTAAGGGATGCAAAAGTAAGGGGATGTTGATCCCTTATATATATATATATATATATATATATATATATATATATATATATATATATATATATATATATAAGGAGGGATCCTCATCCCCTCATCTTTTGCATCCCCAATCATCCCTTAACAAATGTTGGATGTTGTTTAAGTTATCTAATCTTAACCGTTGATTTGAACCATTCAATGGTTAAGATTAGATGACTTAAACAACATCCAACGGTGGATAGCATGGGGATGCAAAAAATCGAGGATGTGGATCCCATATATATATATATATATATATATATATATATATATATATATATATATATATATATATATATATATATATATATCAAATGACCTCTAGCCTAGTGGTTAAGAGAGATGCATGCGGCCCAAGTGGTCGTATCCCCTCATTTTTGCATCCCCTATGATAACACTCGTTGGATATTGTTTAAGTCATCTAATCTTAACCGTTAAAAAATTAATGGTTAAGATTAGATGACTTAAACATGATCTAATGGATGTGAAAGAGGGATACATGGAGGATACAAAAGTGAGAGAATGTAGATCTCTTCTCATATATATATATATATATATATATATATATATATATATATATATATATATATATATATATAAGAAGGTCTTCTCTACGATCGAACAGATATTCTGTGATTTCTTCTGGGGGCATAGCAACGGACAAGACAAGCATCACTGGGCTAGCTGGGACTCAATGGCTCGTCCTTCGGCTGAGGGGGGCATTGGTTTCACCAAACTCTCCAATATCGTCAAAGCTTTCTCTATGAAACTATGGTGGAAGATTCGCACGACCAACAACTTATGGACGACATTTATGAAGGCCAGGTACTTCAAGCACATCCACCCGTCCGTGGCCACCCACAACAGCAGATCCTCGGTGGCGTGGCGTCGGATCCTCACCGGGCGTGACCTCGCCGAGCCAGTGATGAGACTTCATCTGGGGGATGGTGAATTTGACCCATTCCTGGAGCGATGGGTCCGGGACAACTTGATTCCGAACATCACGGAGACCCCGAGGCACAGCAAGATCAGAGACTTGTGGAACCACACTAGCAATGACTGGGACTGGGACAAGGTTCGCGTTTGGTCCGGTCGCGAAGTGGCGGACAGCTTACGTATTAGCGGGTTGACTCTCGGCAGCATTGCCGACGAGTTGCGGTGGTTGATCGAGGCTTCGGGGTTTTTCTCGGTCAGATCGGCGCAGACTGTTATCCAGGGGATAGGGACGCCGCATCCCACCATCGCCCCCTACTGGCACACTTGTATCCCTAAGAAATGGTCTTTCCTTATGTGGAGAGCCATTCGCAAGAAACTGCGTACAGACGATATCCTCAATACCATTGGGATTAGTTTAGCCTCCGCATGCACTTGCTGCCCCGATCATCAGACTGAGACGATTGACCACATCTTCCGCCACGGGAACCTATCTGGCCATATCTGAAGGACCCTCAATCGTCTCTGCAGTATCGAGCCGAGCGACGGACGCTTCCACAATCTTGCGGCCTCCTGGGCATCTGCTTCCCATGGTCACCAGATCGTCGCAGCGGCCGCTACGTGGGTGATTTGGAAGAATCGCAACAAAGTGATTTACGAAGGCCACCAATACACCACACACCAACTTTTGTGGGAAGTGTTCTGCCAATGTCGTAAACGAAGCTCATTATGCCCCCACTATTCGAGAGATTTCTGGTCTGATCTCCTACCCTAGCCCTGTTGCTTCGGTTGTTTTGTCCTCCTTTTGATTTTGGTATACTTGTATAGGCTTTCTCATTTTGCGCCTTGTACTTGTTCCAGCTTCGTCTTTTCGAGCCTGGTTAATAATATGGAGGGGTTTTTATTAATATATATATATATATATATATATATATATATATATATATGTGTGTGTGTGTGTGTGTGTGTGTGTGTGTGTGTGTGTGATATACTATGCTATAGAGATTGTTGATGATGTGACACTCTTTGATTAAGGAGCTTGATTTATGACTTGGTGAAGCCAAAGAAGGGATACTTGAGTCCATTTTTGTTCACCCATTAAAACTATGGTGTTTGTTTACCCTCCACTAAAAAAAATTACACGTGTCAAATTAAAAGTGAAAACCACTTTGGTGGTGAACAAAACCACTCCCAAAGTGGTTTTATGTTGGCTGAATTAACATGTATTATTTTCTTACTGGAAGGTGAACAAACATCATAGTTTTAGTGGGTGAACAAAAACGGACTCGGAGATACTTCAATCAGATCGCATGGCGTCAATCCCTAGGGCTTCGAAGCCTGTGCCAGTTAACTTTGTGAGAGAGGGAACCAAAAATCTGAGAGGAAGAAAAGTTAAATTAATTTTTTCTTTCCTTATTTAGATGACAAAAACGTAGGAAAAAAGTAAAAAAATAAATTATTTGTTTGTGGGACATAGATTTTTCTCAACATAGAAAAAAATAACAAATTAATTGAGGGATAATTGAATAAGTATAATGCTATTTGTCCCTCCAAATTGTCCTTCCAAACCGTCCCTCTTTACGTGGCAGCTGACATGACATGTTGATGTAGCAGCTGACGTGGCAAACTTTAAAGTTAACATTAAAATTAAAAATTGATGTTAACACTAAAATTAGCATTAAAATTAATATTAAAGTTCACATTAAAAATAATATGAATGTTAACATTAATATTAATTTTAACATTAATATTATTGTTAATGTTAACATTAACATTAACTAATATTAATATTAATATTAACATTAACATTAACTTTAACATTAATTAATATTAATATTAATATTAATATTAAAATAACATGGACACAAATTGGATAATTAACTTTTTGGGTTAAAATTTGCCATATCATCTACCATGTCAGATGACACATAATATTATGGCTAAATTGCACTTTGATACCCTCAACTATTCCATTTTTTCAACTTCATACCCTAAACTATTTTACTCAACAACTTAATACCTCAACTATTTTTTTCAACTTCATACCTAAAATTTTAAAAATCCCGAAAATGCCCTTATCCCTTCCCTCTCCCCTTCCCCCCTGCCCCACTCCGGCCACCCCCTCCTCCCGCACAGCCCCAACCCCCCTCCCTCCCGCCTCGCCCCCCTCCGGCCACCCCCCTCTCCCGCTTCCGGCCACCCCCCCTCCCGCTTCCGGCCGCCTCCCCCTCCCTTCCGCTTCCAACCGTCTCCTTTTTCCCCTTCCGCTTCTGTCCACCCTCCCCTCCTCCCACGCTGTCGTGCCTTAGGGGAAGAGGCGGGGGCGGGTGGCCAGAAGCGGGAGCGGGGGCGAGACGGCCGGAAGCAGGAGGGGGGGTGGGGTGGCCGGAAGCGGGAAGGGGGGGTGGGGAGGTGGGGGGAGGTAATTTTCAAGTTTGACCAAGGATATTTTCGTCCAAAAAAAATTTCGGGTATCAACTTGTTACAAAAAAAAGTTTAGGGTATCAAGTTGAAAAACATGAATAGTTGAGGGTATCAAAGTGTAATTAAGCCTATTATTTAACATGCCACTTCAGCTGTCATATAAGGAGGGATGGTTTGGAGGGACAATTTCGAGGTATGAATAGCATTACGCAATTGGATAAATACAACAGAGTTTTCTATTGTGTGTTCATTTTTCTTCCATTCTTGAATTTTTTTTCTTTGTGTGACCTATATAAATTTATCTCCCAAATTTTCTCCTCCACTTTCCTCCCCACTTTTCAAACATTATAACTTTTGATTTTTCATCCACTTTTTTCTTAATTTTTTTCTTCCCCTCCTTTATTTCTAATAAATGGAAGTAATGATCGGATCCCTCAAAGACAATTGGAGAAGAATTATCATATACTCAAGGAGCATATCTTCTCCTCTTCAAACCCTAAAAGCTAGACTGAGATCTGCTATCATGGCATGGTGGATGATGATGTTGTTGGAGTGGGTGGGGTTTCCAACCTATGTGGAGAAGACCCCGAGTGCGACGAGCGCCGTCTGTGTGTCAGAGAAGCTCGGGGAGGTGACAAGGCCAGTCGGAGATGACGGAGATACTCGGGAGCTGACCAGAGGAGCTGCTGGAAGGAGGGGGGCAGAGTTCTGGCCGAACTCTACCCTAGGATAGAGTTCTGGCCGAACTCTGTCCCCTGGTTTCAGAACCTTGCTGTTTGCCAAACACAGAGTTCTGGCCGAACTCTGTGTCGTCGAGGCTGAAGTATTTTTCAGGGTAATTGATCACCGTTGGATCGTATCCTACGGTCTAGGTTTTGTTGCGGGATTAGGGTATTTTCATATGGTGTTTCCGAACCCTAATCTCATACGAAACACACACAAGAGAGAAAAAAGAGGCAAGAGTGCCATTGTAACTTTGGGAGAGAAGAAGGAGGATTGAAGGCCATTTTCGAAGGAGGATCGTGTTCGGGTAATATCTACGTCGTCTTTGTTCTTCGTAGCCTTGTAATCACTATTCTTGCTTCTAAGTGTTGTGGGGATCCGATTTGGATCGGGAGAAGTTTGTAGAGGGTGTACTCCTTTATTTCATTAGTGAATGCTTTTTATGGTTGGACTCCGATCGTCCCGTAGTTTTTTTTTCTACAAGGGTTTTCCACGTCAAAAATTCTCTGTGTCTGCGTAGTTTGTTTTGGTGTTTTGGTTCATGCATTGTATTGCTCGGTTCTCTCGCAGGTACTCTCTAGTTTGGGAAAAGGTTTTTGCGTTTTTTCCTAACAAAGTGGTATCAGAGCCAGGTTCTGGAATTCAGAAGGGTGTCAGGAGTTGACAAGAAAACTAGAGAGGAGAGATGGATGCGAAGCCGGTGCGCATGGTGAACCTAAACGATACCAACTATCATTATTGGCAGAGCAAGATGAAAGATTTGCTGTTTGCCAAGAAGCTGCATCTGCCCGTATTTGCTTTCGAGTGACCAGTTGATAAATCCGAGGAGGGCTAGAAATTCGAGTACATACAGGTGTGCGGATATATCAGGCAGTTTGTTGAGGAGAATGTGTACAACCATGTTGCCAATATTGAGCACGCGAAGATGTTATGGGATAAGCTGGAATCTTTGTACGCGAAGAAGATCGAGGTAAACAAGTTGTTCCTGATCCGGACGATGATGGGTCTGCAGTACAAAGATGGGACGTCTATTACGGATCACTTGAGTGATTTTCAGGGCATGGTTGACCAGCTATCCTCGATGGGAGTCAAGTTCGACGATAACGTTCAGGGACTATGGCTGCTGTGTACATTGCCACACTCGTGGGAGACCGTACGAGTATCTATGATTGCTTCTGCTCCAGAGGGCGTGGTTTGTCTGGAGTTTGCCAAGAGCGGGGTGCTGAATGAAAAGATGTTGAGACGTTCTCAGGGCACTTCATCCACATCCCACCACTCAGAGGCACTAGTTTTAGAGAGCCGCGGGAGGGGCAAAAGTAGGGGTCCAGGTGGTGGCAGAGACAAGAGCAGGGGGAGGTCCAAGGGTCGGTATGAGGACTCGGAGTGTTACCATTGTGGCAAGAAGGGCCACATCAAGCGAAACTGTTTCACTTGGAAGAGAGAGAAGAAGGGTGACAAGGGAAAGCAAGATGAGAACACTACAGCGGCGGCCTCGATACATGGAGGCGATGTGATCGTCGTAGGTGATGAGGTTATCACAAACCTTGCCTGCGATGACAATTCTTGGCTGGTGGACTCAGGGGCTTCAGCACACGTATCTCATAATAGGATACTATTTGCCACATACACGACAGATGACTGTGGAGTGTTGAAGATGGGCAATGGAGATGTGTCGAAGGCGGTTGCCATTGGAGATGTGCATTTGAGAATGAAGACGGGTGCAATTCTTGTTTCAAAGATGTTCGTTATGTCCCTGATATCTGTTTCAACCTGGTGTCGGTTGGAAGGTTGGATGATGAGGGATTCTTCAGTCTCTTCGGGAATAGTCAGTAGAAGTTTTCTAGAGGTTTGATGGTGATTGTCAGAGGAAGCAAGAAGTCTGGTCTCTAGTATATGGAGGGGAGCGCACGGGGGCACAAGAGGTGAACGTCGTCAGTGATGCGTCTACCGAGTTGTGGCACAGGCGGCTTGGCCATATCAGCGAGAAGGGGATGAGCTACTTGGTGAACAGAAAGGTGATTCCAGGGCTCAAGTCTACAAAGTTCGAGAAGTGCACACACTGCTTAGCTGGAAAGCAAAATAGGGTGTCTTTCTAAAGTCACCAAAGTTCAAGGAATCCGACGTTGCTCGAGTTGATTCACTCGGATTTCTGCGGTCCTATGAAGGTAAAATCTATTGGTGGTGCTTCTTACTTTGTAACTTTTATTGATGAATGTTCCAGGAAGGTTTGGGTCTATGCCTTAAAGACCAAGGATCAGGTGCTGCCTACTTTCAAAGAGTTTCAGGCCTCTATTGGAAGAGAGACGAAAAAGAAGTTATTGTGTGTTCGGTCCGACAACGGCGGCGAATACATTGGTCCCTTCTATGCTTATTGCAGAGAGCAAGAGATACGACACCAGAAGACTCCGCCCAAGACACCTCAGCTCAATGGTATAGCGGAGCGCATGAATATGACACTGATGGAGAGGGTGCGGTATTTGCTGTCAGAAGCAAACTTGCCAGACAGTTATTGGGGTGAGGCTCTTCTCACAGCTGCTTATGTTATTAATTTATCTCCTAGTGCTCCTTTGCAAGGTGATGTGCCTGACAAATATGGTATGTAAAGAGCCGTCATACAATCACCTGCGAGTGTTTGGCTGTAAGGCCTTCGTGCATGTACCGAAGGACGAGAGGTCTAAACTTGAGCCGAAGACGAGGCGATGCGTCTTTGTCGGCTACGGTCGGGATGAGTTTGGCTATAGACTCTACGACCCGGTAGAAAAAAAGCTCTACAGAAGCAGGGACGTGGTATTCGTCGAGGATCAAACCATGACCAACACTCAGGATTCCGAGACGCCTTCTGAGGCTGAAGAATTGCCTGAGTTAGAGTCATTTCGCTTGGAGCAGTTTCCAGAGGACATCGCAGAGGATCCAATTATGGGGGGAGCCAGTACATGGAGTTGCTCCCAACCTTGATCATTAGCCAGTTGATGGTGGTTAGGGTGTTCCTCAGGAGGACGAGCATGCCGGGGAGGCAGTTCCTGAAGAGGAGGAGGCTGTTGGTATACAGCCAGCACCAGTGGCTCTACTGAGAAGGAGCGACAGAGAGCGTCGACCATCTACGAGATACTCACCGGGTGAGTATGTGCTACTGACTGACGGGAGAGAGCCCGAAAGCTTTGTAGAGGCTATGGAAGACGAACAAAGGCAGGAGTGGATGCAGGCTATGCAGGAGGAGATGAGTTCCTTACATGCCAATTCTACTTACGAGCTGGTGCAGTCGCCAAAGGGCAAGAAGGCTTTGAAGAATCGATGGGTGTTTTGAGTGAAGCAGACGGATGATGCTACTCGCCCTCGATACAAAGCGAGGCTGGTAGTTAAAGGCTACGGTCAGCGAAAAGGTGTAGATTATGATGATATCTTTTCTTCTGTCGTCAAGCATTCGTCTATTCGGGTGGTGCTAGCATTGGCAGCCAGTCTCGACTTGGAGGTTGAGCAGATGGACGTGAAGACGGCATTCCTCCATGGTAATCTTGAGGAGAAGTTATACATGGAGCAGCCAGAGGGATTCTGTGAGAAGGGCAAGTCATATTTGGTCTGCCGATTGAGGAAGAGCTTGTATGGTCTGAAGCAGGCTCCGAGGCAGTGGTACAGGAAGTTCGAGTTTATGGGGGAGCATGGTTATGCACGGACGACGTCGGATCACTGTACATTTGTGAGGTATTTTACCGAGGATGATTTTATTATTTTATTGCTCTATGTTGATAATATGCTATTAGTGGGTCAGAATGCCACTAGGATAGCGGAGTTGAAGTGCCACCTGGGCGCGGCCTTCTCTATGAAGGATTTGGGCGCAACAAAGACTATTCTTGGGATGGAGATCAGCCGAGAGAGAGAGAGTCCAAGCAGCTACACTTGTCCCAAAAGAAGTACATTCACCGGGTACTTCAGCGTTTCTGGATGGACGGGTCGAAGAAAGTGAGTTGCCCCCTTGTGGCTCACTTTAAGTTTACTGAGGAGCAGTGTCCATCTACCGAGGACAAAAAAGAAAATATAGAGCGGATTCCATATGCCTCAGCTGTGGGAAGCCTTATGTATGCTATGGTGTGTACGAGGCCAGACATCGCTCATGCAGTTGGTAAGTTAGCAGGTATCTTTCAAATCCTGGAAGGTTACATTGGAGTGCGGTCAAGTTGATTCTACGATACCTTCAGGGCACTGCCGATTGGAGACTTTCTTTTGGTGGTGATGAGCCGAAGCTGGTCGGATATGCCAACGCTGATATGGCTGGAGACGTAGACACGAGGCGATCGACTTCGGGCTATGTGATGATATTTGCTGGAGGAGCGGTATCGTGGCAGTCACGGTTGCAAAAGTGTGTTGCGTTATCGACGACAGAGGCAGAGTATATTGCGGCGATAGAGGCTTGCAAGGAGTTGCTGTGGATGAAAAAGCTGTTGCAGGAAATAGGGCTGAAGCAAGAGCAGTATACTTTGCTTTGCGACAGTCAGAGTGCTATTCACCTTGTAAAGAACCAGATATTTCATAGTCGGTCCAAGCACATCGAGACTCGGTATCATTGGATACGGGATGTGGTTGAGAAGAAGGACGTGGGGCTTAAAAAGGTCCATACTGATGACAATGGAGCGGACATGCTCAAGAAGGTTCTACCGAGGGAGAAGTTTGAGTACTGCAGGCGGATCATCGGGATAACAAGTTCCTCCATCTAGTTGTGAAGGGGGAGATTTGTTGGAGTGGGTGGGGTTCCCAAGCTATGTGGAGAAGACCCCGAAGTGCGACGAGTGCCGTCTGTGTGTCAGAGAAGATCGGGGAGGTGACGAGGCCAGTCGGAGATGACGGAGATACTCGGGAGCTGACCAGAGGAGCTGCTGGAAGGAGGGTGGTAGAGTTCGGGCCGAACTCTGCCACAGGATAGAGTTCTGGCCGGACTCTGTTCCCTGGTTCCAGAACCTTGCTGTTTGCCAAACACAGAGTTCTGGCTGAACTCTGTGTCGTCGGGACTGAAGTGTTTTTCAGGGTGATTGATCGCCGTTGGATCGTATCCTACCGTCTAGGTTTTGTCGCAGGATTAGGGTATTTTCATATGGTGTTTCCTAACCCTAATCTCATACGAAACACACACAAGAGAGAGAAAAAGAGGCAAGAGTGCCATTGCAACTTTGGGAGAGAAGGAGGATTGAATGCCATTTTCGAAGGAGGATCGTGTTCGGGTAATATCTACTCGTCGTCTTTATTCTTCGTAGCCTTGTAATCATTATTCTTGTTTCTAAGTTTTGTGGGGATCCGATTTGGATCGGAAGAAGTTTGCAGAGGGTGTACTCCTTTGTTTCATTAGTGAAGGCTTCTCCGGGTTGGACTTCGATCGTCCCGTAGTTTTTTCCGTAAGGATTTTCCACGTCAAAAATTCTCTGTGTTTGCGTAGTTTGCTTTGGTGTTTTGGTTCGTGCGTTGTATTGCTCGGTTCTCTCGCAGGTACTCTCTAGTTTGGGAAAAGGTTTTCGTATTTTTTTTTTGCAACAGATGTCTGGCTATATTACAAGGAATCAACCATAATCTAGGGTGAACGGGTAGCGTCTATCACTATTGAAGACGTAGCCGTCTCTGTAGCAAAATGGAGACATAACATAGTCCTCTACGTGGTCCGGCCCAGAGCGATGGCCTTCATGCGTTGAACTTGGCAGCTAATAGGAGTGGTGAATGTGTTCTCTAGGGAGACCTGTTTCTTCTTTGTTCGGTTCTCCCAAAAGACAGACTTGGCCAAGGTACTACAAAGGCCCTTGGATGTTCGAGGGCTGACTCGTAGCGACCAAATTGTGGGATCCCCTAATCTCACTGGATTGGGACCTACTGCAGCTGTGTTGGTCTGGATCTAGTTCTCGAAGTTGCCCCTGTAGCTATGGATAGATTCGAAGCTGCGAAAGATAGCCAGGGTCATCGGTGTACCTCTACGGATGGATGTAGACCTGCATAGTGGAAGAACTTGCCCTTTTTATGCGTCTTTGTTTAGGTGTCTGCGGTGCAGAGTAGAGTGATAGTGCTGCTAATTCGATTACCTGATGGATGACGCTCGTCTCAATCGGTTGTCTATGAGTGGACCCCCTCGACTATATTTTGCATGTCATTGCATCAGGCATGTGTCAGAGGTTTTTTCGGATTCGATGGGGGAAAACATCATGGAGGAGCTAATTGAGGTTTTACGAGACAGATAGAGGAAGATTCTGCATTCTCAATTGCTTAGGAAAAATGCTGCAAGAAATGGAGAAGATAGCCCTAGATAGTTTCATTCAAATCATTTGCCTAAGGATTCCGAACTCGTCCAATTCGTCCAGTGCATTTATCCTAGTAGGGAGAATCAGTCGAATTGAGAGGAATTTGCAGACCGAAAGATGGCGACATGACTTTAGGGGCTTTTGCTCCCTTACTATTTAGGTCTCATCTACAAGACGAAGACGACCCATGCGGCTGTTTACCTGTTACATCCCAAAACCAGAATACTGGAAAGCGGGGGCAAAACTAGACTAGCTACATATATCAGAGTATACTAGTACCCCAATGTACAGTCACGGCTATACAAGACATGAGGGTTATCTAAATAATCTAACATTCAATACTAGGTCAATTAATCCTAGGTGTCTTAATCACAATCAACCAAGTAAAATACTAGAAGTATGATCATCAGGCATAAAATATTAAACATTACAAACTATGCATACATTGATGATCATGGTGCTAGTATGCAAAATGAAGAACCATCAAGAGCAATAATCATACATGATTAGCTCTAACTATAGTATAGAATAAAACAAATCATGTGTGTGCTTGTAGGCTAGAGGTCAAGTCCAAAATACGAGCTCAATATGTACTCGGCGGATAAAACGTCACAAAAGAATATGTACATATAATAGTAGGTAAAGGAAGAAAAATTCACTCAGGTACTCCGATCATTCAGGTGAACACCATCCAGTAGAAGATAAGGAAGATCATTTGGTTCTGCCACGAGATCTGGCCATACAAACTTAGTGGGATCAGATTCCTAATAGCAAATACCACAAAGGAAGCCAACTATGAACTAAAACCAGCATACAAGCATAAATAATGACAGATATGAAAGACAACAAGTAACAACCATGATAATAGTAAAGTACACCAGGAAACATAAAAGAAAGCTAGAAACATGTAAAATAACCACATTTATGTGGGATCAGACCCCAAATAGCAAGTACCTACTTTTCAGATTTGTTCCTCCCTCACTGTAGCTGTATTCGATGAGCCATCAACGCCTTTGCATAACATATATAACCACATTCTGCCTGTAAAATTCTATTCTATTATTTTGTCATTTGATTGGTTAAATTTGACGCTAAAGTAAGGTCATTTGAAATCACAAAAAATATGAAAATCCTTCGAAATTAAATTCTATTTTGAAATCTGGACTTCATCGCGAATTCGATACCGTCGTTGGATCATGATGTTTTACCCTAGAATCATATATGATTTGTTAATTTTTAGCTCGGGCTGATTTTGCTACATTTTTTTCGGGCCAACTTGTAGAGATAGCCTATTCTAGGGATTGGCATTGGGTCAGGCCGTCTGTCACGCCCCGCTCCCGTAGGAGCGATCGTCCTCGTTAAGGCGTGATGCTGCACGAGCCTAGATTGCGCTCGTGCAAGGCAGTTTCATAATGACCAATTACAGCGGCTGCGACGGGATCGTCGCACAGAAGTCCCAAGCAGAAATATTGAACATGCAGCAGAATTTAGAAGCAAAACACAAGTTGTCTCAAAATGTGCTCTTTATTGATATTGGACAACACAATTACAATGGGGCGCAAGGCCCTGATTACAAGTCTCTCAGGCTCACTTTTCTCTCATTTTATAAGTCACTCTGCTCTCTCTCATCTCTCGATACAATGCTTGAGCCAGCGAAAGCTTCGGATGGAAATGTCCATACATTATGTCCCGTATAAGTCTTGACTCCACGCGGCCGGACGCTTCGAATCGTCAAGGAACTCCGTGCCTCGACGCATCCAAGCGAGCTCCGTACCACGAGATTCTACCTGTGCCTGCACATGAAAACTGTGTGGGTGTCAGTACTCAACTGTACTGGTGGAGTGAGCTCCTCGCCTACCCATACAAAATCGACACGATTATTTTGTTTGTGCAGCTTAATCCCATTTGATTGTCTTGCTAGTCTTGCCTTAGGATCAATTTTAGGACGGACGATGCCTTGGCCTATACTTAGCAACGCAACGACAAGGTCGTGCTATAATCTTTTCGTGACTTCAATGAATTCGAGGCAGTGCCTCGCCGAGCAGAAACCTATGCAACTCAACCGTGCCAAGACGTTCACTTGTTTTACGTGCCTCAAGACCATTCTCGTGCTAATGACGTCGAGGGGACGACTCGTGCGGGTCGTGCCAATATGCTTGCTCGTGTCCTAAGACCGAGACCGTGCCTCTCAAGTATCAAACAGACTTAAATCAACTTGCCTTATGGCCCTTCCTGACTTAACTCGAGACAAGACCACATTCATGCCAAAGCAAGTGTCCTTGCTATAGCCAAATCTTAGGCTCCAGAATGGTAATGCAACCGTGCACACCCTAACCCGTACCGATTCAAGGTTAGCGCTTGCTGTAAGCGTAACTTGTTAACCCAACTTGTAACCTGCTAGTACTTGACACAATCCAAAGGCATACATGCGGATAGCCGCTCTTGCCGACACATCTATATGAGTGGTCACTAGCAATGTAAAGCTATCCTGGATCTTTTGCATACGGTGACCATTCGAATGGCGAGGTATGAGCTCCCACCGAATGACCCGCAGCCTATATTGTAACGGTTCACTTCAACGAGTCATACAGTCGATGAAGGCCATACAATATATGCAATTCCTCCTAGGCCGACACGAACCCGGCGCCCCAGAATCGCTCGAGGAATTTTGCCCTTGCGCGCAAGTTGTCCAATGACCATGCAAGACTCAACTCGATCTACCAAGTCCTTTCTTATTCATGACCATACTTTCCATCTTTCTATCGAGACTCCCAAGTAGCAGGACCGATCTCGCATGAACTTCCTTATCGAGACTCCCAAGTAGCGGGACTGATCTCATGTACGAGACTTGTCGAGACTCCCAAGTAGCGGGACCGATCTCGTGTATGAGACTTATCGAGACTTAGCGAGACTCCCAAGTAACGAGATCGATCTCGTGTACGAGACTTATCGAGACTCCCAAGTAGCGGGACCGATCTCGTGTGTAAGACTAATCGAGACTCCTAAGTAGCGGGACCGATCTCGGCGACAACCAGTCGCATGGACTTCCTTTATCTGAGGCATGCTTTTTACTAAACCCAACGTGGCTCGTGCCTTAGACAGACCTTGTTCTCTAGGCGACGCTATTGCTCAAGTCATATACTTTATATGACGAGCCTTGTTCTCGAGGGACTACGCGACTTGACAACCGCAGATAGAGCGTGACAGTGCTAGAAATGGCTTAGATCGACCGGCATAACTTTGCCTAACTTATTTGTGCAACGACTTGACGAACAAGGCTACGCCAAGCTTCGTATCGAGGGAACATGCCGTACACGCGTTCGACTTGAACAACCAAGTTCTCGGGTGCCTAGACTTAAGCCATAAGCCGTACAATACGACTTAACCCACGGGACATGCGAAGGCTATGCTAAGCCTTGGACGACAGGACCGTGCATGCTTTATCGAGCATTCACGCGGGCGACGCCTATGACTTAGGCTAATACGAGCATTGTGACAACTTAGCAACTTAGGCCAACTTCCTTCTCCCAAGCTACGGGACAACGGATCGAGTGTCATTTTGAAAGTATGCTGAGCCGAATTTTAAGCAGACCATGGGACCTTTTTTCTATGTTCTAACACATTCCGACCCGTCGAGATTATTCTCTTAGCTATGTGGATGCGTCTCTTTTATTATCAAGCCTAACTTGTGCAAGTTAAAAATATGCGAGTTATTATGTGAAGGCTAAGAAGAGGCAAGTTCATCGAAACTACCCCACCTGAGTGAGGAGTCACCTCGATCGAATAAGTCTTCAAGCAGCCGTTGTAAGGCTAAGGCCGAACGCCGTCGGTGTTTCGATTCCTACGATTGACTGAGCGGGACGGGGCACTACACCGTCCAAGCCCATAAAAATAGGATCGGGCTGGGCATGGGCCGAATTATTTGGCCCTTAAGAATTTCGAGCCGGGTCGGGCCGGGCCGGGTCGGGCTTAATTATTATTTATGAAGCCCAAGCCCGTCTATAAGAGTCGGACTTTTCGGGCCAAGTCAGATCGGGCCGGGCAAGTGCTCCTCGAAGCAAGTTCTAGGATGCATGTTGTGCTGACATGACAATAAATCTGAGCTTTCTAGTAGTCTGTCAATACTTTACAGAGACTTTGCATCTTCTCTGCTCTAGCCACATGCTTACTTTCTTGGCACAGAGAAGAAAACTGTATATATATATATATATTTTGTATATATATATATATATATATATATATATATATATATATATACACCTCTCATCTTTTATATATACACAATTTTCTAACACGAACAGCTGAAATAAAAGCTCCAGAGAGAGGGGTATATATCTGCTCCACTTAATTTTTTAATTAGTCTCCTCTCTTCAAGCTTGTATCGGGCAGGCTTCAGGCCGGGCTTGGGCGGAAGGATGCATAGTCCAAGCCCGACCCTATACTAATATGGACCAGATCGGACTATCCTAATGACCAGGCTCTATCAAACTTTGGTCCATTGGGTCGGACGGGCTTTTCGGGTGCCCATGAACTTCGGGCCAAATGATGATCCCTAGCCTATTCCTTAAAGACAAATTTTTGGCCTTGAACAAATTAGGATTTCTTTATATGAATTATGACTATTTGGTATATCATATACTCGTTGGTGATGTCTATTTCAGCATTTAGGGTCACTCGTGAGAGTTTAGCTTATTCGAACATATTTCTGTATTGACACGTTAGTGACCAATATGTCAACTTTAGATATCCTTCAGGCAAGTACACTACACTTATTGTCGCCTTTTACATTATAAATGCTATCATGATTGTCTTATCATAGATTCTAATGCTAGTTTGTGACACAATGACTCATATGCGAGAGAGTTGTTATCAAATTTTAATTTAGATTTTATCGTGATTCATATATTAATCTCCACTAATTAGTATTGTGTATCGTACATTGAGTGTCAGGCGGGAGTAGGGGTGGCGATTTTGCCCTCATACCCTCTACCCTAGCCGGGTACCCTGCACCCTCAGGTGCCCACGGGTACCCTCTACCCTTCGAGGGCATGCCCTACCCTTACCCTCTTGGAATTAGGGTAGGGTAAGGGTTTTATTCTGTTACCCTAGTGCAATTACCCGGGTACCCGCCCTACCCGCCCTACCCTCTGCCCTGTAACCCTATCCTGAACCCTACCCTACCCTGAATCACTACCCTACCTACTACCCGTTAATCCTAACCCTTTAAAACCCTCGACCCTACCCTTCTCCCAACCCGCTTTGTAATTTTGTATAGTCCCACTGCCATAGTATTACTACTACTTGTAGTTTTTTGTAATTAGTAGGCTTAGGAGAACTACATGGTGCTTGATCCTAAGGAGTCAGGTCTAGCCCCCTCCTTGGGTATGTAGGCAGCCCAGGTTCTACTATATAACTGGATTCAGTGCCTTTAGTAAAAAAAATATTCTTCCTGTTATTTCTTGTTAAGTTGTTATAATTTTTGAATGCTGTCAAAATCTAAAAAAATGAAATGGAAAGAAAAAAGATTCCCCCCTGTTTACTAGCAAAAAATTTGATTTTCAAAATTAAAAAAATGAAATGGCAAGGGTAATACCCTTACCCTCCCTACCCTGACCCTCAGCTACCCTGTGAGGGTAAAGGGCAAGGACGGGTAATGGGTATTAGTTTTTTGGAAGAGGGCTACCCTACCCTACCCTCATGACTCCCCTAGGGTATCAAAAAAGGTCAATACCCTACCCTACCCTGCCCTCTTCCTGCCCTTACCCTACCCTACCCTACCCATCGCCAGCCCTAGGCGGGAGTGTACGCTAGTAGGCATGTGATCAACCCAGAGTATACCGATCCATATTCGTATTTGAACGATAGCAATCGTGCATTATACATGTTGACGTACCAGAATACCCTCAGCCGTCTACATATCGAACGTTGTATTCTAAATTGTACATGCACATTTATACTCTTTCGATTCTATTCCTCCCACTTTAGTTATATAAGTTGCATGATTATTGGTTTTCATTCATGTTACATATTGTTACTCATTATTTTTCATATGATTACCAGGTTCATTACTTGTTATTATTGGCTTCCTTTCTATGATAGCATTTTAAATAGATTCATTTTGTACTGGACAACTTTATAGCTATATTTGTACTTGAACCAATCATGATTGGATAACATTGACATTTTAGGAAAGAATAACTTATACCCTACTCATTATGGACCCTAGGTAGGAGATATGGATATCTTGACTAGCCAAATCTAGGTTGGCATGATAGAGCTAGTATCATTTATCCCTTAGTAGTTTCAGTCGTAGTTTTCTTTCAACTTCTATTTGACCGGGTTTCTTCCCGAGGCACTATTATTATGGCCTGTACTTATTTTTGTGGATTTGGGATGTTCTTAGACTTGGTGAATGTTTGGATATTATGCTTTGGTTATTAGTTGAGATTCGTAGTTGTTATTTTCCTTCTTATCCTTATCTGTTATTATTTTGCTTCTGTGAATGAGTTAGTTATTTTATTGGTGGTAATATTATATAGATTGATGATCGATTATTTGTTTGAGGTATAGACAAGTACTACTGTCGATACCGTATCATAGGATGGACATATTCACATTCTCATACTCAATTATTTGGAAGCGGAGTGTGCCATCGTATGGTGAGTCTGGTGCTCGCGATACATGATGGAAGTCTTCTCTGGCGAGAATGATTTTTTCTTTATCCATTCTGGAAGAAGATGACTTGGAGGTTGTTCTAGCAAGGGCCCATTTGATATCCGATGGTCAACTAGTAGTGATTGAGAGATGGAATCCATAGATCTCTATGGATAGGATTCTTCTTATTTTTTTATAAGTCTGGGTTCAACTCCCTAAATTGCCTTTGTCATTAGGAAATAGATCGGGTCTTGGCAAGTTAGATAGCATCGTTGGTGTCCCAATCAAAATGGATGAGCGCCCGACAAACTACTAAAGACTCGCTTTTGCCATGATCTTCGAAGAAGTCTTTGCGTCACAACCATTGCCCTAGGAAGTGACATTATGCCTTATGGGAGGTGTAGAAGCTCAAAATGTATAAAACATTACCATTCGCCATTCATAGATAGCGCCATGCTCAAATCATCATATGGCGCCGAGATCAGATGGTGCTAAGCATCACATACCACCAGCTGCCACGTGGCCGTCTTCATGGAGAAGCCAAATGGCTGTCATCATGACTGACAATACGTCAGTCGAGGAAAATCTTCTCGAATCCAGAGTGCGCAGCGCTCGAGGGAAATTTTCAGAGTTGTCATAATTGCACTTGTCATTTACTGTGCGTCATGTGGAGTTGGCACGAAGTAATTAGTATTTCACAGTTTCAAATGACTAGCGCTTTCTCGTAGATAGCGCAGAGCATGTGCCATCTATAAAATCAGGCACCAATTGATCAGATCATCATCCAGAAGCAAGATGACATGGCGCACATGATATTAATCTTGAAGAACGTGCATGCCACACTACCCACGACCAAGCACATCTCTCTCATAAAATGCAACGTGTCACATGCAGTTAATCCAACCATTCGCGCAATGGGTGATGGTGCGCGAATCAGTGCCATGCGCCAATCAGAATAACTACTTAACAGTTATTTCAGAACTCTATAAATAGAGTTCAGAATCATTTTTCAGAACAACAAAGATCATAGACTCTGTAGCTAGAACTCTCGTCTCTACGGTAGTAAGTTTTAAGGCATTTCTTCTCCGAAATTGCATCATCCAAGGGATAAAGTGATCATCTTCTGATCAAATTCCTATAATTGTACTTCCCCTAAATCAAATCTTTTCTTTCTTAGTTTGTAAAAAAGTTTTTCTTGGAAAAATTTTGTTATCGTAAACAAAATAGCGACTCTGCTGGGGACGACTTTCTCCTCTGACGAGAAAGTGATAACTCAATGCGATATTGCGTCGGTCGGCACGACGCAGAAGTCTTTGGTTGTACAAGTTGACCAAACTGCCTACGAAACAATAATTGGTGCCGGAGGTGCCAAGCGTGTTGCTGTCAAGCGCACATCTACTGTTGTCTCTAACGACAGGAAGACTTGCGCTATCTGGACTCCGAAATCCATAAGCGCACCAATCACTGCTGTTCCTACGCTAAGCACGGGAAAGCGCCCTTCGCCTACTCTGAACTTGGTGGGAGGCGTACTAAACACTATTCCTGCACTAAACAAGGGAAAGTGCCCTTCTCCAGTTCTAAACTTGGTAGAATGTGCGCCAAACTCTATTTCTGCGCCAAATAAAGGAAAGAACCATATGGCCATCCCTTACTCCTCCCAAACTCTAAACTTGGTGGAGATTACTACCTTTACGCAGAACAAGGGAAAACTCCTTATGACTACTCCCTATTCTTTCCTAGTCCTGGACTCGATGGAAAACTCGTATGATTGTGCCTCTGCACCAATCAATGCTAGACAACTCTTGAACATGAATTTCACTTCCAAGAAAGTGAATTCTACTCAAAGTGTACTTCCTGCTGTTCATCAACGTCGTGCCAAACACGTTAGGACAATATGCTCAGGGCAACAAGGCATCTTGCCTACCCCACATCAAACTGGCCAATATCAATCAGGCCAAAGTCAAGGTCTCCCTACTTTGCGCATAGCTAGAATAAAATAGGGAAAACTAACGGTATCTCAGACAGACAGGCAAGTGGCACATAATTCTGACATGCGCACTTACCTTAACCAGTGTAGAACAGAACCAACTTCATCAAGTCATATGATGTACCAGGCACAATCTGTACCATCTACCAAATTGCGCACAGTAAAGGCTTCTAAGATCAAGAACTAATGCCAATGAACTAAGTACTTCTCTGTACACACAGAGGGCACAGAAACTCAAGAATAAGAACCACGTTCCCAACATAATCAGAGAATATGTGCCTCTATCTTCTCCTTATCCTGTTGGTATGATTGATCTCCGCGAGATTCTTATACAAAAGTGAAAGATTGCAGGATCGTTCATACACCTGTAACTCCATATTAGGAACATCACTGTAATCAGCACCATGAGATAGTGATCAAGTGCTGATGTCAATCAGCCAAATGGTCTGTTTTTGACCGCTTGAATTACACTCGGACTCCTAAATTAATTATGGTGGACGAAGATGAATTTCTGTATGCTTCGGTCAACATGACGTCCACAGTACTGGGGGTAGAAAACATCCAAGACGTAATGCATCCCGCAATCCTAGTCAACAATACCTTGATCGAATCCGTGACTCCGACGAAGGAGTCAACCAAAACAAAAGGTCAAGGAGCGAGACTTCCTCGATCAAAAGAATCTTTCTGATTCCAATCAAGACTTTCTTTGTTAAAGGAATCTTTTCACTCCTCATCTTGGAGACCTTTTCGGTCAAAGGAATCTTCCTGATTCCAACCGAGACTTCCTCGGTCAAAAGAATCTTCCCACTCCTTATCTTGGGGGCAGCTCTCTACCTGACTTCGATGCCGATAGTGAAGACTCTAACCGGACTATCTTATCCACCAGTTCATATTCGGTAGCTAGATAAGTGACTGCCTACGTCACTAATGAGGAATAAGATGCTTTCAGCTCCGCTAATCAGGAGCAGTGGATCGCTGCTTTAGAGGCCAACTTGAAAACCATGGCTGAAATGGTTACAAGTATGTATGCCGTGATTGTAGCACAACATATTGTTCAATCGATTATGAATCCAATTCCAACCCAAGAACACATAACAGTATCTGCACCTGTCAACACTGGCTTGGGAGTATAATCCCTTCTTAATGCTACCTACCAGCTCAGGCTATTCCGAGTCAGTCTGGTGTTGGGGGTGGTGCTTATCATGCAGTTCCACCTCTTAATACATCAAACCAGTCTGCCACTCCTCAGGCATCATGAGATCCTCTTGAGGCAGTCAAGCTTCTTCGAAATCAGTTTGAAGCTTTTAAGCAGAAGGATGGTCTACAGAAGTTAGGGATCAAACAACCCTATCCTGTAGAGTAGAAAGAAGTTCCATTTCCACCTAAGTACAAGCCGCCGAACATAATGCTATTTGACGATAGTTCATTTTTGAGTCATTATCTCAATTATTTTGAGGTTATGACTGACCAGCTTCAACAGAATGACGCTCTACTCACTAAAGTGTTCATCGGGTATTTGGCAGGTGTTGCCTATGACTGGTATCGTAGCTTTTCAGATGGATGCATAACATCTTTTGCAGCACTAAAACAATTATTTCTGAAATGGTTCTACGAGGGGACAAACGACATGACCATGTCGGCCCTTATCAAGATCAAATAAAGGCCTAATGAAACTGCTGAATGTTTCATAGAACGCTTCTATCGTGAAGCACTCAAAATGCCCTTGGGTACTCCAGATGCATTGACTATAGATATATAAAAATCAAACTTATTACCTATAGTTAGCATGTGGACCAGACCTACACAATTCCAAGATTGGGCCTCTTTATAGTAAGTACTAGGGCAGCTGAAGACAGTGTCGACAAATTTAAACAATTAGGCGTCCAGATGCCTAATCTTGACAAAGATGAGCATTCTACTACTAACAGTGGTGGTCGTCAAAACAACCGCAAAGACAAGGAAGCCTTAGCTATCAACGTGGGTTAGTCAACACCTACAACGACGACACCTCCAAAGAGAGCACCACGTCCCAAGAAAAAAATATTCCTTTGACGAAGACGATATTCTTAGCATATTTTATTGTCTAATCAAGAGCAACAAACTTCAACTGCCTGACGCTAAATGTCAAGATGAAGTAGGTAAAACTGACAATCCCAAATACTGTATGTATCACAGGTTCTTGGGGCATCCAACCAGGGTGTGCTACGTACTCAAAGGAAAGATCCAAGAGCTGATCAATGCTAAGGCAATCACTCTTCAACAAGACGAAAAAACGGTGTCTGCCAATGTCGTCTCCCTGTAATTTGGCAACTTTTTTGCTCAACTGGTACAGGATGATGTTGTTTCCAGTCCAAAAGCTATCTTGGAGATCGTCAACCTTCCGCCAGCTCGAAGCGACGGACTTCTACCTCTACCAACCGACAAAGGGGAGATCATGTGGATTCACCCTGACTTGGTCGCTGATTTTGAACCAAAGACATCTGTTTCCTCTACCAAGTCAAGAAAGACAGTCAAATACAAGTCATGTCACATGACATCACTGGGCGGTCATCTTCCAACTTTGGATGCTACATTCATTCCTGTAGCAGCTCCACCTTCCTCTTCGAAGACGGTGGTATCATAACCGAAAATCAAGTACCAGTCAAAATTCCATCGATACAGTCAGCAGTCCCATGAACTGATTGTGAAGATGGGATATGATTTACAGAAAGCCCTTGGCTTGAACAATGGAAAAAGGTCTCTGATACCTTTTTTCTATATCTTCAGGACAACCAGTCCCATGTCGACCTGGGATTCTGGATAGATCGTTCATTTCTCCAAAAAATATTTTCCAGGAGCAAGACACGAATGAAGGATTACAATATGGTTTCTTTCTCACCTGTCCCGGAAGAAGAAGCCATGACTGGTACCAGATTTGGAAGACTCTATCTTAGAGACTATCCAGAGGGATAGGGGAATGTTGTCACTCCTTCTCTTCCTATCTCTGATGCCTCTTCGACATCTTCTCTTCCTGTCTCCAATGTTCCTTCGGTATTATTATCCCAAGTAGAACCTGTTCCTTCCAAACCGACAATAGCTGACAAAGGCAAGTAGCTGGCCCACTTTGACAAAAGCTTAAAGAAAACTACACTACAAGGACTCAAAAAGTCGTATAATTTTGACATATTGGCTCAATTAGCCAATACTCCTGCAAGATTATCGATTTTCAAACTCCCGCTTCTCTCAAAAGAAACTCGAGAAATATTAATTGAGGCTTTGATGCAAGTCGACGCTTGTCTGGCATATCTCAAAAAATTAGATGAAGAACCTGTGTCATGTTCTCATTGTCATTGTCACTACCGTTTTTCGTTATACGTATTTTTAGTATACGTGTACGGACTCCTGACCCGTATTTTGACTTGTCTAGCATAGCTTGGCTTGGTTTGGTCTTGGTTTAACTTGGTTTAGCTTGGCTTGGTTTATTTTGGTTTTGGATTAGAGATGGAGAGGATTGATATAAATATCAACTCCACTCTCTCCCTCTTTATTATTTCCTTTACTTCTTCTTCCTCCATTAATTCTCTCCACCCACCTTAGGCAAGTGTAACTTGCTTCATGGAGGAACTCCATTTTTATTATTCTATTGTCTTCCCTACAAGCTTCTAAGACTTTTTAGTACTTAGCACTTTTGGTTTTGGTGGATTAAAACTTGTATATCTAAGTTTTCTCAAATTTTGATTTTTTTGGGTTTTGATCTCTCAAACTCCTTTGTTTTCAAGTTTTGATTGTTTTATGTTGTAGAGAATTTGATTTCACCCTAAATGGACCTTTTAAAACCCGAATTTCAATTTATTTTGAGTGATTTATGGACCTTGGAAGTTTATGGGTTCCATGGTTCTTCTTCTCGGGTTGAAGAAGAAGAACAGTGTGGGCGCATAGCATTTTATGCGCCCACAGTGACTCCTGCCTTGGGCGAATAGCCCTTTATATGCGCCCAAGCTCCCTGCCTTCCTCAGTGTGGGCGCATGGCTTTATATGCGCCCATGAATTTTTGTTGCTTATGCACATAACTTCAAATATGTGTTAAGTCATAGTGTCCCTTTGCTGTGGACGTATAGCCCTTATTATGCGCCCACATGGCCAGTATAGATGGCTTCTGACTTAGCCTTCCATTGCTCCCTGCCTCACTCATGTGGGCGCATAGAAGATAGACGCATGCTTGTAGGTGCATAGGCCATGGGCGCATGCACTCTCTTGTGCATTCCTTCCATAACATATGCCCTACATGATGTGTTTAGTCCTAGGCGCATACATGTGGAAGCATGCCCTTAGGCGCATGCCACTCTCAGCACATACATTTTGGGTGCATGCTTCTCATGACACCCCATTGACCCTTTGTGCCATCTTTTGCAAATGTCCGTATTTGTCCCCATGGTCTTTAGTGTGAATTGTGATTTTGTTTGTACTCTTTACTTGACTAGTCCTATAATATTATTTTCTATGTTGTATATGTACTCTGAGCATTAAACACGATCTTGGTATGGCACGTACACTCTCTAATAACTCCTTGATAGTGGCCCACCGTGGTGCACTTACATGAATATGACATGACAATGTGACTTTACATGATAACTCTTGATAGTGACCCGTCGTGGTACACTTTTGACAAGCAACATGACATGAATAGACTTGATAGTGGTCCACCGAGGCACACTATTGACAAGTAATCTTGATAAGTAACCTAACATGATAATCTTGATATGCTGTTGTGATGGCTATCTTGACTTGCTAAGTAACTCTTGTCTTGACACCGTTGGTGTTTGTACTTGTATAAGCTACATGTCTCGTCTTGCATAATGTCTAGGATATGGGTTCCTGGTTACCACGGTCAGGAATTCATACTGAATCTGACTAGGATAATGACTAGATTGATCAAGTAGTCCATGAAGAGATTTTCCAGCTACAGGTAGTCCCGTTATCTGTGCGCTCTAATTGGACTTGTAGCCTGCCGTCGAGTAGGGCACATTTCTAGCTCACTGTCATGTGTTGCACCCCCCAAGTCACCTAATCCAACTCTCTCAACTTGAGACTGGATAACCTGGATTAAGTCTGCAGGGCTTATGGCTGTTGGAACATCTCGATGCATCTTGTTAGTAACTAGGCTTGTGATAACCCTAGTTAGTTAAAGTATCAAGCCGTACTCATTGCTTGGCCATGATTGATGGATAGAGTTTAGTCTAGTCTTGCCTAGACAAGGCCAGTACATGGTTATTTCAGCACGTTATCGTTTATGCTTTGCTTTATCGATAATCGGTCAAAGACTAAGTTCTGTTCAGGTGAAGGGTTACAACCCCGGTCCTTGTTTGGTTTACGGGTTGAAACTTGGTTACCGGGTTAGTCTCTCAGTTATCTTATCGTTTATCACCCTATTTTCTTTAGCTCATGTCTTTCGTTATCATTTATGTCTTTATGTGCTAATATGCTGATTTTAGTTCTTAAGTGAAGCCTCTCTTATGGCATTTGCTCTTCTGGGTTCTGATCCAGCTGCTTGTGTATGGCCAAATTTTGGAGTAGCACTCGAGGATCTCTTAGCCTTCCAGCCATATGGTGAACACTAGACGCAACGCTGGCAACGAGTGAATTTTATTTTGCTCTTCTACTCTATAGTAAATTATACTTTTGAGGCATTTAGCCACCGATCAAGTGTTAGCTCGTATTGAATTTACATTCCTGTCTGTCTAAGGGCTGTAACATGATTGACAAATCCAAGGGTTGATCATGTATGACTTAAACTCTTGCTAGTCTTCACATTTTGTATGACTAGCTTCATGATCATCTGAATATGTAATATTTGGGATGCCTTACCTTGTATGTCTGATGATCTACCAACTTGTTACATTACTTGCTTGCTTGGGATTGAGACACTAGGCTTGTACTTGACCATAAGAAACTGTTGGCTTGTAGTTAAACCCTCATGCATCTAGACAGCCGTGACCATATTACGAGGTGGGATTCACTTCTATATACATAGCAGGCTGTGTCTGTCCCTCGCTCTCCAGTATTCTGGTTCTGGGGTATGATAGTCATAGCGTGATGGAATTGATTTCTAATATCACCTTCACTCAGGATGATATGTTACTTGAAGACAATCGACATGACCGATCTCTCTACTTTATAGGGTATATCGACACAATGAAGGTCGATCGTATTCTGGTCGACCCTGGATCTGCACTCAGCATTATGCCTAAAACTTTATTGGATGCACTGCAGATCCTAGTCCATAACCTCTCTACAACAGTTACGACTATTCTGGGTTCAATTCTGAAAGAAGCGAATCGCTAAGAAAAATTTGCCTAGAAGTCCAAATTGGCGATCTCCGCACAAAAGTCACATTCTATGTGATTGACAATCACGTTTCCTACAATGTATTGTTAGGAAGACCATGGTTGCACGAACATAACATCGTGCCATCAACTCTCCATCAATGCTTTAAATATATTGATGACAACGGAGAAGTCCGGAAGGAAGTGGCTGATTTCAATCCCTTCAGAAGCATCGAGGCATATTATACAGACTCCAGAATGTATAATGTAAACCCCCTAAATTTTCACTATAATTTTTAATTTTTTTTGTTTAATTGGCGTTGGTTTTATTTTCGATATTTTACGTCGTGTACGAATACATATATACAAAGTATATATTTTTTTATATATACAAAGGTTTTAGAGTATATAATTCTTCATATAGAAATTAAGTATATTTTTTTCTAAATTATATAAGATAGATATTTTTATCTTGTTTGAGCATAAAAATATAACATATCGTATTTTGTCAAAACTCTAATTATTTAAAAGACTATTTTTATTTATCTAAGTATAAATAAAGTTTAGAAAAATATGTTTTATGTAAAATACTATTTGCATGCAGGTACATGAAATTTAATTCATGTATATATATTGAATTTTTGAAATTATTTTATCCTAATTTATTAAAAAGATATTTTAAAGTATTCTCAATTAATATTAAAATATTTATTACAATTTTTGAAATTAATTATTAATATTATTTATTATTAAGATATTTCAAAACTTATGGATTAATGTAAATCATTTATAGTAATTTAAATTTAGATTTAATTTATTGATTTTTATTCCTAAATAGTTTTACTTATAGATAAGATTTAGCTAGATACAAATTTGGATTTGTAATTGGATTTGATTGGTTTTAAATGGGTTTGAATTATCAAAAGGGGTTTTAAATTTTTCCTAGTTTATATCCAACTAGGAGTTCCACCCCCTATATATAGGGGAGCCTCCATAAGCTTTTCATCCACCAAATTGTCTCCACAAATATTTTTCTATCGAGGTGTGTGTATCGTGTCCATGTCCCCTTGCCATCCACTATATTTCTATTTTATTACAAATATAGTAATTTTTTCGCGTCCGACAACCCCGGACGCCAATCCGTCCCGTGTCTCGCAGGACACTTCTCCAACCCCTCCTCTGTTGTGTCGGATACTCCCCGACCCAACCTAATCTAACCCTGTCCTGCCTGCTGCTCTAACCCCGCTGTACCGCCTCCGCCGCAACCTTCGGTACCACAACCGCCACCCGCAGCTGCTGGCACCCGACCAACCAGCCCCAGAACCAAACCGCCACCTCTGCCATCTCGATCCGCCCCGACTACCACAGAGACCACCTGCTACCACCACCACTTTCTGCCGATCACCTACCATCATTGCCAGCATCACCAAAACTCCCAAACGAAGCCCGACACACCGACATAATCAAACCCGACCCCTGCCGTCACAGGTGCATCTCCGACCACCACCTTTGTCACCGTCGCCACCGTAGCAGACCCGTCTTTGCCCCAGCCCGACCCCCCTTCACCTCGAACACCGCATCCGGATGTCACCCCCACCTACTGGAGTAACCCGCCGACATCAAACGTCCGACCAAACCCCCAAAATAACAGAAATACACCACCACCGTCACCACCACAAGACCCCAAGGAAGAAAACCTCACCTGAGCCTCATTCCGCGATCAGCGCTCCACCGCGCGCGTCTGCCTCCATCTGTCGCAGCCCGGATCCGGTACCGAGCTCCGCACAAGCAGTAGCTGACGCGCCTCCACGGCCAGTCGACTTTGTACCCGTGCATTGCTGAGCATCCGCCTCGACCCTGCCTACGCGCGCGTTCGCCCTCCGTGTAAACCGCTGCTCACCTCTCCTCCCACTGTAAGAGCCTCTCATTCTCTTCTCAAACATCTCACTTTCTTTCTCTCTCAACCTTTCCTTCTTCTCTGCAAACATTTTATCAAGCCCATTGATTCCTCTCTCGAATAAAGAGAAGTAAGGAATGGTTGTTCCCATGTCAGCTTTGTTTTTTTTTAATTTTATTATTATTTTTACTTATTTCAATTTTACCAAATAAGGTAGAATAAGTACTGTAATATTATTACTATTATTACTTTTGCCATTAGCAAAGGATAATTTGTATAATCATTAATATATTCTTCAGTATATTTATGTCTGCACTAATACTTAACATTAGTTATGATTATTCGTATTATTAATACTAGTTTTAAGTATTGTTATATATAGTTTTAAGTATTGTTATATATATATTTTTTTGTTATATACTTAACATTAGTTTATGATTATTCATATTATTAATACTAGTTTTAAGTATTGTTATATATATATAATCCTTTTTTTAAATTATTATATTGAAAATATTGTTTTAGGCTTGGCCATATAACTATTTCAAAAAGTTTAGTTGAAAACCTTAAAATTATTTTATAAATTTTTCTGGTACCTATTTTAAGTATAAACGAGTTATTAATATTTTTGAATATTTATTTAAAATATTTTTGTTTATGAAGCGTAGTTATTACCTACAAGCATATTTGTACAAACTTTGGATTTTAACCTAAATCGATTTTTTTCCTTTTTTAAAATATTTATCAATATTATTTTACTAGTAGATAGTTTTTGAATATTATAAATAGTTTTCAAACTCGTATATATATTATTTATCTAAATTCCTTTGATTATCCTTATATCCATGACAAATCCCATTTTTCTATTCCCTCGCCAATTCTGAACATCCTCCTATCGACCCTAGCTAACTTGATTATTATAAAACTGATGGAACAGTCTGTGCCACTCTCGGAGGCCGTCTTGCGTAGTTGTAACATCAAGTTAAAATTTGTGCCACCTTGATCATCGTACCACACCAGGCGTCACTACCAGGCAAGATACCTTGCCATTAACTGTTTATTTTACTTTAGCTCATATTCATGCATTTATTCATTATTTATTTTCTACAAAATAAACTGTGATACATGGCATAATTAGATAGAATTTTACTGTTTAGTTCTATTTTCTACTATGTACTATTTTTAAACACATTGGACTTAGATTTAAGGGACCAACCTTTGTGTGTTGCATTCATAGGCCTTGACACAATTGTACCACATTGTTGTGAGTCACATATAGAACTCGTACATGCGTGACTGGCTGGCCACCAGTACGTATAAGCCGTACGATAGGATTAACCGCTAATAGAGGTTGCATGCTTAGTTTGACTTAGCGGTTAATAGAGGTTATATGTGTTGTGGATACAACATAATAGCCATTGGGCACGGAGGACATATCCTTAGCGTATGGGCTACTTTACACATTTTCCTTGTGACCGTACGCTCCACCAAAAATGCAGGTTGATGACCCATGATTACTGACGACCACTGACGTTCTGCGGAACGTTACGCTCTTATTGATTGGACCTCTGGTGCCACAAGGGGGGACCATGTCGATCCTATTTTAGCCAGGGCCCATGCGTTGGAGGGTGTTCTTAAAACTGTATTCACTTAGATTGGTTAGGCACCCTTATCCGTTAGGTATGAGTACTCTTGGTTTGGGTACTTGTATCTGACCGTGGCTTGGAACAATAACTTGTCGCGGATAAGATCGGCACATCTTGTCCTTGTTTGGTTATAGGTGTGGCTTACTACTCCGATGAGAAGGTATTGAACCTTGTTATGGTCCGGATACCATATTGGATTCGTGACTTGGAAAGATACTTCATCGTGGGTTAGTGTGCCATCTCCTGTCCTTGTTTGGTTGGAGGGATGGTACGCTAATTGTAATCCCAGAATTTTTGGATTATTATTTTTTATTTATTTGGCTTAAATAGGATTTTATTGAATTTATGAATATCTTTAAATTAAATAGTTATTATTATACCTTAGCCATGGTTGAGTTTTGGAGTACAAGATGATCAAGAATTATGGCACGGATAGTGTACACGTGTGCTTTGACTAGTGTTTTATCCATAGTAGGGAAGGCCGAGCCATAGGTGTTTTCTAACTAGGAAAACTGGGCCAAGTTACGACTTAACCCCCACCGATGATTTATTTATTTAATTATTAGATTATTGACTTTCTAGGAGACCCTGTTGTACCAATTTAGCTCCGACTTGACCCGAACCAAATCCAAATCTAAATAGACATGTAGTACTCTCAAATACCTTCAATATATATATTTTGTACATATATTTTATTAATATTAATATGTTTTTAATTTTGAAAACTTTTTATTTATAGAAAGTGTCTACGTGTAATCCTAGTTGGCATTAGTTTACATTTGACCCAAAGTCCAACCCAATCCTAAGTAGACATGTTGGGCATTAATAAATATTTATAAATACATATATTTTGTATTTAATTCAGATTTTGGATTGTATTTATATAGATAGATTTAATTAGTCTATATTAGGAAAGACCTTTTTAATCCTCAATCCTATCAATTAGCCAACTCACCAAACAACCAAACCATGCTAAGTGGACCCTCACCATGGGGTATTTGGCCAAGCAAACCCCCCCATGGCCGAACATCTCATAGGAATAGGATTCCCACTCCTGTCCACATATGTATATCAACTTAACCCAAACCCTAACCCTAACTTAATTCTTCCTTTCTCTCCCTCCCCATAGCCGACCAACCCCTCTCCCTATCCAAATTTCGGCAGCACCTCTCCTCCATAGACCTCCATGCATCATATTCTCTATTGCACATCTCTCCATCATTCACAAAAACTCATCTCCTCCACCATACATCTACCCAACCACTCAAAACAAACCCTAAAAACTCCATCTTCTCCATCCAACTATCTATAGCCATTGAAAACCCTTTCGAACTACCAAAAGAGGATTATCAAGCAAAGATAGCAAGAAAGGTTGGAGCTTTGGCAATGAAAAGTCTTCACAACCTCTCTAGCAAGGACTTTTGGTAAGAAATCCTAATTTTTCCATCTCAAACCCTTATAAATTTCTGTAGAAAATATGTTATTAAATTTGTATAAATGATATTTTGATGGCTTTTGCTATGTATAATCATCTATAAAAGTTTCATGATTTATAGTCGTAATATTCATATTTCGGTAGGATCAAATTAACCCCGTTATGAAGGAACTATAAGTTATTGGTGGTTATTTTCAAAACTGAATTTTATGTGTGTTCATATATATAAATTAAGATTTTTAAGTATTTTTTCATGAATTTATCAACTCAAATCTGGTCGAAAAAATTATAGGTCAAAACTAGCTATTTTCTAGTAACCTGCTGACCTAGAATGTCCCAAACTTGTAGCATAACTTAACCCTTGTACCCATGATGATATTCTACGAAATAAGGTATTTAAATTCTGTTTAAAATATAAATTTAGGTATTTTAGCTATTTTGAGTAATTGGCCATGTTCATGACGAGTTTCGGGTAGACTAGGTGACGTAGTAGTCAACTAGTCACATAATTCTTTATAAATCATAATTTTGGAATTTTAGAGTTAATACTGTAAAAATAGTTTTAAATATTATTTTTAGTAATTTAATATGATTTTTAGGTGTGTTATTGACGTGGGGTCATAACCGATTAATTGGAAGGTCGAAAACCCTAAATCTGTGTTCTGAGGTCTCGTTGGACACGTATGTATGTTATACAATTTAAGCAGTCCTACGAGATATTTGAGTATAGTTAAAGTAGTTTAAAACATTATTTTAGTTAATTAAGTTCTTTTATAAGTTTCATAATAGTTAAATAAATTATAGGAGTATTGGATTCTGGAGGCGTGGACACGAGAGCGAAACTACATCCCCACATCGTAAAACCAGGCAAGTATATCTTGTCTCCCTCTACAGTTTATTTACATGTATATTCTTATTATTATCTAGTTTTACTAGTTGATTATTTACATGTGATTTGTATATCATGCATGCTAGTATATATATAGTCGTTCATAGTTAGCTTTGTAGTTTATATTGGATCTGTTCTCCCGTGTATCTTGACTGGGTCATATCGTGTCGTCACCTGTACTTCGACTGAGTCGTATCGTGTCATAGGATGAGTAAGTCATAGCAGAACTGCTGAACCTTGAATTCTTGAAGCTAACGTGCGAGTCCACACTAGGGGCGAGGGTTAGTAGTTATCTGTACCTTAATTCCTGAGGTAACCTGCGATTCCACACTAAGGGCGAGGGTTAGTAGTTATTTGTCCACACCTACGAGTCCACATTAGGGACGAGGGTGATTCTTGAAGCTAACCTGCGAGTCCACACCAGGGACGAGGGTTAGTAGTTGTTCAAACTTGTGAGTCCACACTAGGGACGAGGGTTTGAGTATTCGATTGGTTATCCGTTGACATCGTGAAATCATGTTCTCTTGTTCTCCTCCAGAAGTTCGTTTATGCGTAGTGGTTCTTCCAGTCGTGTATAGTCATGTTTTCGTGTTGATTGGACTTTTTCTGTTTATATCCTGTATTTTCTTTAGTACATGATAAACTGTTAGATATGCATATTTTTATGTATCTTGCTATGTCCCCTAAGGACCTGATGATCTCTTCAGGTTAGCGATTGCATGGAGTTCGTTAGCAGAGCAGGATGGTAGATGGTTATGATGCACTTGCAGGATCGAGGTATTGATATTATATTTATTATTCATTTGTGCTTTCATTCCTTATCATGATATACTCTGCTTATTAGATTACTTTATAGACTCATGTTATTTCTTGGAGTCTAATCGGACATGTATGCTAGTGGACTGCAGACCACGACCCATAGTGTTCATTCATGTTTTATATTCTTGTTGTGGATTGAGATATAGGTTAGCCTTGACATGGTTAGACATGATACCATAGTCTAGACATCGTTTACTTATTCGAGATGGGCTGGAGTCCGCTCGATACGTAGCTGGCTTGCTCACGCACTTGCATCCCAAAACGCGGGTGCGGGTCGTGACAAGTTTTTTTGGTGGCCCATGCAGGTCAGAGCATATCGTATCGGTTACGTAACTGTACTGTTACGAGCCTGCGAATATGACTAAACCCTTAGAAATCTCAATCCGCACTGCCTTGAAAAATTCTCTTAGAAATTTCTCTACCGTCCTTGAACTTCGTATTTACTCTCGATTACTCTTCGTTTACTTTCTCGCATCATTGCTTCTTATCCCTTCCTATTTCGGAGCGACGGATAATCGTGCTATATAGGATTTATCAAAAACATTCTTAAGTTATAGTGTAAGTTAGTTTGCTTATTGTATTGTGATTGCTTGATATATAAGGGGAATTAGAGATGCCATATGCCATAGGGCATCATGTGTTTGATGAGGTAGTTTGACCAAAGGTGGGTAGACGTTCTAAAAATGGCTAAATAATCAAACTAGGTTACGCCCTTCATGGTAGTCGCTTGATCAAGAATAGAGTAGTATTTTAGAGTAGAGACTGACCCTCTACTAGAAGAACCTAAATATAGGCTAACCCAGCCTATTTACCATTATGCCCTACCAGTTGTAAAGTTAGGATTAGACAGATTGGTAGGTATCACTTAGATTGATTATGTGAAATGAAACTTATATAGTTGTGATAATAATATGGTTAGGAGGACAAACCTTCAACGTCATTATTGTAAGACCGCAGGTACCAAGAATAGCGACTAGAGATAACCATCAATAGTTTTACGATAGAGATGTTGTAAACCAAATTATTTAGGATTGATTATTACTTGAGTTATTAGGAGACACCTTAGTGACCTAGTGTACCCTCTGAACTATTCCTAGTTACACTAGCGCGGTTCTTTGTTAGTGAGCCTGATTTTAATTTCGAGGACGAAATTATTTTAAGGTAGGTAGGATGTAAAACCCTAGAATTTTTGGATTATTTTATTTATTTGGCTTAAATAGAATTTTATGGAATTTATGAATATCTTTAAATAAAATAGTTATTATTATACCTTAGCCATGGTTGAATTTTGGCGTACAAGATGACCAAGAATTGTGGCACGGATAGTGTACACGTGTGCTTTGACTAGTGTTTTAGCCATGTTAGGGAAGGATAAGCCATAGGTGTGTTCTAACTAGGAAAACCAGGCCAAGTTGCGACTTAACCCCCATCGATGATTTATTTATTAGATTATTGACTTTCTTGGAGACCCGGTTGTACCAATTTAGTCCCGACTTGACCCGAACCAAATTTAAATCTAAATAGACATGTAGTACTCTCAAATAACTTCATGTTGATATATATTTTGTATATATATTTTATTAATATTAATATGTTTTCAATTTTGGAAAGTTTCTATTTATAAAAAGTGTCTACGTGTAATCCTAGTTGGCATTAGTTTAAATTTGACCCAAAGTCCAACCCAATCCTAAGTAGGTATGTTGGACATTAATAAATATTAATAAATACATATATTTTGTATTTAATTCAGATTTTGGACTGTATTTATATAGATAGATTTAATTAGCCTATATTAGGAAATACCTTTTTAATCCTCAATCCAATCAATTAGCCAACTCACCAAACAACCAAACCATGCCAAGTGGACCCTAACTATGGATTATTCGGCCAAGCAAACCCCTCCATGGCCGAACATCTCATAGGAATAGGATTTCTACTCTTTTTCATGCATGCAACGCAAAAGGCCCATATATGTATATCAACTTAACCCAAACCCTAACCCTAACTTAATTCTTCCTTTCTCTCCCTCCCCATAGCCGACCAACCCTTCTCCCTCTCCAAATTTCAGCAGCACCTCTCCTCCATATACTTTCATACATCATCTTCTCCATTGCATATCTCTCCATCCTTCACAAAAACTCATCTCCTCCACCATACATCTACCCAACCATACAAAACAAACCATAAAAACTCCATCTTCTCCATCCAACCATCTATAGCCATTGCAAACTCTTACAAACTCACCAAGAGAGGATTAGCAAGCAAAGATAGCAAGAAAGGTTGGAGCTTTGGCAAGGAGAAGTCTTCACAACCTCTCTAGCAAGGACTTTTGGTAAGAAATCCTAATTTTTCCATCTCAAACCCTTACTAAATTTCTGTAGAAAATATGTTATTAAATCTGTATAAATCATATTTTGATGGCTTTTGCTATATATAATCATCTATAAAAGTTTCATGATTTATAGTCGTAATATTCATGTTTCAGTATGATCAAATTAACCCCGTTGTGAAGAAACTATAAGTTATTGGTGGTTATTTTTGAAACTGAATTTTATGTGTGTTCATATATATAAATTAGGATTTTTAAGTATTTTTCCACGAATTTAGCCCCTCAAATCTGGTCGAGAAAATTATAGGTCAAAACTAGCTATTTTCGGGTAACCTGCTGACCTAGAATGTCCCAAACTTGTAGCATAACTTAACCTTGTACCCATGATGATATTCTGTGAAATAAGGTATTTAAATTCTGTTTTAAATATTTTTTTGGGTATTTTAGCTACTTTGAGTAATTGGCCATGTTCATGACGAGTTTCGGGTAGCCTAGGTGACTTAGTAGTCAACTAGTCACATAATTTTTTATAAATCATAATTCTGGAATTTCAGAGTTAATAATGTAGAAAATATTTTTAAATATTATTTTTAGGAATTGAATATAATTTTTAAGTGTGTTATTGACGTGGGGTCATAACCGATTAATTGAAAGGTCCTAAAACTGTGTTCTGAGGTCTCGTTAGACACGTATGTATGTTATACAATTTAAGTAGTCCTGCGAGATATTTGAGTATAGTTAAAGTAGTTTAAAATATTATTTTAGTTAATTAAGTTCTATTATAAGTTTCATAATAGTTAAATAAATTATTTAGGAGCATTGGATTCTGGAGGCGTGGACACGGGAGCAAAACTGCATCCTCACATCGCGAAATCAGGCAAGTATACCTTGCCTCCCTCTACAGTTTATTTGCATGTATATTCTTATTATTATCTAGTTTTACTAGTTGATTATTTACATGTGATTTGTATATCATGCATGCTAGTATATATATAGTCCTTGTTCATAGTTAGCTTTGTAGTTCATATTGGATTTGTTCTCCGGTGTATCTTGACTGGGTCATATCATGTCGTCACCTGTACTTCGATTGAGTCATTTCGTTTCATAGGATGAGTAAGTCATAGTGGAACTGCTGAACCTTGAATTCTTGAAGCTAACTTGCGAGTCCACACTAGGGGCGAGAGTTAGTAGTTATCTGTACCTTGATTCCTGAAGCTAACCTGCAAGTCCAAACTAGGGACGATGGTTAGTAGTTATCTGTCCACACCTGCGAGTACACATTAGGGACGAGGGTGATTCTTGAAGCTAACCTGTGAGTCCACACCAGGGGCGAGGGTTAGTAGTTGTTCAAACCTACGAGTCTATACTAGGGGCGAGGGTTTGAGTATTCGATTGGTTATCCGTTGACATCGTGATATCGTATTTTCTTGTTCTCCTCCAAAATTTTGTTTATGAGTAGTGGTTCTCCCAGTCGTGTATAGTCATATTTTTGTGTTGATTGGTCTTTTTCTGTTTATATCCTGTATTTTCTTTAGTGCATGATAAACTGTTAGATAGGCATATTTTTATGTATCTTGCTATGTCCCCTAAGGACCTGATGATCTCTTTAGGTTTAGCGATTGCATGGAGTTAGTTAGCAGAGCAGGATGGTAGATGGTTATGATACACTTGTAGGATCGAAGTATTGATATTACGTTTATTATCCTTTCGTGCTTTCATTCCTTATCATGATATATTCTGCTTGTTAGATTACTTTATAGACTCATGTTATCTTTTGGAATCTAATCGGACATGTATGATAGTGGACTGCAGACCACGACCCATAGTGTTCATTCATATTTTATATTCTTGTTGTGGATTGAGATATAGATTAGCCTTGCCAGATTAGGCATGATACTATAGTCTAGACAGCATTACGTATGGGCTGGAGTCCGTTCGATACGTAGCTGGCTTGCTCACGCACTTGCGTCCTAAAATGCAGGTACGGGTCGTGACACTAATCCAAATGGTGAGGTATTGGACCATGTTATGATCCGATCTTACTTATTATTATTGAGCAGTATTTATTCAGTTTATATGACATGATATTATGTATCTTGTTACGTCCCTCTGAGGACCTAGTTATCTCTCCAGGTGTGTGCTCTTATCTTTCGTAGGTGTTCTAGCCGTGGCCGTGATTATCTCTATTTTTTCGTGGGTGTGCCTCCGTCCAATATATTGTATCAAGACAATTCATGATTATTATATGATATCCTTCATTCTTTTATTTGTGTGGATGAGATTAGTAGCTGTGGTTTTACTGCATTTACAACTTACATATATTTATTGTACGCTTGACATGTCTACGTTCCTAGTCCTACATATTTTGGGACTGGGGCGTTACATATTTTTATGGTGGCCCATGTAGGTCAAGATAAATTGTTTGGTTACTTTACCGTACCAAGCAAGCTTGCGTATAGGATTAGAGTCTAGGATCTCATCCACATACTTGACCTCTTTCTTCGATTCTATTTTCGAACTATCGCTTGACTCATCGATTGCATCTTGCTTGATTCTTATCTTCCCTTCGTGCTTGCTAGAGGTTAGGAAGGTGACCCCTACTAGATAGACATGATTCATTTGTCCCAAAATACCATTAGTTTGACTCTTGTAAGTTGGGTAGAATACCCTACGACCTAACACTCCCTTTGTCCTTGTGACCTATATTAATAAGTTTACTTAGACTGTAGAATTTAGAGGACCCTAACCTATCTAGCCAACCAAGCCATAGACAAGGAAACACTATGACAACTATATGGATCCAAGTTTGGGCGAGACTTAGAACTTAAACTATCATATTTTTGTCAATCATTACCTCTTGTACTTATATTTGGACTATCTTGACTAATGATGCTAATATAGCCTAGTTTTTCAAGCTCATTCCTTATCGAGCTTGTTGATGACATATTTTATTGGGAGTGCTCTCACTAATATATTGTCTAAATCAGAACCGGTGCATGATGGTCTGATCAACCTAGTGCACTTTGGTTCGCTTTTTAGATATCGTTCTACGTGGATGGAGACATAGTTAAACTTGCCCTCTATAGTCTCATTGCGACTGCCTTGGCAATTCTTCTTTGAATTGCTCACTCGTCTTTGAACCACGTATTGGTATTCGAAAACATATTCCTTGGACTCATATTGGTTTTCGTCTTTCACCTATTTAGACGAAAGCTCGTACTTGATAGATATAATTGTCCTACCACCTATTGCCAAGATAGTTAACCAATGGCCAACCAATGTGGCTATATCCTCGCCTTGAACTATCCGTCGATTTTGTATCTATTATCACAACCTTCTATTCATTCATTGAAACTTGAAAACGATTCCAATAGTTCTCGTATTCGTGTCCTCAACCTAGACGGCTATTATGCAGTCTTCTCACAAGAAACCATACCTCCAAGTCTCTAATTTTTTTTTCCATAACCTACTCAATTCCTTACCAACCCTCAATCCGTGCTTATTCGTGAACCTAAATCGTTATTTCTCCGTTAACTAGAGCCCTCATTTAATGACTAATCCATAAAATTTTTCTGGGTTATCTAAATCATATTTTTTCTAATAACATGTTGGAGTTGAACGCCGATTCCTTGACTTGATCATATTTCTTCATCGATATACCCTTGTACCTTCTCAACCCCCTAGTTATTTCTTAATTTCGAGGACGAAATTCTTGTAAGTTGGGTAGGATGTAAATCCCCAAAATTTTTATTATAATTTCTAAATTTTTTTAATTTATTTAATTGGTGTTGGTTTTATTTTCGGTATTTTACGTCGTGTACGAATACGTATATACAAAGTATATTTTTTATATATACAAAGGTTTTATAGTATATAATTCTTCATATAGAAATTAAGTATATTTTTTTTAAATTATATAAGATAGATATTTTTATCTTGTTTGAGCATAAAAATATAACATATCGTATTTTGTCAAAACTCTAATTATTTAAAAGACTATTTTTATTTATCTAAGTATAAATAAAGTTTAGAAAAATATGTTTTATGTAAAAACTATTTGCATGCGGGTACATGAAATTTAATTCATGTATATATATTGAATTTTTGAAATTATTTTATCCTAATTTATTAAAAAGATATTTTAAAGTATTCTCTATTAATATTTAAATATTTATTGCAATTTTTGAAATTAATTATTAATATTATTTATTATTAAGATATTTCAAAATTTATGGATTAATGTAAATTATTTATAGTAATTTAAATTTAGATTTAATTTATTGATTTTTATTCCTAAATAGTTTTACTTATAGATAAGATTTAGCTAGATACAAATTTGGATTTGTAATTGGATTTGATTGGTTTTAAATGGGTTTGAATTATCAAAATGGGTTTTAAATTTTTTCTAGTTCATATCCAACTAGGAGTTCCACCCCGTATATATAGGGGAGACTCCATAAGCTTTTCATCCACCAAATTGTCTCCACAAATATTTTTCTACTGTGGTGTGTGTATTGTGTCCGTGTCCCCTTGCCATCCACTATATTTCTATTATATAACAAATACAGTGATTTTTTCCGCGTCCGACAAACCCGGACGCCAACCCGTCCCGTGTCTCGCAGGACACTTCTCCCAACCCCTCCTCTGTTGTGTCGGACACTCCCCGACCCAACCTAATCTAACCCTGTCTTCGCCTGCTGCTCGAGCCCAGCTGCACCGCCTCCGCCGCAAACTTCGGCACCACAACCGCCACCCGCGGCTGCTGGCACCCGACCCCTGAATCCACACGGCCACCGCTCGACTCCCCGGCCACCTCGCTGGAACTCCAGACCTTTGTCTTCGACTTCGCCTCACCAGCCACCGTGGCCGCCATCACCCTCAGACAACCCGGCCCCCATCATCGCCAGTCCTGCTCGCCTCCTCCTCTCACGACCATACCCAGAACCAAACCGCCACCTCTGCCATCCCGATCTTTCCCGACTACCATAGAGACCACCTGCTACCACCACCACTTTCTGCCGATCACCTACCATTATTGCCAGCATCACCAAAACTCCCAAACAAAGCCCAACACACCGACATAATTAAACCAGACCCCTGTCGTTATCGACGCATCTCCGATTACCACCTTTATCACCGCCGCCACCATGGTAGACCCGTCTCAGCCCCAGCCCGGCCCCCCTTCACCTCGAATACCGCATCCGGATATCACCCCGCCTACCGGTGCAACATGTCCACATCAAACGTCCGACTAAACCCCCAAAATAATAGAAATACACCACCACCGTCACCACCACACGACCCCAAGGAAAAAAACCTCACCTGAGCCTCCTTCCGCAGTCGGCGCTCCACCGTGCGCATCCGCCTCCATCTATCGCAGCCCGGATCCGGCGTCGGCCTCCGCACAAGCAGTAGCCGACGCGCCTCTATGGCACCTCTCCTCTGCAGCCAGTCAACTTTGTACCCGTGCATTGTCGATCATCTGCCTCGACCCTACCTACGCGTGCTTCCGCCCTCCGCGTAAACCGCCGCTCACCTCTCCTCCCACTGTAGGAGCCTGTCGTTCTCTTCTCAAACATCTCACTTTCTTTCTCTCTCAACCTTTCCTTCTTCTCTGCAAGCATTTTATCAAGCCCATTGATTCCTCTCTCGAATAAAGGGAAGTAAGGAATGGTTGTTCCCATGTTAGCTTTATTTTTTTAATACTTATTTCAATTTTATTAAATATGGCAGAATAAGTACTATAATATTATTACTATTATTACTTTTACCATTAGCAAAGGATAATTTGTATAATCATTAATATATTCTTCAGTATATATATGTTTGCACTAATACTTAACATTAGTATATGATTATTCGTATTATTAATACTAGTTTTAAGTATTGTTATGTATATATATATATATATATATATATATATATATATATATATAATCCTTTTTTTAAATTATTATATTGAAAAATTGTTTTAAGCTTGGCCATATAACTATTTCAAAAAGTTTAGTTGAAAACCCTAAAATTATTTTAAATTTTTCTGGCACCTATTTTAAGTATAAACGAGTTATTAATATTTTTGAATATTTATATAAAATATTTTTGTTTATGAAGCGTAGTTATTACCTACAAGCATATTTGTACAAACTTTGGGTTTTAACCTAAATCGATTTTTTCCATTTTTAAAATATTTATCAATATTATTTTACTAGTATATAGTTTTCGAATATTATAAATAGTTTTCAAACTCGTATATATATTATTTATCTAAATTCCTTTGAATATCCTTATATCCATGACAAATCCCAATTTTCTATTCCCTCGCCAATTCTGAACATCCTCCTATCGACCCTGGCTAACTTGATTATTATGGAACTGATGGAACAGTTTATACCACTCTCATAGGCCGTCTTACGTAGTTGTAACACCAAGTTAAAATCTGTGCCACCTTGATCATCGTACCACACCAGGCGTCACTACCAGGCAAGATACATTGCCATTAGCTGTTTATTTTACTTTAGCTCATATTCATGCATTTATTCATTATTTATTTTCTGCAAAATAAACTGTGATACATGGCATAATTAGATAGAATTTTACAGTTTAGTTCTATTTTCTGCTATGTACTATTTTCAAACACATTGGAATTAAATTTAAGGGACCACCCTTTGTGTGTTACATTCATAGGCCTTGACACATTTGTACCATGTTGTTGTGAGTCACATATAGAACTCGGACATGTGTGACTGGCTGGCCACCACTACGTATAAGCCGGCGATAGGATTAACCGCTAATAGAGGTTGCATGCTTAGTTTGACTTAGCGATTAATAGAGGTTATATGTGTTGTTGATACAACATAGTAGGCATTGGGTGGGGAGGACATATCCTTAGCGTTTGGGCTACTTTACACATTTTTCTTGTGACCGTACGCTCCACCGGAGATACGGGTTGATGACCCATGATTACTGACGGCCACTGACGTTCTGCGGAACGTTATGCTCTTATTGATTTGGCCTCTGGTGCCCCAGGGGGGACCATGCCGATCCTATTTTAGCCAATGCCCATGCTTTGGAGGATGTTTTTAAAATTGCATTCATTTAGATTGGTTAGGCACCCTTATCCGTTAGATATGAGTACTCTTGGTTTGGGTACTTGTATCTGACCGTGGCTTGGAACAATAACTTGTCGCAGATTAGTTTGCCACATCTTGTCCTTGTTTGATTGTAGGTGTGGCTTACTACTTCGATGAGAAGGTATTGAACCTTTGGTCCGGATACCATATTGTTTTCGTGACTTGGAAAGATACTTCATCGTGGATTAGTGTGCCATCTTCTGTCCTTGTTTGGTTGGAGGAATGGTACGCTAATCCAAATGGTGAGGTATTGGACCATGTTATGATCCGATCTTACTTATTATTATCGAGTAGTATTTATTCAGTTTATATGGCATGATATTATGTATCTTGTTACGTCCCTCTGAGGACCTGGTTATCTCTCCAGGTGTGTGCTCTTATCTTTCGCATGTGTTCTAGCCGTGGCCGTGATCTTCTCTATTTCTTCGAGGATGATTGCACTTTGATCGTCTTCGCTTCGCTCGCCAAACTCTTTTTTTGTTATGTATTCTTTTCTTTAATTTGGTTGGTAGTGGATGTGTCTCCGCCCTACATATTGTATCAAGACAATTCATGATTATTATATGATATCCTTCATTCTTTTATTTGTGTGGATGAGATTAGTAGCTGTGGTTTTACTGTATTTATAGCTTACGTATATTTATTATACGGCTGGCATGTCTACGTTCTTAGTCCTACGTATTTTGGGACTGGGGCGTTACATATAAAGAAGAGTTCATGAAAGTCGTGCTGGCTGTGGACACTGAAGAACACAGAAGAACAATCCAGATGAGATCCTGGTGATTCCAGTCAAGGGACGCACTTCTCGTCCCTCGTCTTCTCAGACGCTGACCATCAATCTCTCTCCTTCTACCAAGCCTCCTGCTGCCGAAAAGACGGAGCACAGGGAGATCACCTCTTCTGAGCCTCTTGTTATCGACCTTCGTTGTAACAAATCTCATACTTCTCCTCCTCTTGTAATTAACCTTAGCAAGTCATCAGCCAAAGTAAAAAATGCTGTTGTAAATGCTAAAGCAAATATTAATAACGTAGCACCTTCTTTGTAGTATATTGATGTCAATTATTTTACATAGTGTTACTTAAAAATTTTAGACAATTTTGAACCTCTTACCTTGGGATCAATTCAACCCCTCCAAACTGTGGTATCATTAGAATCTGTGCAAAACTCGTTCTTCCTAATTCCTTTCCGGAAGAAAGATGAGCATCCTATCCTCTTCAGCAAAGGACTGAATCTAAAGGCTACATTTGATAGCGACTCTGAAAATGATGATAATGGACGACTTCAACTACATCGTTACAGTCAGAAATCCAAAGACATCATTAAAAAAATAGGCTACAATTTTAGATCTGGCCTCAATGGTGGTATAGGTAGGCAAACTCCTATTCGTATACCCACATTGAAAGGAAAGTCGCTACAATACTATAATAAAACAAAGCATGGGTTGGGCTACACTTCGCCACTCAACCCTAGATTTTTCTGAGTATGATAAAAAAGAACGATCTAATTCTTCTGATTCTTCGTCATGGGTTTCAGACATCAGCATAGGTCACGTCCATCGAGTGACCCTGTCTTCCAATATGGTGGCCGCTAAGTTCTTAAAAGTCGACGGCAATTTTATTGAGAACCCTAAGACTGAGCCTTGGGCACAAAGAATGGATACTCGATGGGAACTTCGCTTCAAACAACGTGAACCATCCACTTAGGATCAATTAGTCCAGATCGACATCAGAGATGAAGCTTCTCCAAGGCCAATCTTTATCAGCAAAAGTCTTTCGGAAGCAGATAAACAAGAATTGATTCAGCTTATTAGGAAATACATTGACATATTCGCCTGGAGCTATGAAGATATGCTGGGGCTAGATCCTCAGATTGCTACTCACAATCTCAATATTCTGCCAAATGCTAGACTAGTTAAACAACAACAACGATGATTCTGACCTGATCTGATGGATGCCAAAGAAGTTGAAGTCAAGATGCTCATCGCTTACGACTTTGTCAGAGAGGAACAACATCCGAACTGGGTTGCTAATGTCATCATATTTATGAAGAAAACATGGAAGGTCCAAGTCTGCATCAAATTTAGAGACCTTAATACAGCTTGTCCCAAGGATGAATTCCCTTTTCCAATTACTGATGTCATGATCGAGAATACCTGCGGGTTCGAAAGAATATCTTTCATGGACAGATTCTCCGAATATAATCAAATTAGGATGAATCCCGAAGAAAAAGGCATACATCTTTCCGTACTCCTCTGGGAGTCTACTGCTACACACTCATGCCATTTGGTCTCAAGAACGCAAGTACCACTTATCAGCGGGCTATGAGTACCATATTTTGTGTTACGGAAGATAGTCGAATGCTATGTCAACGATATTGTTGTTAAAAGTCGTCTAATGGAAGGTCACATCCAAGACTTACAAACTATTTTTGATCTAATATGCCAGCATCAGCTCAAGATGAAACCCACCAAGTCATTCCTGGGAGTCTCTAGTGGCAAATTCCTTTGATTCATTATTACCTCTAAGGGTATACACATTGATCCCGAGAATGTCAAAGCCATTCCAGAGATTGGTCCTCCATACAACCTAAAAGAGCTACGAGGATTCCAGGAAAGCCTTGCGTATATCAGGAGATTCATCTCAAATCTCTCTAGATGTTGTAGATCGTTCACTCAATTGATGAAGAAAGGTGTGTCTTTCGTTTGGACTGACGATTGCCAGCAAGCATTTGAAGATATAAAGTGGTACTTGATGAACCCTCCAATACTAGTTCCTCCAATCACAGGAATACCCTTCTTGATGTATATTCAAGCGATAGATCATTCTCTGGGTGCCCTCCTAGCCTAGAAAAACAATAAAGGTCATGAGCAAGCAATTTATTATCTTAATCGTACAATGATTGGTGCTGAACATCGATACAGCCCAATGGAAAAAGAATGTCTAGCCTTGATATTTGTTGTCCAGAAAATGTGGCATTATATTACGAGCTAGACCATTCATGTCATCTCCAATGTCAATCCTCTACGAGTTTTAATGAAAATGCCCAGTACACTCAATTCCAAACTCGCTACATGGGGTATATTTCTAGCACAATATAATATTATCTATGTCCCATAAAAGTCTGTTAAGGGTCAAGCCCTAGCTGACTTCTTGGCTGCTCATCCAATTCCTGAGACCTCTAAACTCTATGGCAAAATTTCTGATAAAACTCTGGAATCTAACATGACTTCAGAAGGAATACTTGTTTTGCGTCTATTCTTTGATGGTGCATCTAGAATTGGACCCAATGGTATCATTGTCGCTGGAGTTGGGATCGTTCTTGTATCTCCTGAAGGACTAGCCATTCAAAGAGCCTATTCTCTAGATGAACCATGTTCCAACAATATTGCTGAATACAACACACTACTCATCGGTCTCTAATTAGCTAAATAACTGGATATCGAGTATCTTGAAGTTCGACATCAAGATCTTATTCCATACCCGGAAGCAGCGGTCAGATTGGTTACATCCTTCAAGGGTTTCTTCATTGAACATGTACACCGAGTATGCAATACAGAAGCTGATACACCTGCTAATCTAGCAGCAGTATTAGTGATTCCTGTAAAAAGGCAACAGCTGCTCGTCATCACTAACATGAAATTATTCTGCATCGAGAATAATTTGAATGTTGAATCCAGCAATTCAGTCGAGATTTGTACTGCTAACGAAGATTGGAGAACCCCTTTCATCGACTTCGTAGTACATGATATCTTGCCCGAAGACTCTAAAGAAGCTACGATAATTCGCTGTCGATCACTTTGATTCTATTACAAACACTCTTTCAAACACTCTATCGTCGATCATTTGATGGTATGCTCCTACATTGTCTCGCGGGCGATAAAGCAAAGCATATATTATATGAAGTTCACGACGGAGTCTGTGGTGCACACCAGCTCCGTCCTAAGCTTTAATATCAGATTCGACGCATAGGAAATAATTGGCCCACCATGGTGGCAGACGTAATTGAATATGCAAGAAAATATAGAGCATGTCAAATCTAAGCAGATTTTATTCACCAACCATCAGAATTCCTATATTCGACTGTAGCATCTTGGCCTTTTGAAGCCTGGAACATGGATGTAATTGGCCCTATCAATCTACCATCAGCTAGAGGACATCTGTTTATCCTAGTTATAACCGATTACTTCTCAAAATGGGCAGAAGCTATTCCCTTAGCAGAAGTCAAGACAAGCAATGTCATCAGCTTTATCAAGCATCATGTAATCTATCGTTTTGGCATTCCTCGACGAATCATTCATGATAATAGACCTCAATTCATTAGACAAACATTCACCCGATTCTGTGATGACAATCGAATCAACAATATTGCTTCGACGGCTTATAATCCCGTAGCCAACGATTTAGTCGAAGCATTCAACAAAATAATTATCAAGATTCTCAAAAAGTTCGTTTCTACCAATAAACGCAAATGGAGCAAAAAGTCTGGAGAATGTCTATGGGCCTACTGTACTACTGTACGCACTCCGACTGGCTGTACACCTTTCTCTTTGGTGTATGGGTGCGAGACTGTCTTACCATTGGAAATTCAAATTCCATCTCTGAGGATCGCTATTGCCAATGAGATAACAATGAAAAACAATGATCGTCTCTGACTTCAATAGCTTGAAGCACTCGAAGAGAAACGACTGCTAGCTCAACAACACATCGAGTTATATCAAGCCCGTATCTCGAAAGCTTTCAACCGTAAAGTCTAAGTACGAGCATTTCAAAAAGGTGAGATGGTCCTTACCGTAAGTCATCCTATGACTATGATGCATATGAACAAGGGCAAGTTCGAGCTAAAGTGGGAAGGTCCCTACGTTGTAAGCAAAGTTTTCTCAAATGGAGCTTATCAACTAACTAGAATGGACGGTCGAATCGTTATGATGTCCATCAATGGCAAATTTCTAAAAAAGTATCATGTCTAAAAGTGTATACTATGTTTTCCAACAAATATTATATATACACAAATCTTTGAATCATTATCTTTTGTTCACTCTCTTCGTGAATAAACCCATGAGTAATAAGAAATCCCCAACAGAATCTCAACCAGATTTTATGGTAAATCTTCGAAAGAATAACCCATAAAACATCTACCACAACATATTATCCTCACCTTTTGGAAATCCAGTTATTTTAAAAGATATCCTATTCTTGAGTCCCAGTTGATCCAAGGGTAATTAATAGATTTATGAATTTACGTCCACATTACCTCTGAATTCTATTATCTATATTTATGACTGTAGGACCATTGAGCACCTCTAGAGTGGGAAGGGTGAATAGAGTATATGCGAGTACAGCGGAATAAAATCACCAATTAAAAATTAGATAGATAAACTATGGCAGAAATAAAGAGACAATAAATAAATACAATAAACAAGAGAGAGAATCAAACTCAGTGAATACCGCGATGTATACTGGTTTCCCTCTGAGAGGGCTAATCCAGTCGTAGGTACTCTTGCCCACTGTTAATCTACTATTTGTAAGCTAATTGAGAGCTTGTGGTTTCTTTACAACACCGTGCTTGGTGACAAGTGCACGACCAACTTTACCACACCGTGTTTGGTGATGAACGCACGACCAACTCCAATAATAGAGAGTTTTTCTGACTTTTGCAACCTCTTTACAACTCTGTAAACCAAAGACTCTAAATCGAACAGAACTTTACTGGCTTTGGCTAAGAGATTTATAGGAGCAATATGAAAGCTTTTGATCACTGAAAACACTTTAAAGAATAGATAGAGAGAAGAGTGAATGAGTGATTAGAAATGAAAAAATATCTTCTATTTATAGGTGTTTTTCTTGACCGAACTCGGGCAGAGTTCAGGCAGAGCTCGGATGCGAATATCTCGCAAACGAACGTTGTACACAAATTTGTAGGTAACTGAAATTCAAATTTAGGTTGACCGAATTCGGACCGAATTCGGCCTGAGTTCTGTCTTAGTTCGTATATTTTGCGTATCGACGTAAGTTGACGTTGATTATCAAAATTAGGTGTGACCATTAGGTAATGGGCCAACAATCTCCCCTATTTTGATAATTGACAAACTTGAGTCTATACCAAAATACAACAAAAATTTAACTTGAAATAATATACCTGACTTGTATCAGAAAGATGTGTAGCTCTTCTCCCCCTTTGTCAAGTACGTAAAATGTTTAGCTCCCCCGCAATGTGTGAAGCCAACAATAAACCAAGACAAAAGACAAGAGAGTATCTAGAATGCACAAGTCAAAATGAAACTGGTAATGCATAAAACTGATATGAAAGAAATACATCATAACTGCATATAGTCATAACTGAAGAGTTTATGACAAAAATAAAAACTACTAGCAATATCCAACTCAAAAGTTTGGATGCAAATAAGACAAAAAAAAACTACAAGATCATCACCACTAGCAAATACAGCTCAAAACAACTAAGACTCAAACCCCATATCACATATGTGTGTCATCATCTCCAGGAGCAGCATGTGGCTGAGGATCAACATAACTAGTAGTAGGATCAAAGTACTGAAAAGTAGTCTCATCGTCGAACCTCGGTCCAGCAAAAGAGGGATGATGAGTCATCTGGAAGGGATGTGATGGATCATGAGCCAGACTCCAATGAATATCGACAATACTATTCCTGAAGGCCTGAGCCTGTGAGGTGTGCCGAAACTCCGTATCAATGTAACCTTGATAACGTTGTTCTGAAGCAGTAACAAACGCATCAAAGCGCTGATAGCGTTGCTCGGAGAGAGCAACAAAGGCATCGAACTGCTGATAGAACTGTAGATCGAATCCTGGAGCAGGTGCATCGTGATCAGCAGGAGCAGGCTCAGCACCGGGTGGAGGAGGAGGGTTAGGATACAACCTAGATCTACTCAGCTCAGAAGCTGTCGAAGAGCAGGGACAGAGTTGAAGGTTGATTTCAAACCTCTGAAGAATAGCTGCCAGGTGCATGGGGTAGACAAGGTTATGCCCCGTTCTCCTGCAACCGATCAACCAAGCCATAAAGGTCTTGGGGACAGAGAATAGAATACTGAAATGAATGTGGTACATCGAAGACATTTCCATAAAGGTGATCTCGTCAGAAGATCCCCTTTTTGGAAGCAAGACAAAGAATATAAAACGATGAAACTCATAAATTTTTTGGTTGAGGTGTTTTGAGTACACCCTACGAGGAACAAGGACGAGGGTGACACATCAAAGCTTTAAAAGAGTCAAGGGTGATACCTTCAGGGAATTGGACATGGTTAATGTCAACTAGTGCTTCGCCTATATCTGGTACGTGAAAGAATTTACTAACATCAGTTACATTAAACTCCAGTTCTTGTCCAGCGACATAAGAATAAATACGGCAGTCTTTTTTATTTGCATATTACAATAAAACATACGGACAACATTATTATAGATATTATCAGAAACCTCAAAGAAGTCCCTAATACCAAGTCTATCAAAGGTGGGAGCATATTCAAAAAATATAGTAAAATTGACAGAGCTACCAGTACAAATATTTCTCCCAGAAAAAGAAACAAACCAAGAGTCAGAAAATTCTTTGTCAGGAAAAAGAGTAGGATCATAGTCCTCTCTACCAGTTGGACGAGGGGGACTAAAAACATTGGTAGGTTCATATTTCGAGGAGGATGAACCGGCTTGGGATGCATCTTTCTTCCTCTTGTGAGATTTAGGAGCCATGAAAAACAAGAGAAAAGGAAGATATACCATAAGGAGGAGATGAAAACAACTTCTGAGCCTTGAACATCTAAGCTTGAAGGAGGAGTAGAGCCAAGGATTTGATTTTTAGAAGAAGTTTTCGGTAGGAGATGAGATGAAAATAAAGAAGAAAGGAGGAGTTATATATGCTAGGGCGGGCTATTCTATTCTGAAAATCCGCAACAGCGTCAACCGAACTCGGTCCGAACTCAGTCCGAACTCGGTCCGAGATTTGTCCGAGTTCGGCCTACTTGTATTAACTTTTTATTAATGCATAATGAATTATACTTAATAACCTTTGAACTTCTTCATTTAATAATTTTCATCACCTTGGGTTAGCTGTAGGGGTCAGATCCTAGCTAGCGGTAGTCCGAAGACACTTGGCACCGTGTCGCTTAGACTTTTACGTCTTTTTGACAGAAGGGCCCTTTCGGCTTGTACCCAAAATAAATTCAATTAATAAATGTCAAAGTCATAAGTTATAAGATTTTTTATTAATCATAATGCATCATGAACCTGAAAATTCAAGTATGTCTAGCTCACGACGCATATAGTTGAAGCAGTCTTCAGCTAGTGGATTTGTAAAAATATTTGCTAGTTGATGATCTGTGTCAATAAACTCTAAGAAAATATTCATGTGTTGTTGGTGATCACGTAAAAAGTGATGACAAATCTCTATGTATTTTGTGCGTGAGTGACAGACAGGTTCTTGGTCAAGTTGATCGTGCTAGTATTGTCACAATATATAGGAACCTTCGTGTAGTACAGATTGTAGTCTTCTAGAGTTTGTTTCATCCATAAAATTTGAGCACAACAACGTCCTGCGGCGATATACCCGGCCTCAATAGTTGAAAGTGCTATAAAATTTTGCTTCTTGCTAAACCAGGAGACTAAGACTTTTCCTAGGAAATGACACGTACCGCTGGTACTTTTATGGTCTACTTTGCATCCTGCAAAATCTGCATCTGAATAACCAATTAGGCCAAAATATTTGGTTTTGGGATACCATAAGCCGACTATTGAAGTTCCCTTAAGGTATCGAAAGATACGCTTAACGGCACATAAGTGTGATTCCTTAGGACTATCCTGATATCGTTCACGGATGCAAACACTAAATATAATATCAGGACGACTAGCAGTTAAATATAATAAACTACCAATCATACCTCGATACTTACGCTGGTCGACTGGTTTGCCACTTTCATCAATATCAAGTTTTGTAGATGTAGCCATTGGATTTTCGATTGGCTTCACGTTGTCGAAGTCTTAATTTTTTAGTAAATCCTTCTTGTACTTGGCTTGATTGATGAATGTTCCCTGTGAGTGTTGTTTGATCTGGAGTCCTAGGAAGAAGTTCAGCTCTTCCATCATACTCATCTTAAATTCACTTTGTATACACTTAGCAAAATCTTGGTACAGTTTTTCATTAATAGACCCGAATATGAAGTCATCCACATAAATTTGAACATGCAAAATATCATCATCTGAAGACTTGATAAATAAAGTAGTATCAACTCTTCCTTTTGAAATACCATTTTCAAGTTAGAAGGCACTTAGGCGTTCATACCAAGCACGATGTGCTTGTTTCAGTCCATAGAGTGCTTTTTTAAGTTTGAAGACGTGATCATGTTTTCGAAAATCTTCAAAACCAGGGGGTTATTTCACAAAAACTTTCTCTTTCAAATATTCGTTTAAAAATATACTTTTCACGTCCATTTGAAATAATTTGAAATCATGAAAACATGCAAATACACAAAACATGCAGATAGCTTCTAGTTTAGCAACATGGGCATATGTCTCGTTATAATCAATATCTTCTTCTTGATTATAATCTTGTGCCACTAGACATGCTTTGTTGCGTAGAACTTGTCCATTCCCACTTAATTTATTTCGGAACACCCACTTGGTACCAATTATCGATTGACCAATAGGTTCAGGAACGAGTTCCCAAACTTGGTTTCTCTTAAATTGATTAAGTTCCTCTTGTATGGCATCAATCCAAAATTCATCAGCAAAAGTATCTGCTATAGTCTTAGGTTCTACTTGTGATATAAAAGCTACATTAGCTGCTATATCAATATTTCTAACAGAAGAACGTGTACTTACACCTCTTGATACATCACCTATGACGAGTGTCTCTGGATGGTCTGTCGAGAATTTAATGTCTTGAATCATTTTGTCAGACTATCCACAGGACTTTCTTTGGTAGCAAGTGTTTCTTCATCATCACTGTCGCTAGATCTATGACTATTTAGCTCATCAAAAGTAACATTAATAGATTCTTCAATAATCATAGATCTTTTATTAAAAATTCTAAATCCCTTACTCTTAGCAGCGTATCCGAGAAGTATATCTTCATCTACTTTTGAGACAAATTTATCCAAGTTATCCTTGGTGTTCATGATAAAACAGCGATATCCAAAAATTTTAAAATATGAAATATTAGAAATTCTTCCAAACCAAAGCTCATATGGTGTTTTCTTCGAGATTGGACGAATCAACACCCTATTCAAAACATGATAGGCTGTACTAACAGCTTCTGCCCAAAAATATTTAGGAAGATAATACTGATTCAGCATGACTCTAGCCATTTCGTTGAGAGTACGATTCTTCCGCTCCATAACTTTATTCTGTTAAGAAGTTCTAGGACAAGAAAATTCGTAGTAAAATCTACTATTATTACAAAACTTTTTAAAATCAGAATTTTTGAATTCGCCACCATGATCACTTTGGATTCGAGTAATCATGAAGCCTTTTTTGTTTTGTACTTTCTTGTATAAAATCTAAAATTCAAAAATGGCATCACTTTTATTTGATAGAAAGAAAACCCAAGTATAATGAGAGAAGTTATCAATAATAACAAAAGCGTAGAGCTTACCGCCAATACTAACGACTCTGCCAGGGCCAAATAAATCCATATGTATCAACTACAAGGGAGTCCTTTTACCAACTTCTTGGTGCTTAGCCGTGAGATAGTATCTATATTTGCATGTCCTAGCCTCATGTGCCATAGCCAACTTTCATCTTGATTGGCTACTAGGCACCTTCCTGCATTGTTAGTACTTTCTAAAAAGAAAATATAAATATTGTCTTCTCTATTCCCTTCATATACAGGATTACCAGTTAACAATTCATAAATAGAACATTTGTCCTTTATAAAATTGATGCCATAATCTTTATATGCTAAATAACTCATGCTAAGTATGTTATGTTTTAATTCTGTAACTAGACAAACATCTTTTATTACTGGATAGGAAGACATACCAACAGTGCCGTTTCTAATGATATCACCTCTCAAATTATTTTCGAAGGAGACATATCCTTCTCTTTTCATCGATAGCGTAGCGAACAAAGATGCATGACCAGTCATGTGCCGCGAACATCCGCTATCGAGGATCCACTTGCTTCTAGCATGAGAGGGTTGAGGGTCCGCCTACAAAACGAGTAGATGAATCCCTTGTTACCCATTTCTTGAAGGGTCCGTCCTGATTAGTTTTAGGTCTCCAAACAAGTGTATGATTGTCAACAAGCTTTTTTGTTAGACAATACTGTGATATGTGCTCGTGAGTACCACAATACGTGCAACTAAATTTTGAAAACATGCTCTTTGTTTATGTGTTGACATGTACTTGTGATTTCTTTGAAAACCTATAAGTGAAAGCATGATTATGATTAACGTGTTGCTTACGTGCTTTTTGTGATTTAGTCCTCTTAGGTGTATGCTTAGCATTAGGACTAACCTTAGGCTATGTCACATGAATAGCCTGTTTGCCTAATTTGATCTCTAACTTTTTAGAGATCGCACAAGACTCTTCGTATTTGGAAGTCATATTAATGAGTCTTTGTTTTGTGATAACGTGCCTCTTTTTCTCTCCGTCATAAAGTTCTTGCACTTTGACATAGTCTCTTTCTTTCTTTTTAATGGTGAGGATAGCCTCATGATAGTCTATTTTGAGCTTGGCTATCTCATCCGTGTTACTGGTAGTAGATGTTTCTTTAATATCTTGGAGAAGTTTAGACAATCTAGCTATTTCAGTTGTGCAAGCCTTTTTACCTCTTTGCGAGCTTGCTTGTACTTGTCTATCATATTTCTGTGTTCTTCAAGCAGTTCGCCAAAGACATTTTCTAATTCATCAAAAGTAAAATCACCATACAGAGGGTTAGATGATACCTTATCAAATGCCATAAAACAAACATTAGCAGTGCTGCAGGGTCTGTCCACTTCCTCTGACTCACTGGCCTCACTTTCGTGCCAGATGCTCGTGTTTGAATACTTTCGACCTGTTGTAGCCTTTCTGCTAGATCTTAATCTGTCATATGGATTGCTCTTCTTTGACAATAGATAGTCCTTCTTGATATGCCCTGACTTTTTGAATCCGAAGCATATTGTTTCTTCTTTATTGTTTTTGTGGACGTCTTTCTTCTTTCCGTTTGACCTTTCAAACTTCAAGAATTCTCAGAAGTTTCTTACCAACAGGGCTTGCTCATCACCACTGGAGGATTCTTCGTCTGAATCATCATGTGCAGCTCTCTTGGCTTGAGCTTTAAAGGCTATAGATTTCTCCTTGGGAGTTGCTTTTTCAAAGTCTTGCAAGTCTAGCTCATGAGTCATCAGTTTGCCCATCAGCGTTTCCAAGCTCATGGTGGTGAGATCGTTTCCTTCTACGATCGCGGTCGCCTTAGGGTTCCAGTTCTTAGTTAGAGCCTGTAGCAGCTTTCTGATCTTTTTATGATTGTTGTATTCCTTACTAAGAGATTGTAGAGGATTAGTAATATCAAGGAAACGAGTAAACATCTGTGTAATTGACTCACCAGGTTTTATCTTGAATGATTCATATTCCTGTGTAAGTCTGCTGATTTTGGATTCCTTCACCTGGAAAGTACCTTCATGAGTTACCTCAAGAAGTTTCCAAATTTTATTGGACGTAGCATAGGTTGAAACACGATTGAACTCAGTTTTGTCAATTGCACAAAATAGTGCATTGATGGCTCGTGCGTCTAGACTAGCTTTAGTCTTTTACTCAACCGTGTACTTATCATGAGGTATATCTATCATATGGCCATTAACTTGAATTCTTGGCAGTTTCTTATAACCGTCTGCAACTATAGACCACAGATCAAAATTAAGAGATTTAAGAAAGAAACTCAAACGTGTTTTTCAATAAGTGTAGTTGGTTTCATCAAATAGTGAAGGTCTATTTGTGGACTGCCCTTCACCGTTGAATATATATTTCACGGCTAACATTCTCTAGGGTTGTTATATTAGAATATAACCAGCTCTGATACCAATTGTAGGACCGTTGGACACCTCTAGAGGGGGTGAATGGAGTATGTGAGAGTGCAGCAGAATAAAATTACTAATTAAAAATTAGATAGATAAACTATGGCAGAAATAAAGAGACAATAGATAAATGCAATAAGCAAGGGAGAGAGAGAGAGAGAGAGAGAGAGAGAGAGAGAATCAAACTCAGTGAACACCGCATTGTATACTATTTTCCCTCTGAGAGGACTAATCCAGTCACAAGTAATCTTGCTTGCTGTTAATCCACTATTTGTAAGCTAATTGAGAGCTTGCGGTCTTTTTACAACACCGTACTTGGTGACAAGTGAAATACCGACTTCACCATACCGTGCTTGGTGACGAGCGCACGACCAACTCTAATAACAGAGAGTTTTTCTGACTTTTGCAACTCTTTACAACTCTGTAAACCAAAGACTCTAAATCGAACAGAACTTTACTGGCTTTAGCTAAGGGATGTATAGGTGGAATGTGAAAGCTTTTGATCACTGAAAAATACTTTAAAGAATAGATAGAGAGAAGAGTGATTGAGTGATTAGAAATAAAAAATTCTCTTCTATTTATAGGTGTTTCTCCTGACCGAACTCGGGCAGAGTTCAGGTAGAGTTCGGATGCGAATATCTCACAAACGAACGTTGTATGCAGATTTAGAGATAACTAAAATTCAAATTTGGGTTGACCGAACTCGGCCTGAGTTCTGCCAGTTCAGAACTAGATGTTTGGGTCCAAATTTGCATGGATATTTTGGGCTTTTGGATAGTAGAGTTAATAAAAATAGGAAGGTTATTTGGATAGGTGGACTTAGAATTAACCTTAGCCAGTAATTTTTCGAACGACTTTACATTTATTATCCTAGACTCAATAAAAGATAAAATACATAATAAAATGTAAAATAACTCGAGCTGAATTCCATTTGAATAGCTTGTGGATGATGACTTGAATGCTTGTAGTATATTTTTTGAAGATGTAGCAGAATGTAGCAGCAACCTGAAACATTAGTAGCAGTTCGTGTATTTTGCGTATCGACATAAGTTGTCATTGATTATCAAAATCAGGTGTGACCATTAGGTAATGGGCCAACAGTGACTTTTCACAAGGTCATCATCAAAATAACATCATATCAAAATTATATTCTATCACGTCCACATTACCTCCGAACAGATATAATATGTGTTGTTATTCGAGAAATTTGTCAACGTCCAGTCCCTTTGAACATATTTCTTACTCCTATCTATTACTTGTATCTTAAATAGATACATAATAAGTAATAGAGCCACAAAAGATAATTAGCTTTCATTCTCATTCAGATCATGCAAAAACAAAAAACTAGTATATTTGCCAAAAAGTGATAGTTCAAAAAGAATTATTACATTCATAACTTCATTGTGGGGACTACGTACTGAGATCGAGAATCTGTCTTTTCAAAGCTTCAGCCCATTCCACTCTTGTAGTAATCACTCTTTCCCTAGCCATGATTCTTCTTGCTTCTGGGTTCAATGATTGCATCAAAGAGATATGACGTTGCATCTCTGCATTGCGAGCCTAGAGAAGAGCCTTCCTTTGTCCTTCTAAGTCATATAAACAACTAGAAGCAAGTTGATGCAGATCAGCAAGCTCCTCATCATGTTTCTCATCCACAGCAACTGAGGTACGAGTTCGCTCTAATTCAGCCTCTAGCTCTAGTATGCGAGCCCGACCATTTGCTATTTTGGGGCCTTTTTCTGCTCTCTTGACCTGATAAGCTTCAATAGAAGAGCTAGTCTCAGCTATACTAGCTTCTATATCTCTAGACTAGATTATGGAAGCTGCCAAAGCATTTTCAAAAATGGCTTGTTGCTTTTTATGTTCCTGAGCCAATATTTCACATTCAGCATCTACCATCTATATTCCCTCTAGTCAAGGCCTAGTAAGACTGGATAGATTCCTCAAGTTCTGCTAAGATCCACTCCAGGATATATACGCCATCTCATTATCTCTAAAATAACGTATAGAGTCAATTGGGAATTGGAAAAACTTCCTTATCAAATCGTAAATATAATTCTTATCCAAGACAAGTTGAACAAGAGACTTCAAAGTGGTGAAGGAGGTATTCATGAAAGTACAGACGAGGCTGTTCATCACCGATGAGATACCAGGCGTCATTGCAACTGTAAGAGCTTCTCTGTCTGTAAAGTAATATTTTGCTCAACATCTGCTTCCGGAGATTTCGGTGCAGGTGTTCTTAAAGAACTTCCCTTTATAGCATAAGCTTCGATGTCCAAAGGGGTCATGGTCGAGCTGAAGCTAAATGCAGTGGGAGCTATTGGAGTTTCGGTCATTGTTTCTACGTGCTTCACTACAATTCAAAGTAAATATCATTATATCGCACCACATCAAATATAGAAGTAAAAGTAAATAGCATCAAAGATTTTCCTGGACCAGGTGGTTTATAGGGAGTCTCACAAGGTGTAGTATCTTGCTCCGTCAAGAGCCTATCTATTGCAAAAGTAGATACAGTCGCCTGACTGCTTCTTCCTTTTCAACCTCCTGACCTGAAACGGTTACTTCCAGCCTCTGAATCAACTGGGCCTCTTGGGGCTGCCTCATCTGCCCTCTGCGGTTCAAGAACTTTCTTAACAGGGGTCTGAGTCCCCTCAACATAAATCTTAGGGTCTTTATCACCCTTGAGGCTTAGGTCTTCATCTTCTTTCTCAGCTTTATCTGGGCTTTCATCGCCCTCAATATCAACATCAGATTTCTTATCGCCTTGTGGTTCATTGAGGCTCTGATTGGCATCAATAGGGCTTTAATCACCCTCATTTGGGTGCTCTTCACCCTTAGGAGAAACTTGGCCATGCTTGGCCAATGAATCTTGACCCTCTTGGGTCATTGCTTGACCATGATCTTCAGCCTAATTAGAATCGGAGGTAGCATCGATTGGATCTTCTTCGATCAGCTCATTGCTGAAATCACAACCATTTAGTGCTTATATCATCTCCTCATCTTCTCTAGAAAGTTTAAGAGTTTGGGGTGCAGAAGAAGCCGGAACTCCATGAGGCATTACCCTCTTACCATGAACTGAGATAATCCCAAATGGAAGCACTACTACTTGGGGGTAGTGGTTCTCAGAACTGGGTGAGATGTTAGATCGGATGAAATAAGTACATCAGATATCCTCTCTATCTCGGTAGTTATTGGCTCCGCAGCAGTTACGGAGGGAACATCAACCAAAGCAATTGGAATCGGCTCACTAGTTGGTGGCGATGTTAAACCGGCTGCAGCAAACACCGCCAATGTTACTTTAGACAAAGGAACAGTGAACCCCACGATTGATGGTTTTGAAATAGTATCCCCAAGAGTGTCTACTGCAACAGCTGGAGCCGAAGCACTGATATTCGGAGGCTCTGAAGATGAAGATATGTTAATACAAATTGCTACATGATCAACATCAAGTAACTCCTACTAAACTAAAATAGCAAAGACATCACCTGGTGGGGAAGAAAAGCCTCTGGACGACATCGACAATGTCTCTTAATCAAAAGTCTATTTTGGAGAAGAAGGTGCAGGAGAAACTGCAGTCTTTCTTCCTCTGACTTTAGTGGCCAATATCTTTCTCTTAGCCGAACGCTTGAATAACGACTGTAAAGATGTTGCAACCGTCTCAGTAGGAACAGACGGTTGAGACTGCACTTCTTTAGGAGCAGGTTGTTCCCTACTTGTTTTCTCTCCATCTCTTGTGCTTTCTCTTCGAAATGGGGATAGAGTTGATCCCCTGAGTGAAGTGGTTACTCCGGGCGAGAATCCAGCTTCCATCTGCCGTGCCTGAAATCTATTCCTAGCCCCATGCTTCTCAATGATGGTCTTTTCCTTGGTTTTTTTTTCTTTCCCACAACAGGAGAAGAAGGATTATCATGGGCAGACTGGGTGTAGGAAGTCCCAGCCTTTTGTTTCTTGCATGCCTTCTTCAATGGAGATTTCTTCTTATGCTTCCTGAGAAGGCTACCCAATGGATCCCACACTTCATCAAGAGAACCTATGTCCACGGTCGCTAGAGGTTCATCGGCGGGGACATTCTCTTCAGCTTCAGTCAAATTGATGGTGGCCGCGTCCCCATCAAATGCTTTTCTTGTTCCCATAAAACTGTCTGTCATTGAATAACCTTCAAATAAGGTGTTGGCTGAAGTATAGAAGCGTGCATATGAATCCAACATATGCGGGCTATTTTCGAGAGTAGCGGAAGGCATAGTGAATATAGCCTTTGTACCTCTTGCACTAAAATATCTCCACCTTCGGGCAATGTCGATCAAATACCCTAAGGCTTTAAGACAGGTTGTTGTATTCCCAACGTGGAACTGATCATAGCCAAATTGACGGACGAAGCGACTTGGCAGATATGGCTCCAAAATGCAGTTGTTCTCAAACCGGTACACCAGATGAGAGGGCCTGATCGTCTTCAACCATAAAAAGGCCTCGAGAGATGGACGAGAACCCACAGGCTCTAAATCTACGATAGGCAGAGGGAAACTTTCATATCCAAGTGGAGGAGGGGTGCAAAAGAATTTCTAGTTTACGCCCCTATTTAGTGCCTTTCTGCAGTTAAATAAGGACATAACCTTCCATTTGGCATTAGTAAATCTCCCGATAAAGTTATTTGCTAATGCCCCCCGACTCCAAGGACAGAATCCATCAACGAAGGATGGTGCAATAACAACCAGCCGAACAGATATGTGTACGGCATCTCGGTACGGATGAATTCCTTCCGAGAGTTGGATTTTTCTGTTATAGAATCTGTAAAACTTTGGAGTCCCGCATTTAGCCGACTGGTCATAGCGGACAATATGTCCATCTTGTACCCAAATACTAAACGCACGCTGGCAAATAATACGCCCCGGTAGAGTCGACCGACGGCACTAGCTCATGGAATCACGAACCATCCCATCCACACAGAGAGAAAGCCCATTAAAGTGGCTTCTGGGGACATGGTTATGCAACCTTGTCTTATGTAACCCTCTACAGGCGTATCCACAACATAACCACGCCAGTCGTCAGCCAATCTGTATTGAAGCGGTCGGATTCCTCCATCAACTATAAAATAGTTGGGGCATCAAGTGGCTCAAAAGGGCGAGCCTCACAATTAAGATGCTCATGTACCTTAACTTCCCTGACATGACCCGAAAAGAGATATGATAGCCATTTTGACAAATAACATGTCCCTGCAGGATTGCTAGGATAGAAATGGGTGCAGACCATAAAGTGACATAGCAATTCATCGAAGACTGCTACCATTTGAGGGTTCTCTTTTTCCAGAACATCCTTTTCATCTTCTGTTGGTACATACTCCTCATAAGGGTTTTCTCTCGTTGGGAAACGTGAGAGAAATTTTATCTTATGAAGAGCAAAGTCCATCTCTTCGTGAGGGGTGTCAAAAGTGCCAGTACTCCTGTTGTACCTCTCCGCTAGGGCCAGAAACATATTAGGGTTGTTCTGAATCCCGTATGAAGTAGTCAGAATAGCGTTATAAAGATCTATCTCCTGTAGCTTCTCATGAAAATTGTTCAGAGCCCACACAGAAAGTCAATTCTAGCAAACAATTTCCAAGTGCATCAAACCAATCTGCCTCATGTTAGTATTTTGATGATATTCTCCCTGGGACATAGCATACATATTGGCAAAGAAAGGAACTCTGACGGGCAACATCACAACCGCATCGTCGGATGGTACGCAGCTTGGCCTTAGACCCCTTAGGTGTGTGCTACACTGTTCAGAAGTACAGAAGAACACATCTCTGCCATGATCCCTACGTCTATGACATAATCTTCAAACCCTAGCTTTTTGGAAGGGAGTCAGGTCCCATGACATCTTTCTCGGAGAGCTAGCATGAGCATATCGAGATAGAGATAGGTTTCTCATAATTTCAGGAAGATACACCAGCGTGTTCCCCCTCAGGAAAGATCGATGCTCTTTTTTTAACTTTGGCTAAGAATCTGCGTCTATGGCTCTCCGAAGAGGAAAGCAGGCTTCTTGTGTGGAATATCATCAGCAGTTAGAAAATGGGTGCCATTCATCAAGCATAGCAAAGTCCTATCATCTTGGTTTTCCAGAAGAGTTTGTCTAGGTGTTGGTCCGTCATATTGTGGAAATGCAACATGGGATAAATCCTCTTGATATTCCGACACCCGAAAAGCCGATGCCAGTATTTTAGCATTTGGGTCTTCCCTCAGATTTACTACAAAAGAGAACAGAAAGTTAGAGTCCTAAAAAATATTAAACTCTTAAAAGAACTGTGCGCCAATCATGAATAGCGCAGAGTAGAAAGGGACAATCCTCAGCTCGCACAGATAATATGACAATTCTTAGTTTAAGTCATGGTACATGTGATAAATCAGTCATTTGGTGCATGAATTATGTTTGCTTATAATTTGCGCATTATGTCGGATGGCACACCATTCTCAAAACATGACAAATGGTGCATGGCGCCATTTCATGATCGATTTAATTTTTAGCTGACACTCTGAAAACAGTGGCGCATTTTGGGGATAGCATAAGCACCGACCAACACTCTGAAAGAGGCGATCGATGTTGGCCTTTAATCACACTGCATGCGAATGGCGCGAGCTCTGCTGTTCATCTTCCCTGATGGTTTTGTTACCTTCAATTGCAGGATTGGCCTCATCTCCTCTTGCCTGATGGTGCCACGTGTTGTGGCACTCTCAACTCCGGCATACGCGTGGTGGCTCTGGCCACTTTCTTTCCCTTGTCGGTGGTGGATATCTTGGGCGCCATTCAATTAGAAAAAAACTTCGAGAGTTTGCGAAGAAGAAGAAGACAAAGAGAGTTCGAGAGTAAAATTTATGAGAAGAACTCTCTCTCCTTTCAGTGGGCTATTTAAAACTGCACGTAACAGTCGCGCCAATCGCGCACAAAACTCGGGATCAGTTGAGATTCTGTCATGCGCCAATCACGCAAAGCCGCTTCTTATTCAAAGTATTTAAAATTTTAAATTTTTTAAATTTTGAAAACTTTTAAGGGGGTCTTGTAGAAGCTCAAAATGTATAAAACATTACCATGTGCCATTCATAGACGGTGCCATGCTCAAATCATCAGATGGTGCCGAGATCAGATGGCTCACCGTATCAGATGACGCTATGCATCATATAGCGCCAATTGCCGCGTGGCCGTCTTCATGGAGAAGCCAAACGGCTGTCATCATGACTAGCATTACGTCAGTCGAGGAAAATCTCCTCAAATCTATAGTGCACAGTGCTCGAGAAGAATTGTCAGAGTCGTCATAATTGTACTTGTCATTTACTGTGCGTCATGTAGAGTTGGTAGAAGTAATCAGTGCTTTACAGTTTTAAATAAATAGTGCTTTCTCATAGATAGCATAGAGCATGCGCCATCTATCAAATCAGGCACCAATTGATCAGATCATCATCCAGAAGCAAGATGTCATGGCGCACATGCCACTAATCTTGAAGAACGTGCATGCCATACTGCCTATAACCAAGCGCATCTCTCTCAAAGAATGTCACGTGTCACATGCAGTTAAGCTAACTGTTTGCATAATGGGTGATCGATGGTGCGCCAATCAGAATAACTACTTAACAGTTATTTCAGAACTCTATAAATAGAGTTCACGATCATTCTTCAGAACAAGGAAGATCATAGACTCTGAATCCAGAACTCTCGTCTCTACGGTAGCAAGTTTCAAGGCATTTCTTCTCCGACATCGCATCGTCCAAGGGATAAAGTTATCGTCTTCTGATCAGATTCCTACAGTTGTACTTCTCCAGAATCAAATATTTTCTTTTTTAGTTTGTAAACAAGTTTTTCTTAGAAAACTTTTGTTCTCACAAACAGGGGACACACGACTTGTTCCTTCAATAATTTATGAATGGAGCCCACCAAGATGTTTTGTATGTAGATGTATTAGTTATGAAGTGGTTCATTTCCCTATGGATCCGTCATGTGAATCAATACGAGAGCAATTGATAGAAGTTCTTCGGAAGCGAACGATTGAGATTGCTGTGAAAGGGTAGCCTCCTTGTTCGAATATGGAGGTAGATGCACATCTCTCTCATTCAGATAGCGTGCCTAAGGTTCCCCTTTCCAAGCTGTTAACTCCAACTCCTACTTGTCTATAGATAGTCTGGAACAGAATAAAACAAAACCAGAGAAGGCCTTGCTCCCCTAGCCAATTCAGATAGCTTGCCTAATCTAGGAAATAAAGAGGGTTAGAAAGAGCCTCTATAATAATATGGCACCCCAGTCTACTTACCTAGTCCTACATTCCATCCAGTTTCAGGATGTATGGAGGTGGCCGCATAGCTATGAGAAGAATTGGCCTTTCTAATTCACGAGCTCCCTTCAAAGGCTAGGACCAGGCCTAGTTCTAAAAGTTGGTGCCAGGTGGAAAAGTCTATAGATGTGCAAGATGAGGAGTCGAGAGATTATATACCCTAAATAAAGAGTCCATAATGATCACCTCACCAACGAGAATGAGCACTAGCTGCAACTTATACAAATGGTCAATAACCCCCTTTAAAGGAAAGGGTGCGATGTAAGAGACCAACTGTTACTTATGAAGTGAGAGTTAGTTCTCGATCAACTAAAGGAAACAAGATGTATTAACGTTATATAGAGTCTGTAGGTTTATGATTATGATATGTTAGTGTATTAGGTTGTGATGTACGTGTGGAAACAAGGTGTCTTACAACGGTCGAAAACTGTTACAAAAATAATATAACCCGTTGCAAAATTATTCTGCAACAGTTATTAGAACTATTGTAAATTCGAACGTTGCAGATTCCTCTTACAACGGTTATAGAAGGTTTTTGCAACATTTTTATCAATAGTTGCAAATAACGTATTATGCAACGGATCTCACGTCAATGCATAACGGTTACATGATGTTGTCAATAATATATTTGGCAACGATTAACAAACCATTGTAAATATTTAGTAAAGCACGATGGTTGATAACTGTTGCCTAAAATATTACATGTAACGGTTAAAAATTGTTGCAAATAATAGGCAACGGTCAATAAAAAATACTTTTTTTTGCCTCCAATGGGGCTCGAACTCCCAACCTCCTGGATCACATGCCTCTGATCTACCACTACGCTACAGGCTCATTTGTATATAAATACTTATATATATAATATATATGTACTTATATCATTTTTATCAATTGAAGCTTTTGGATAGATGTTAAATATATTATCTAATATTTTTGTTAACGAACAAGGAACCAATTAATACGAGTAATTCTAATGATTAAATCTCTTTTGTGTATAAATAAAATTCAAATTGGAAATTTAATTTGCAACGACTATAAACAAACTGTTACAAGATCAATATTTTGTAATAGTTGTTTGTTCTTTTGACAATGGTTATCATAAACGTTGTTATTAAACAAAAAATTATAACTGGTAGCATAAATCGTTGCACAATCATTATAAATAATAAGCCCATTCACAACAGGTTGTAAAAATTGTTGTGCAACTGTTGCTATTAGTGAGCCTTTTATAAGACTTTATGTAATCGTTGCAAAATATTAATAAATTTGTAACAAATACTTAAAACCCTTGCATAACCGTTGCTCATTCAACTCGTTTTGACAACACTTTCATAAAATTGTTGCTTGACCGTTGTAAAAAAGAAAAATATTTAGCAAGTGTTTATGAACCGTTGTAAAAAATGTATTAGGCAATGGTTAATCTATAACCATTGCAAATATATTTAATTTAGAAACGGTTATTTCAACCGTTACGTAACTGTTGCAAATTATAGTTTCAACAACATTCATAAAAGCGTTGCACTAAAACCGTTGCAAAATAGGGGTATTTTTTGTATATATATATATATATATATATATATATATATATATTTAAATATAAATATAAATATATTTAAATATATATATATATATATATATATATATATATATATATATATATATATATATATAGAGAGAGAGAGAGAGAGAGAGAGAGAGAGAGACTGCGGCGGCTCCTCTTCTGCTCGGACCGTCCCCCCCCGCCGGACTGCGGCAGCTCCTCTTCTGCTCGGACCGTACCCCCCTCTCGCCGGACTGCGGTGGCTCCTCTCTCCGGACAGCGGCGGCTCCCCGGGGCGTGCCCCCTCCCGTCGGCGGGACAGAGCCCTCCCTCGCCTGATCGCGACGGCTTCCCCCGTACTTCCCCGCCCCTTGGGCAGCGCCCCTCCCTCGGGCCCCCCGCTCGGTGTGCTAGAGCCTTGGGATCAGTGCCCCCCTTGGGCAGTCCCCGCCCTCGGCCAGTGCCCTCCTTGGGCAGTCCCCGCCCTCGGCCAGTGCCCCCCTCGGGCCCCGTGCGCGCCTGAGGGGAAGGGAGTCAATACATATAACTTTCCTTGGATTGGGAGGAGAGTTAATTGGGGTGTCTTTAATAACTCATTCTTGGATTGGAGGTTTTGAGTGGGAGAAGAATTAATAAAAATATAATAGTTACTAAAATACCTTATTACAAGTGGCATAAAATTACATAAAATATATGTGATCATTAACTCAACAGATGCATAACATATATGTGGTCATCAACAATCTCTCCAATTTTTCGACGCATATTGACGATGTTTTTTGATGCATCAAATATATGTGGTCATCAACTCAATATATGCTTCAAAATCTACACATCATTTGTTTAATTTTTAATGATGAGTAAAAAAAGAAAACAAGAAGAGGCAATGTACCAGGATGGTAGCAGGTTGAAAGATGTAATACAGAGGCAACATGTTGAAAGATGTAAGACGGAGCAACATGTTAAAAGAAAGAAAACTGAAGGAGAAGATCATGATATTTTATATGGCAAACTAGCATATTTATGTTAAACAATAACCCCTCACTTTCTCTTGTTAACCATCCGATTTGGGAGGTTAAAAAAAGGTTAAAGAAACCCTCTATGTCTCTTCCTCCTAAACCCCCACCCACAAACTATGCAAAAAATAATTCCTCGCTTAACACTCTTCACCCTCAATCCAAGCAGACCCTAAGGTATATTGATCGAATGACACAACAAGGAACATGTAGAGATTCTTTTATTAGAGTGTGTGGATAAAGAAAAGAAGGATCAAAGTTACTCATTGTTGAAGAATTGCTGAGAAAGAGAACCTCAATGCTAGGATCACGCTTCGCCTAAGCGGTCACCTGCATTTTCACCAACAGAAGATCAATATTCTTATTCTTGCTTTCTCCTAGAATTCAAAATGAATGCAAAAATCATTGAAGGCAAGAAATAAAATTCATTGAAAATATTCACAAAAATGCCTTAATAAAACAAAAAACGAAAGCATCAACAAAAACGAACAATAAAAATGTTTGAGGAAGAGACTCTTATATAGAGGTATTCTTCAAGATACGATCCACTGTATTTAGGACTCAATTCCAAATATGCCAATCCATGGATATAAATGATCTCAACTTCAATTTGTTCCGATCAATCGATACTGATAGGATTATCATCACACAGTGCCCCCGACTGGGAGTAGACACTATACTATAATCCACTAAGAAAAAGTTTCATTCTCGAAACTTAATAACGAAAACCTAACTTTATCGAATAAGAAAGATTTTTTTTTCCTTCATATCTGTCTCGAGCTCCCATGTTGACTACTCGACAGAATAATTCCACCAAAACACACATCTTTTACAATAATATATATATATATATATATATATATATATATATATATATATATATATATATATATAAAGAAGGTGATAATTTATTGAAGCATAAAAAAGGTTACATATGTCAAGCCTTGCACCTGGAGGAGCGATCGTCCTCGCTTGGGCGTGATGCCGCACGCACGTAGGTTTTGCTCATACAAGGCTAAGTCTAGAAACAGCCGATTCAAGCTAGGCCAAAGAGTCGCACATAGTGTCCCCGTTTGCAGCAAAAAGTAAACGAACACAAGTTGAAACAATTTCAAGTTTTTTATTGATATTCAAGAAATAATACAAGTGGCTAGGCCGAGATTACAATTCGCTCAAGCTCTCTCCTAAAACATAAAAGGTGTGCCAAGAGGCTTACAATGAAATGATACTTGATAATGTTCTGATACATTATGTTCTGTATATGGTGCTTCAGCTCCTTGCAACGCTCCAAGGCTCCGGAGCTAGCTTCGTGCCTTAGCACGTTCGAGGAAAGACTCCACACCTGACAAGGTTCTCCCGTACCCTGTAAGCAATCTATCTGGTAATCAGTACATTGCATGCACTGGTGGGGAGGCTAGGTCGTCCGCTCTCTATCATTACCAAACACGTTCAATTTATTTTTGTGCACCATCTATCAGTTGATTGTCTTTCTATCTTGCCTTAGGATCAATTTTTTGGCATATATTACAAAACCTATCTTGGGTTACGGATATCACGTGTCGCATAAGAATAATATGCACAACTTGCCATACGATCCTGTCCAAGGCAAACCAAGTTAGCCAACATATTATACAAAATGACTTGACTTACTTTGCATAAGAAAATACGAGGGTCATGAGTATGTTTCTACCTCAGGTAAACGAGGTACTCAAGTTGTCAGGATGTGTTATACTTGAGCATTGTTTAGATATGTTTTATTTAGTTAGTTGTTTTGCTTACTCAGATTTCTTTTTTCAATGTAAGGACTCGCACGTGGATTGCCACCAGCGAGCCCCTTAATCTATATGTATCGATCACTGGCAATACAAGCCATTTGGACTTTCTGAACATGGTATTCGTAGTATCTATCAGACTGTGATGGTTGGTACACCCTGATAGGCTACAAATACCGACATTACATTGCTTGAGTGACCGAGCCCGTACATAAGTTGTCCGTAAGCCGTAATTTCTCCTACGCCGGCACGATCCCTGGTCACCCAGCTTCTGATCGCCCGACGAATCTCTTATCGACACCCCTCGTGCATGAGTTGTCCGCGACCATTTCATTTTATTTTTTTATTTTTTAACTTATCGGCTCTCTGAGCCATAACGGATTACCGACTAGATTGGCGGCGACATCCGTACAGTATGAGTAGTGAGCCCCGTTGCACGTCCCCGTCATACCTGTTGCTAATCATCTTTTATTTATTTATTTTTTCTTTCATTCACTTATTCTCGACACGATCCCTGGTACACCCAGCTTCTGATCGTCTAATTTTTTTTTCTTTCATTTGTTCATTCATTCATTTGTTCCTTCTTTTATTTGTTCATTCATTCATTTGTTATCATTTTGAAGCTCCTGGTATGGGAATTGCCTTGGCAACCTAATGGTCCCGAAGCCTTTCGATATTTTTATTACTTTGCTTGAAATGACTATTTCGATAGTCTTCCTGCCTCAATTTATTGGACCATCAATTATTTTGTACCTCAAGTTATGGTATGATCTAAGTGACAAGCATTTTATACATACTTGACCGCATAGGGTACTTGAAATATAAGCTGTGCCTAGGCACAAGCGTGGAGTACGATACGAGGGTTTAAGTAAATTTTCAAGTTCATTTCCATGTTCTACACCAGCATACAAGATGGGATCATTTTCTTAGCTAGGTGCGTTGAGTTCTCTTATTAGCATGCTGGGGGTTATCACCTAGAGATCTGGCAATATCGTTCGTATTATTATTATTATGTGTCTAGGATAAGCAAAGACAAGTTCATCAGAGCCACCCACCTTAGTGATGATCGCATCGGCCGAGCGAGACTCCAAGCTTGCCTTTGAAAGTCTAACTCTGGATTCTTCTGAAGGGCCAAGTCCATTGACTTTGCCTTAGTTCGTTGCAAGGCAATATTTTGGTTTAGTAGACACCTTTGCAAATAAGGCAAAATGCTGACCTCTTATAATTCAGCGTAAATTTATAGCTTACACACGAAACCAACTAAAATCAATATTCGATCGAATCGGACTTGTGCATTGCATCAATTCGATTTCTTAGAATTTTCGAACCGACTCAATGCTTTCTCTCGTGCCAACTTAACACTTGCACCGATTCTTACTCGATGCATTCCTAGGGTCAACGTAACTTTTCTAGTCAACGACTCATTTGAGTCGTTGCATTTGCCATTTGAATCGATATTCTGCTAAGGCGGAGCAGGTCGTTACATTATATACCATTCAGAATAAGTCTCGTCCTCGAGACCTCCTGAGTGATTGCGAATCTATACATTTCAACCAAGCTGAGTCTGGATCATGCACATATTCAAGGCGTCTCCTAAATATATACATTTCAACCAAGCTTAATGATAGCGAAGTCGAACAAGCTACTCGTGACTGTTTCAAATTGTCGATCATTTACTAACTCGATTAAAATCGAACTCCAGTTCGTTTCACTACCGTCGATCTCGGTCCTCGAGATGACTCGATTCATTTTTCAAGCGTTCTCGTCTTATGAAATCAATACGATTTCTTCTAGCAAAGTTGACCAACTTCCAAGTAACTCTAGCCTATTTTACGACCAAACAATGTACTGCCATCGAGGAGCAATGATTCAAATTGGTTATTCCAACTTTTCTTACGCATCACCGATTTCTATCGTTCATTTTGTTCAGGTCTGATATCAATATCGCTAGCGCACACTCCCTGTCCCACGTCCTAACTCTAAGTCTTGCTGTCCTAGATCAATCATTCATATTCAAATGATTTTCTAAAGCCAGTCACACAGGTTCAATCACTCAGCATAGGATTTTCTATCTATCTGCTAGGTTGGCTCATAAGGTCATAGTTACAACTCAAGTTCGGAGTTTATCGTGCAAACTCATTACACGATGTTCTCCCCAATCCTATGGTCCTATAGTCAAACTATTGTTCGTTCGTACGAGATACTCTACCCAAGCTCATTTTCACTCAGATTTCTAAACATCGAGCAACGTTCATCCTATTCGCATCAAGACATTCTTCACACGGGGTCTGAGTTCGTTCAGCAAAGTCATTCTATGATAGGTTCTACTCAACCAAATCCTCGGCATCTCAATATCACACGTCCAAACTAGCAATTGGCAAAGTCTATCTCTTCAAACATATTTGATATAATCCACCTATCCATCCTATCCAATTCACGTATTCGATCACAAGGTCATCTAGCATAACAATATGTCAGGCCCTAAACCTCCCGTAAGATCGATTATCTATGCTGGACATGAAATTACCATGCAAACGCTCCTGCAGGATAATCGTCCTAATCGGGGCATAACTTTTGCTTTGAGTCAAGGCTAGTTCATTCTCGATACGCACATTAGGTCTACTCAAACCTCAACTTACTTTATCGTCGATAACAAGTTCAACAATCCTCAAATCCACCTTTACATCAAACCATAAGTCAAAATCATCCAATTGCCATGCCATGATCTCCTGCAGGTTCGATCATCCCCGCTGGACATGAATCACCATGCCAGTGCTTTCGCAAAATGATTGCCCTAATCTGACGTGACGTATGTGCGATGTTGGAGTTGCCATCGCATAAGACAAGAACATCAATATTGTGGTTATCATCGAAGCAATCAAGAAACTTTCATTTTCATCCATCAAAATTCCAAGTATATATATTTCGTCTGAATGATAATATTTTACACGATCATCATTCCTCGGATTAGAGTACCCCTGAGTTATCGCACATCGATCTTTGATACACCTTAATACCATCGATGATGTACATAACCTGATGATCTTTCTTTGTAACAAAATTCGAGTCGTGTAACATAATTTCTCAATTCGCATTATTTTATGCCAACTCAAGTCATCGAGTAATATCTATCGCAAATCCTTAGAGTCATTTTCGTATCTTCAAACTAAAGTTTACATGCATGCTATCTTCCAATCGTTATATCTTCGATCTCATCTATGAGTATTTTACCTCAACTCAAGTTTTAATTCATTCGACTATATCCGAAATCGCACGTAAGATCCACCAAGTTTTTTCAACTAAGACATCCATTTGTTTCATCATTCCGAATTCCTATCCAAATGTTTTATAATTCGCACTACACATTCACAAATTGTCCGAACGGTATCTCGTTCGAAACTCTCAAAATTATGACCAACTAAGTGTTAGTTATTCTAAGGCTTTGCGCGATAACATCGCTTGTTGATATACTCGTTGCTACCCGTAAATACTTAATTTTGCTCGAACAATTTCCAAGATGGTCCATACACCACTCAGGATTCGAACCACTCGACTAATCATCAAAACTCATTCTTATTCTTTTTCGAGGCTATCACATACTATAACGCCCCAGAACTAGAATACTGGAGAGCGGGGGCATACATAGCCATCTACGTATAATGAAATGGAATCTACCTCACTATACGGTCAAGGTTGTCTAGATATATGAGGGTTTAACTACAATCCATCAGTCTCCTATGGTTAATAACAAGCCTAAATGTCTCAATCTCAAGCAAGCAAGTAAAGTTATAAGATGTAAGATCACCAAATATACAATAGTAAGGCGTCCCAAACATTACATATTCAGCTGATTATGAAGCTAGTCGTTACAAAATGTGAGGACTAGCAAGAGTTTAGTCATACATGATCAACCCTAGGATCTGTCAATCATGTTATAGCCCGTAGGCAGACAGTAATAAGGTATGCAATATGAGCTAACAGGTGCTCGCCGGCTAAATGCCTCAAAATGAAAATTTTACAACAGAGTGGGAGAGCCAAAAATAAACCCACTCGTTGCCCTGGTTACGCCTGGTGGTCACCATCGAGCTGGAAAGTCGTAGATCTTCGGAAGTTGCTCCGAAATCTGGCCATACAAAACCAGCTGGGTCAGATCCCAGAAAGAGCAAGTGCCACAAAGGGGGCTTCACTTAAGAACTAAAACCAGCATATCAGAAATAAATAAATATTACAGTAATTATGAAAGAGCCTGATAATAAAAGAAATAACAGTCATATTAGAGTACGAGGGAACCATTCAAGTAGCCAGGTCACAACCCTTAAACCAAACAAAGACCGGGGTTGTAACCCTTGACCTGAATAGAACTCCGTCTCTAAATCTTATTGGTAAATAAAATATGATGGGCATGACGTAGGGTGCAATAAGATAATAATGAAGAGAGGACACAAAACTGCTCCGGAAGCCAGGTTACAACCCTTAAACCAAACAAGGACCGGGGTTGTAACCCTTCACCTGAACAGAACTTAGCTACTAATCTTTATTGTTAAAGGTGACAATCATGCGATCATGCTTGAAATATTCGTGCACTGAATCTACACCATACAATCGCTCACGGCCAATCAGTGACTACGGCTTTCTACATTAATTAACTAGGGTTATCACAAGCTTAGTTACTAGTAATGTTCAGTGAGATGTCCCTTCAGCCACAAGCCCTGCAGCTAATCCAGGTTATCCAGGCGACTTGGATTCATTTAAGAAATGCCTCGTTATTTTCCATATATCAGTGGATCTAGACTTGTGCCCTACTCGTCGGCAGGCTGCAAGTCCAACAATGGTGGCCGAGATAACGGGATCACCTATAACTGGGGAAATCTCTCATGACTACTGGATTATTCTAGTTATTAGCCTTAGTCATTTTCAGTAGGTGTCCCTGACCGTGGTACTCAGGGGTCCCTTTCCTAGACATGATGCAAAACATTATCGGTTCATTTGTACAAACACAATCACCTACGGTGTCCAGGCCATTCAATCTTGTCATGATATGTTAGCCGTCGCAACAGCAATCAAGATATATATATATATATATATATATATATATATATATATATATATATATATATATATATATATATATATATATATATCATGTCTGTTCACTGTCAGGAGTGCGCCACGACGGACCACTATCATGTCATGTTATTTGTCAAGAGTGCACCATAACGGTCACCATCGTGTCATAGAACATATTTGAAATTAACATGGTATAAGCATATATATAATGACTAAATATAAACAGGGTGCAAGGGCTGTGGAGGGATCATGCGGCTCAAGAGACAGGGGCATGCGGCAAAAGAAATCAGGGCTTATGCGGCTCAGGGTGAGGGGGCATATGCGGCTAGAAAAATGGGGTACATGCAGCTCTGAGAGAGCGGGGTTCATGCGGCTGGAAAGTGGAGGGCGCATGCGGCTCTTGGTACAAAAAGCTCATGCGGCTGGGAAGGAGCGGCTCTATGCGGCTGAGATAAAGGGCCTCATGCGGCTGGAATGGCAGGGGCTCATGCGACTCAGGGGATCGAGTCATATGCGGCCAGGAAAGTTCATACGGCCAAGAAGTTCATGCGGCCCAGAAGTTCACTTGAGTCATGTGGCTGGGAAGGCCATCCGGCCAAGAAGGGAACTTGCCACATGAGAAGCCATGCGGCTAAGTCCATGCGGCCAAGAAGATTCTTGCGGCTGAATACTGTTCTTCTTCTCCATTATTCAGATAAGGAGAACCAGGAAGCCATTGCTTCTAAGCTCCACATATCCTTCATTCCAAGCCCAAATATGAACTTTCATAGGTCAAAATGGGGTAGAACAAAATTCCCTACAACATGGAACCATCAAAACTTAAAAATAATAACGTTAAATAGATCAAAACCCAAAAAATCCAAAAATACAATAAACTTAGATCTACAAGAAATGAGCCATGGAAGTTAAAAATGCTAAGTACTAGAGTGTCTTAGAATGGTGTGAGGAAGAAAATAGAACAATAAAACTTGAGTTCCTCCATGAAGCAAGATACACTTGTCGGCGGGAAATGGGGTAGGTGGAGCTCTACGCAGGAGGAAGAAGAAGAAGTAATTATGGAGTTATGAGGAGAGAGAAAAGTTAGGTGAGATATAAATGGGGACGGTGGTGGTAGGTAGGGGTTGGTCCACATGAAGAATCAATCCAAACCGAACCAAGCCAACCAAGCCGAACCAAACAAGTAAAATAAGCCATGCAATGGGACGTGCAATATACGTACACGTATACCAAAATACGTAATACGAACTATGGTCGTTACAACTCTACCCACCTTAAAAGAATTTCGCCCTTGAAATTTAATCAAGATACTAGAGAAGCAAGTACAAGCTATACTAATCACAGGCAAGCTATACCAGACAAGTAATCAAGCAATTATTCATGCAAGCAAGGAATTTAGGACATAAGGCATAAGAAAGATATTATTCCTTACGAGTCAAACAGGTCGGGATATCGCGATCGGATATTATCCTCACGCTTCCATGTTGACTCAACCAAAGAGTGATGACCCCAAGCAACACGGACTAAACTAATAGTCTTTTTCTTGAGTATATTCTTTCTCCGGTCCAATATAGACACGGGCCTCTCCTCATACGAAAGGTTGGTACCAACAACCAAGTCCGAATGATCCAGGATGTGGCTTGGGTTTGGGATATACCATCGTAGTTGGGATATATGGAACACGTCATGTACCTCACGCAACGACGACGGAAGAGCGAGACGATAGGACACATCTCCTACTCGCTCCAGAATATCGAATGGCCCTATATACCTAGGACTAAGCTTTCCTTGTACGCTGAAACGAATGACGCCAGGGTTAGGCAAAATCCTTAGGAATACATGGTCGCCGACCGAGAATTCAAGGGGACGCCGATGAGAATCGGCCCAATGACGCTGACGAACTTGGGCAACTCGAAGATGATCTTTGACTCGTCTGACCACTTCAACGGTCTGAGCAATCATTTTTGGACCGAGCATCTGCCTCTCTTCTATTATCCCATGCTAGCGGGGATCTGCACTTCCTACCATGTAGTGCCTCGAACGGTGCCATCTGTATACTGGCCTGGAAACTGTTATTATACGAGAACTCCACCAGGTGCAGATGATCTTCCCACGAACCATCGAAGTCGAGTGTGCAAGATCTCAACATATCTTCCAGGGTTCGTATGGTATGCTCCGACTGACCATCTGTCTGTAGGTGATAAGCTGAGCTGAACTGGAGGTGAGTTCCCAAACTCTCTTGCAGGCTACGCCAAAAGTACGACATAAATCTAAAATCTCTGTCCGAGATGATACTGACTGGTACACCGTGAAATCTGACAATATGCCTGAGGTATATTTCTGCTAGCTGAGCCGTCGACTGACCAACTCTGAACGGAAGAAAGTGAGCCACCTTCGTGAGCCTGTCTATGATAACCCAAATAGCATCCCTACCGGCCGGGAACCGAGGTAAGCCAGTCACGAAGTCCATGGTTATATGCTCCCACTTTCATTCTGGAATCGACAAATACTGAATAAGTTCAGCTGGCCTCTGATGTTCAGCTTTAACTTGTTGGAAAACCAAACGTCGAGAGACAAACCGGGCTATCTCCCTCTTCATGCCATTCCACCAAAAGTGCTGACGGATATTACGGTACATCTTCGTGCCACCGAGATGTACGGAATACTGAGAACTGTGAGCCTCCGCCATGATCTCCTGTCTGATATCACCACTGGGTACATAAAGACGTCCTCCATGTCGAAGTGTACCGTCTTCATGAATGTATAACTCCGGTCTTCGTCCTGTCTCACACTCTGCTCTAAGCCGCTGAAGCTTAGAATCTGCTAACTGTGCCATCCGGATCCTCTCGACTATACTGGACTGAACTTGCATACTGGCCATCAATGCCACACTGGTAGGAAGGACAACTTCTATACCCATCTTCTGAAGATCTGTCAATAATTTTGGTTACGCTGTTAGGAAATAAACTTCGGCTCTCCTGCTCAATACGTCTGCAATGACGTTGGCCTTCCCAGGATGGTACTGCAGGTTGACATCATAATCCACAAGTAGCTCTAGCCAACTCCTCTGATGTATGTTAAGATCCTTCTGGGTGAACACATACTTCAGGCTCTTGTGGTCGGTGAAAATCTCCACCCTATCTCTATACAAGTAGTGTCTCCAAAGCTTAAGTGCAAACACTACTACTGCCAGCTCCAAGTCATGGATTGGGTAATTTCTCTCATGATCACGAAGTTGGCGTGACGCATAAGCTATTACCTTCCCATGTTGCATCAGAACACATCCCAAACCTCTGCCTAAAGCATCGCAATGCACTGAAAATCCTCCGATCCCATCTGGAAGCGTGAGAATGGGAGCTGTCATCAAGCCTCGCTTCAACTTTTTAAATGATTCCTGACATTCTACTGTCCAAGCAAACTGCACTTCCTTGCGGGTCAACTGGGTCAATGGCGCTGAAATCCGAGCAAAGTCTGAAACAAATCGTCGATAGTAGCCGGCCAAGCCAAGAAAACTACGAATTTCTGTAACTGTGCTGGGTACTGGCCATGTCTCAATGGATACTATCTTCTGGGGATCCACTTCTACTCTCCCTCTGGTGATGATATAACCCAAGTATGAAATGCAATCGAGCCAGAACTCGTAATTACTGAAATTGGCATACAACTGATGCTCTCGGAGAATCTGGAGGACAACTCTGAGATGCTGCTCATGCTCCACTTCACTCTTGCTGTAGACCAGGATATCGTCTATGAATACGACCACGAACTGATCCAAATAAGGCATGAAGATACGATTCATGAGGTCCATGAATACAGCCGGTGCATTGGTCGCTCCAAAGGACATAACAAGGAACTCCCAATGCCCATATCTAGATCTGAAAGCTGTCTTCGGGATGTCCTGCTCTCTGACTCTGATTTGATGATATCCTGACCGTAAATCAATCTTCGAGAATACTGCTGCCCCTTTGAGTTGATCAAACAAGTCGTCTATCCTTGGGAGAGGATATCTGTTCTTGATTGTCACTGAGTTCAAGGTACGATAGTCAACACATAATCTGGACGTACCATCTTTCTTTTTCATAAGAAGCATCGGGGCTCCCCAAGGTGATCCACTAGCACGAATGAATTCCTTGGTCCTACGTTCTTCAATCATCTTTTACAATATCTCCAATTCTAACGACGCCATCCTGTAGACTCTCTCTAACACTGGTGTGGTTTCGGGGATCAAATCTATGGTGAACTCGATTTTCTGCTCTGGCGGCATCCCTGGAAGCTCTTCTGGGAAAACATCTGAAAACTCCTTGACGATCCGGGGTAACTATACTGCTGCTACTACCATCCGCAATTCTGGAGGAGAAGATACAACTTCACCTCGAGAAAAGGAAAACTCCGGCTCGCCTGGAATGCTAAAAACAACTCTGCCAATATGGCAGTCTATCCTAGCATACTGGTCCCTCATCCAATCCATCCCTAAGACTACATCATAATCGGCCATCGGGAATTCTATCAACCTGGCGGGAAACTCTCTACCGCTAACTATGACCCGACACGAGAAAAATACTCTATCTACTCCCACAAGACCGTTACCAGTAAGTATATTGAGCCTTTCTGATAATGACTCGGGCTCTAGTCCTATCCGTGTCACAAATCGTGAAGACATAAATGAATGCGATGCACCAGAGTCAAATAACACTGAAACCGAAAAGGTGTTGACGAGAATAGTACCTGCCACTACCTCACCTGGCGCCACTCCTTCTTCTTCCATGGTTAAAGCCAACACTTGACCATGCCCTCTGGGTGCCGGCCCTCTCTGCTGGAATCCTCTCTGCCTATTCTGAACTTGCGTCTGGGCATACTGCTGAGGACTTTGCTGCTGAAAAGCTTGGGTCTACGTCGGCAACGGCCTCGGGGATGGAAACTGCTGCTGGACTGGTACTGGGGCTGGTCCCCTAACTGATGAACTAGTCATGGCTGGTGATGAGTCAGTCCTGAATGGGCAAGACCCTACCTTGTGGTCCGGCGCTCCACATAGCAAACACAATCCTCGAGCCTTGCGATATTCTGAAACAACATGTCCAGGCTTCCCACAATAAGAGCAACCCATGGGGGAAGACTGCTTCTGCTTCTGCGGCTGAGGATACGTTGGGGTTGAATATTAAATCGACGTAACTGAAGCTGTCCTTCTCGGAGCTCTAATGGTCAAAGCCCTAGCTGCCGGGGCTGGTGCTGACGACTGATTCATCTGACCATGAGATCGCTTTCGACCTCTAGTCCTGTCCACAATCCTCTGGGAGGTATACTCATGCCTCCTAGTTGCCCTCAATACCATATCAAAAGTCTGATGCTCAAACTGTTCCACCGCCAGCAAATTCTCAAGATGGAGTCCCTGCTGAAACTGCTGGGCTCTATCGAACTCGGTCGCCACCAAGGTGGGAGTAAACCGACTAAGCCTGGAAAACTCGGCCGCATACCCATCGACCGTCCTGTCCATCTGCTTCAAATTGGTGAACCTGGTCTGTAGATCGTACCGAGCTACAGCATCTAAGTACTTGGTCCGGAACCTCTCACGGAATACTGTCCAGGCAATAGACACCACTAGTCCAACGGCATGTGCCGCCCACCAGCTGCGGGCTAGATCCAATAACTGCAGGCGCACTACGACCACCTTCTCGTCTTCTGGAGTCCTAACTGCTTCTAGAATCACCTCTGTGTACTGAAGTCACGCGTATGCGATAATAGCATATTTGCTACCCTCGAAGAATGGAGGGTTCAAGCGCTTGAAGCTGTTGGCCGTGCTGTTACCCTAATGACCACCTCTAGTCAGAGCATCTGCCACTGCCTGGTGCAAGGCATCTCCTCGCCGATCTTGGGAAGCTAACAATGTCCTGATGAGACCCACCAAGGTGCCATCATCAGGTTCTGCAGGCTGGATGGGCTGAACTGGTGGCACTTGATCCCTAGTAGGCATGACTCTGGAGGCTACTCCTGAATGCTGGACTTGATCTCCAGGTTGATGCTGGTCCACAGAAGGTGCTCTGCCTTGCAGATCGGTAGGACCAAGAACAATACCGCTGAAGAAGACGACATAGGGAACAATAAGGAAGGACCAGGACAGATCAAAGATACAAGTATGTGATCAGGTCAAGATTTCAGGAATTTAGAAGATACGAGCAGAGATCAAGGGCGAATACTAATTGAGACATCTATTCGTAAACCCTCACTTATCTTGATTTACAAGACCTACATGGGCCACCAATTAAACCATGTAACACCCCAGAACCAGAATACTAGAGAGCGGGGGCATACATAGCCAGCTACATATAATGAAATGGAATCCACCTCACTATACGGTCACGGCTGTCTAAATATATGAGGGTTTAACTACAATCCATCAGTCTCCTATGGTTAATAACAAGCCTAAATGTCTCAATCTCAAGCAAGCAAGTAAAGTTACAAAATATAAGATCACCAAATATACAGTAGTAAGACGTCCCAAACATTACATATTCAGCTGATCATGAAGCTAGTCGTTATAAAATGTGAGGACTAACAAGAGTTTAGTCATACATGATCAACCCTAGGATATGTCAATCATGTTACAGCCCGTAGGCAGACAGTAATAAGGTATGCAATACGAGCTAACAGGTGCTCGCCGGCTAAATGCCTCAAAATAAAATTTTTACAATAGAGTGAGAGAGCCAAAAATAAACTCACTCGTTGCCCTGGTTACGCCTGGTGGTCACCATCGGGATGGAAAGTCGGTAGATCCTCGGGAGCTGCTCCAAAATCTGGCCATACATAACTAGCTGGGTCAGATCCCAGAAATAGCAAGTACCACAAAGGGGGCTTCACTTAAGAACTAAAATCAGCATATCAGAAATAAATAAATATTACAGTAATTATGAAAGAGCCTGATAATAAAAGAAACAACAGTCATATTAGAGTACGAGGGAACCATTCAAGTAGCCAGGTCACAACCCTTAAACCAAACAAGGACCGGGGTTGTAACCCTTCACCTGAATAGAACTCCGTCTCTAAATCTTGTTGGTAAAGTAAAACATGATGGGCATGACGTAGGGTACAATAAGATAATAACGAAGAGAGAACACAGAACTGCTCCGAGAGCTAGGTTACAACCTTTAAACCAAACAAGGACCGGGGTTGTAATCCTTTGCCTGAACAGAACTTAGCCCTTGATCTTTATTGTTAAAGATGACAATCATGCGATCATGCTTGAAATATTCGTGTACTGAATCTACACCATACAATCGCTCACGGCCAATCAGTGACTACGGCTTTCTACATTAACTAACTAGGGTTATCACAAACTTAGTTACTAGCAATGTGCAATGAGATGTTCCTCCAGCCACAAGTCCTGCAGCTAATCCAGGTTATCTATGCGACTTGGATTCATTTAAGCAATACCTCATTATTTTTCATATATCAGTAGATCTAGACTTGCGTCCTTCTCGTCGGCAGGCTGTAAGTCCAACAATGGTGGTCGGGATAACGGGATCGCCTGTAACTAGAGAAATCTCTCATGACTACTGGATTATTTTAGTTATTAGCCTTAGTCATTTTCAGTGGGTGCCCCTAACCATGGTACTCAGGGGTCCCTATCCTAGACATGATGCAAAATATTATCGGTTCATTTGTACAAACACAATCACCCACGGTGTCCAGGCCATTCAATCTTGCCATGACATGTTAGCCGTCGCAACAGCAGTCGAGATATATATATTATGTCATATTCACCGTCAGAAGTGCGCCACGATGGGCCGCTATCATGTCATGTTATTTGTCAAGAGTGTACCACAACGGTCACCATCGTGTCATGGAACATATTTGAAATTAACATGGTATAAGCATATATATAATGACTAAATATAAACAGGGTGTAAGGGCTGTGGAGGGATCATGCGGCTCAAGTGACAGGGGCATGCGGTAAAAGAAATCAGGGCTTATGCGGCTCAGGGTGAGGGGGCGTATGCGGCTGGGAAAATGGGGTGCATGCGGCTCTGAGAGAGCGGGATTCATGCGGCTGGAAAGTAGAGGGCGCATGCGGCTCTTTGGACAACAAGCTCATGCGGCTGGAAAGGAGCGCCTCTATACGGCTGAGATAAAAGGGCCATACGGCTCAGGGGATCGAGTCATATACGGCCAGGAAAGTTCATGCGGCCAAGAAGTTCATGCGGCCCAGAAGTTCACTTGAGTTATGCGGCTGGGAAGGCCATGCGGCCAAGAAGGGAACTTGCCGCATGAGAAGCCATGCGGCTAAGTCCATGCGGCCAAGAAGATTCATGTGGCTGAATATTGTTCTTCTTCTCCGTTATTCAGAGAAGGAGAACCAGGAAGCCATTGCTTCTAAGATCCACATATCCTTCATTCCAAGCCCAAATCTGAACTTTCATAGGTCAAAATGGGGTAGAACAAAATTCCCTACAATATGGAACCATCAAAACTTGAAAATAGCAGGGTTAAATAGATCAAAACCCAAGAAATTCGAAAATACAATAAACTTAGATCTACAAGAAATGAGCCATGGAAGTTAAAAATGCTAAGTACTAGAGTGTCTTAGAATGTTGTGAGGAAGAAAATGGAACAATAAAACTTGAGTTCCTCCATAAAGCAAGATGCACTTGCCGGCGGGAAATGGAGTAGGTGGAGCTCTACGGAAGAGGAAGAAGAAGAAGTAATTGTGGAGTTATAAGGAGAGAGAAAAGTTAGGTGAGATATAAATAGGGACAGTGGTGGTAGGTGTAGTGCCTCGCTCTGCGAAGGCACTAGATAGACAGAAAGATCGGATTCCTAGCTTTACAACAGAAGACGATTAATCTGGGTGAGTGGACGAAGTCTCATTTGCTGATTCGCTTACGCCTAATAAGAATCTAAGTTTTTGATTGAATGCTTTGTTAATAACAAGATGGTAAATCATTGAGTATGCTTATAAGAGATTTCACATATTGCCATGCTAAGAACAAGAAAAAGAAATAATCTGCATACTAATAAGAAGATTCGTTGCCTGCTAATAAGAACTGAAATGAAGCTTATCATGCTGGATAGGATAAGAGAAGACAAATGAATCGAATTGAATTCTTGATCATTGCTTGCTGCTAAGTATTGCTTGAGAATTATAGACATGTACAGACGGACTTATATATGTTGACCTGAATAAAAGAAAGGCACGAATTGAACGTGTCGTATATCTGCAAAGGCATAAAAAGAACATGTCATACATCTGATCACAAATCTGTCTCATCTGATAGAATCCTGCTAGTGCATGCATGTGGTCTAGGACAACTTGTTAACAAGGAAAATTTGTCTCTCGGGTGGATCTGGGGGCACCTGGACCACTCGGCCTAGGAGTGATTAGGGCCTCCATGTGAAAATGGGAGTCGATCTGAGTCCTTAGTGACGAGCTGAACCCAAGAGAGTCACAGCGGCTAATCATGGGTTTTCCGATGGACCATCATATAGATAGGTGTTGGTTAGTGCAGAGTTGAACCGGAGAGTCACAGCTGCCAATCGGTCTGCATGTGTCTATCATATGTTTTGCTAAGAGCTAACGATGCAGAGACGAACAGGGAATAATGTGGGTTTTATCATGTTTATGCTAATCTTTGTCTTGTACAGGGATGGACGGTCGGCTATGGTAAGAGTCACTGAAAAGTGATATACATGTGTTGCTTAAGTTCCTATATAAATGTTTGCAGAGATTAATCTGTTACCAAGAAGTGCTATGTTCCACTAAAGAAAAGATGTAATATCATGCTTGAAATCTGACCCTTAGAATGTCTTGAACTAAAGAAAAAGATATGATATCGTGCTTGTCATTGACCCTAACAGTTGCTCAAACAACAGGAATGATATGCTCATGAAACACGCTGTGCACTGCACATGAAATGAATAGTCCTCGTGCTAGAATTGAATAGTCCCGTGTATGCTTGAAATGAACTGAATTGAAATATGGCTTTTCAAAGATGTTTTCAAAAAGAAATGTAAACTGACTCTATATGCATGGAATGAATCTATGTAAAACTAGCAAGATCACATCACAAGAAACATTTTCTCACTAAATGGACAGTGATCGTTTCAGACAAATGTAGCTCTTTGTTCATAATTCACCAGTATGCTGATATACTGACCCACCATCAGTCTGCATGCAGGTGCATTATGCATCGAGAAGGATAGTCCGAAGCGATAGCCCGAGCCTCATCCTCAGGATCCAAAAATCAGAAGAGATGCCAAGAGATGACATCTGTTGCAAGAGTTGGTTTTGTATATAAAGGGATGTAATGTATGGGAACGGGATCATTGTAATCTGTAAAGTTCTGAGAGAATGTAATATTGTATCAGAGAGAATCGAGAGCTTATAATCTGTTCAAATGAAATCAATAAAGAGGATTGTTTCTTATTACCATTGTGTTCAATGCATGTATTCTGAAATATGTCCGCTGCTGCTTCAATTATCTGCGATACGTTCCGCTGCGTATTGTCAACCTTGTCTATCTTGTCTTGTTTCAGGTCTTGGCCTTGTGCAAGCGCAACTTAGGCTTGCATGGCATCACGCCTTAGTAAGGACAAACGATCTCACATAGTCCGAAGCGAGGACGAAAGGACTCTGTGGGATCGGGGCGTGACAGTAGGTAGGGGTTGGTCCACATGAAAAATTAATCCAAACCGAACCAAGCCAACCAAGCCGAACCAAGCAAGTAAAATAAGCCATGCAACGGGACGTACAATATACGTACACGTATACCAGCAGAAATTAAATTAACACAAGTTAAAACAATTTCAAGCTCTTTGTTGATATTCAAGAAATATTACAAGCGGCGCTAGGCCGAGATTACAATTCGCTCAAGCTCTCTCTCTTGAAACATAAAAGGTGTGTCAAGCGGCTTACAATATAAAATGATACTTGGCAATATTCCGATACATTATGTCATGTATATGGTGCTTCAGCTCCTTTTAACGCTTCAAGGCTCCAGAGTTAGCTCCGTGCCTTACCACGTTCGAGGGAATACTCCGCACCTGCCGAGGTTCTTCCGTATCCAATAAGCAATCTATGTGGTTATCAGTACATTGCATGCACTAGTGGGAAGACTAGCTCGCACGCTTACTATCATTATCAAACATGTTTAATTTATTTTTGTGCACCATCTATTAGTTGATTGTCTTTTTATCTTCCCTTAGGATCAGTTTTATAGCATATATTACAAAACCTATCTCGTGTTATGGGCATCGCATATCGTATAATAATAACATGCGCAACTTATCATACGATCTTCCATGTCCAAGGCAAACCAAGTTAGCCAACATATTATACATAATGACTTGACTTATTTTGCATAAGAAAATACGAGGGTCATGAGCGTGTTTCTGCCTCATTCAGATACGTTTCATTCAGTTACTTAATTGTTATGCTTACACAGATTTCTTGTTCAAATGCATGGACTCGCATGTGGATTGCCACCATCAAGCCCACTTAATCTATATGCATTGGTCGTCGGCAATACAACCTATTTGGACTTCCTGAATATGGTATTCATAGTATCTATCAGACAGGCTGGTATATCCTGATAATCTACGCATACCAGTATTATGTCGCTTGAGTGATCGAGCCCATACACAAGTCATCTGTAAGCCGTGATTCCTCCTAGGCCCGCACGATCCCTGGTTACCCAGCTTCAGATCGCCCGAGGAATCCCTTATCGACACCCCTCATAAAAGGGTTGTCTACGACTATTTTGTTTTCTTTTTTCATTTTTAACTTATTGGCTCTTTGAGCCAGGATCTCTGAGCCACAACGGATTACCGACTAGGTTAACGACGGCATCCGTGCAGCACGGATAGCGAGTCCCGTTGCACATCCCTGTCATACCTGTCGCTAATCATCTTTTTTTTTATTAACTTATTTTTGACACGATCCCTGGTACACCCGGCTTCTGATCGTCCGAATTTTTCTTTCTTCCATTTGTTCATTCATTCATTTGTTCTTTCTTTTATTTGTTCATTCAATTGTTTGTTATCATTTTGCATCTCTCGATACGAGAATTGCCTTGGCGACCCAATGGTCCCGAAGTCTTTCGATGTTTCTATTACTTTGCTCGAAACGACTATTTCGATAATCTTCATGCCTCAATTTATTGGACCAACAATTGTTTTGTGCCTCAATTTATGGTACGATCTAAGTGACAAGTATTTCATACATACTTGAGCGCATAGGGTACTTAAAACATAAGTTGTGCCTTGGCACGAGTGTGGAGTGCGGTGTGAGGGTTCAAGTAAATTCTCAAGTTTATTTCTATGTTCTACACAAGCATACAAGATGGGATTATTCCCTTAGCTAGGTGCATTGAGTTCTCTTATTAGCATGCAGAGGGTTATCGTCTAGTGAGCTAGCAATATTGTACGTATTATTATGTGTCTAGGCTAAGAAATGACAGGTTCATCAGAGCCACCCACCTTAGCGATGATCGCATCGGCCAAGCGAGACTCCGAGTGTGCCTTTGAAAGTCTAAGTCTGGATTCTTCTGAAGGGCCAAGTCTATTGACCTTGCCTTAGTTCGTTGCAAGGCAATATTTTGGGTTTGCGGACACCTTTGCAAAGAAGGTAAAATGTCGACCTCTTGTAATTCAGCGTAAAAGCATAGCCTGTACACGAAACCAACTAAAATCAATATTCAATTGAATCGGACTTGTGCGTTGCATCGATTCGATTTCTTAGAATCTTTGAACCAAATCAATGCTTTCTCTCAGGCCAACATAATACTTGCATCGATTCTTACTCGATGCATTCTTCTAATCAACGTAACTTTTCGAGTCAACGACTCATTTGAGTTGTTGCACTTTGCAATTTGGATCGACATTCCGCTAGGGCGGAGTAGGTCGTTACAACATAGTTCCATTCCCACACAAAATATATGGAGCCTACACAATTAAGTAGGGGACATGTCCTCACATCTCCCTCAATATTGTGCTGGATTCCAACAATGGCGGTAGACAATCTCTCGAAAAACTCTCCTATAGCGCTCTTATATATATATATATATATATATATATATATATATATATATATATATATATATATATATAATTATTTTTATATATAACTATAACTATAACTATATATATATATATTGTTATTTTTGAAATAATTCAAGATCGAAGAACAGTTAGAGACAAAGATTTCCAAGTGCAAATAATATTTGTTCTCTGTTATAAATAGAATGATCAGAGACAGAGACTTCCAAATGTAAATGAATTTGCTCTCTATTCTGATTTTATAGGATTTCGGAGACTTCCAAGTGCAAATGAAATTGTTATCCTAATTTTCTTAAGTTGGGACTTCAGAGATTCCTGCAAACGAGTATGCTCTTCAGAAGTACCTGAACTGAGTTTCAGCACTTTGAGATTCATGCAAAAGAGTTTTCTCTCCAAAAGTACCTGAACTGAGTTTCAGCACTTTGGAGATTCCTACGAATGAGTTCGCTCTTCGAAAGTACCTGACCTGAGTTTTTATGATTCTGAAGATTTCGGCAAACAAGTTTTCTCTCCAAAAATGCCTGAACTGAGTTTTATGATTTTGAAGATTTTGGCAAACAAGTTTTCTCTCCAAAATATCCAACAGTCCACCAAGAAGAAGAAGAAGAAATAACAATAAATAAATTATCATTCTTGCTGCGGTGGTAAAGACCACCGTTGCTCAAAGAAAAATTCGCCCACAGGGATCTGTTCCTAGGAACCAGCAAGTTCTCAAAGAACATCTGGAACGCTCGTTAGTCAACTTTTTGTGACTCAACGGGCTCCCTGGACTCAACAGACTCCATTTGCTTTCATATTTTGGTGCATCTTACAAAGGAGGCCAGGGGACTCTATTTATAGAGTGGAGGGAGACTTCACATTTTCTCCTATCCGATGTGAGACTAAAATACCAATACTAAAAGAAATAGAGTTTGATATTTTAGATCACCTACAATCAGCATAGTCGTGTGCCAGTCGACTTCTACCCCTCGAACACGCCCGTGCATGCAAGGAACATCCTGGTGTCCGTCTCCGAGTCCGAGTCCGAATGATAAAAAACAACTTGCTTCCTTGTTGAAGTTAATCCTTTTTTCTTCTAGGTAAACACCCCCATATGGCACCCATATGTACCCCACCACACCCTATGTGCTCACCCCATGTGCACACCTCAACACGTGCAAAGCAATATATTGAGATACTCATGTGGTGCAGCCGATGTGGTACTATTTTATACTAGTCCAAAGGCAAAAACACCAACAATCCCTCACATATCTCAATATATGTGGGTTGAGCGTTCCCTACAGTGATTATCCATCATACATTAGGTTAGATGTCGCTATGACTTGAATCTTCCCGCATGGGTTAAATAATAACATGATATGAGAATAAACTCAGCCTTAAATTCTGCACCATAACTGCAATTCTTTCTACTCATATAATGACATCAACTATGCTTCTGGCTGCACATTGGAGGCCATGTGCCAGCCTAGTTTCAGTATATGTATATTGGGTGTCTATAAGATTTTCCTCAAGAGACGATCTGTATCTTTATCTATACACTATAGGTGAGTTCTTTTAAAGAGTCTTAGCATGAAGCCTTTCATTTCATTGCGGTGCTACGCCTATATGACATAACACAAAGTCAAGAAAATGTCTCATATTGTGTCATACCATTGTAGCATGAGGCCCAGCCTTTTTGTAGTGCCAAATTATCCAGTATGAAGCCTTTCGCTTCCTTGCGGTGTTACACAGCCGTGACATGGCTCGCAAAGTCGAGGCTTTACCCTTTCTAGATACCTCATATGGTGTCACACCACGGTCACATGAGGCCCAACCTCTTTGTAGTGCTTTCTACCATTCTTTATTCTACAACATTAGGCTCACTTGCTTATGTGCGGTGCTACGCCGCTGTGACTTAGCCTGAAGCCGAGACTTAACCCTCATTAGGTACCTCATGTGGAGTCACCTTACTGTAGCATGAAGTACTACGCTCCTTTGTAGTGCTGTGCTACCCGTGCTTCCTATAAAGTACCACAGATATCCCAAATGCCCAAGAACTCATTAAGGCTTCCAAGCCATCCTCTCACAGGACTTTGTTCTATACAAAGAACAAATAGTAGACAACAGTGGTTCTGGGTCCGTGGCCCTGTATTTTCCAAAGGAATATCCAATGCCAACAGTGGTTCTATGTCCGTAATCCCGTAGCTCCCTTTCAGTCAATGATCCTTCTTCGAACTAAAAGCTAGATGCCTAGTAGATTTCTCTTTGAACTAATATCATAAAACTTTATGGTAGAATTACATAGACACAATATCAAAGATAACAGTGGTTCTGGGTCTGTGATCCTGCAATGTCCCAAAGGATTGCCTACTGTTTCTGATATTCTTCCAGTCAATGGTCCTTCCTTGAAACAAAGCTAAATGCCTGACAGATTTCTCTTTGAACCAATCAATATAAAACTTTATGGTAGGATTGCAGAGACACAATATCAGAGATTCGTCAAGCCCATTTTCTTGTTAGTCTTCAACTAGCTGGTGTTTGAGGCCTTAGTGAACGGGTCTGTCAGATTCTTCTGACTCCGAACACCAACCACTGTAATTGTAACTACCACAATTTGAATTTTTGCTTTTGAAAATTTTGAGTTAAAAAAAACATTATGTGATTATGCTTTTGACATCAATGTCATTAGTTTGAAATCATTTTTCAAATTTATTTATCTAATTCTAGTTCTAATTATTATTATTTAATTAATTATTTTAATTTTAGAATTATTTATTTGTTAGTTATTAGAGCCTACCAAGCCTTGGGCTTGGATCGTGGGCTTGTACTTTGGGTTAGGAAGTAGCTAATTGATTAATAACTTGCTAATTATTGATTAGTTGCTAACTAATAGATTAATTACTAGATTAGTTAGCAATTGGTTGTGATAGTTAGTAATTAGTTTTGGTCCTTACTATTTGTCCTTAGATCTATCCCGATTTATATTTCTTGCCATTTGGCTTAGAGTACACTCCACTCTTCATTTTAACACTCCATTCTTCCAATAATTTATTACAAATTTCTAAATTCTCACACTCTCTCCTATCTCTCTCTACTCTGCTGACAAGTCTCTTTGACCTTCGCCTCATCGTCATCGGACTTCGGCAAGCACCGCTACGTCGCCCCTGATCTCCTTCTCTTTCCCTATTCTTGTTGGACTGCCACCGCCATTGGCTGAGTCTACCCATTCCCTGGCCAACCCAGCACTGCTTCACCACCAGTTTTATCACCCTACGCCACCTCTTTCTCCACGTCTTGTAGATCTTCGATCACCAAACTATGGATAACCAGCACCACCTCCTAGACTTACCTACGCCTAGTAGCACCACCCTACCGCCGTCCCAATTCCATCACCGCCACCCCTTCTTGGCTATTCCGGCCATCCCTCATACGCCTTCGCAGTAGCGCCACCAGTTCGTCTCCTGACCTTGACACCTACAACACCACTTATCTTCGCCAAACCCCGCTGCTACGACCACCACCTCCAGAACCCCGTCTCCGATCATCACCTGACAACACACCGTATCCGACCTCGATACCATAATCCCCACCGCCACCAGTCGACCACCGCCCCACAAACTCACCCCAAATAAAATCCTCCACTCACCTGAGACTCGTCGACTCTACCTCGCCAGTGTCAGTTCATCCGCGCCTCCCCATGCCCTGCCGCGACGAGCGCCATTTCTTTGATGTCAGATCCGGGAGCTGCAGTCGTACTCCATCGATTGAGCCTCAACCGAATCTGAAGCCATCACTACCGCGGCCTCGGCAAGAAGCCGTCGACGTCGAGCCTCTACATTAGTGCCTTAGCTTCGAGCGCCGCCCTCCATGATAGTTGTCTATATCTTTGCTGTATGATTCCAGCTCTGGTAAGCTTCCTTTCTTCTTTCCTCTCTGTTTCATTTCTCCTCTCTTCCTTCTCTTCTTCTTATGGATCTCTCATTCTTCTTCGTCAGTATTTGTTGTCGGCTGTAAGTGAGTTTCTCTCTCCTGGATGGATAGAGGCTTGGGTTTTGTTAAACCCTAGATTGGCTTTGGGCCTGGGCTTCCAAGCCCAACTGGGTAGCTTGTTTTGTGTATAAATATTATTGTAACTGTGGGCTAGGCTTTAAGCCCGATCAATTTAAATATAGGATTATTTGTTTGTTTAATCATCTGTGGGCTGGGCCAGCCCAGAGCCCGATATGTAAATAATTATAGATGTATTTTTATTTTGTTGGGCCAAGGGTAGTAGGCTGACTATTTTATTCATTTCTTAATATTACTAGTGTATAAGCTTTTAGATTAGTATTTATTAAGTATTTAGTTGGCAATAATTCTCTTTAGTATATATAATGACAAGTTATATTTGCTAATTGATTTAATTAGTTTAGCTATATTTTAGATGGTAAATATTTGTTTTACTCTAAACATGTTTATAGTTAAAACTATTTTTATTAATATTTTGCTAATATAAAGTTTACTAGTATTTATAATATCATTTTACTAGTAAACTAAAAGCTACTTATTTGATAGTATTGTGTATAATACATATTTCTTTAAAAATTATTTACAAATGGACTTTGAATCTATTTTGGATTTCGAGATTATTTGGAAACTTAAAAATAATATAGTATTTTTACCTAAGTAAAATCATCATTCTTCTTATAAGGTGTATTTACAAAATATCAAGGCTTTAACCTAAAGTTACTTGCTATATTTCCAAGTATGTAATTCATAACATTTTATTAAATAAATTTAGCTTCCAAATGCGTTATAAAATGTTTTCAATATCATATGCTTGGAGGTCAGAACATTTGCATTATAGGTATTTCTAAATTTTTTTTAATACTAAATTTCCTTGCTAGCTTGAATATGTATAGTTAGCTATTATATATAGTAAAATTATTTAGTTAGTTAGCGTTATTAGCTAAGATTGTTATTTAGAGTTTAACCTATTCTTGCCCTGTTCTAGGTGGACTTTGAGACACATTGATTTGCGAGGACAAGGCAAATACTTCTATGATTTTGACTCCTTTATTTTATGTCATGGTCTTTTCATATTGGACACGATGTTTACACGATTAATCATGTGCTTCTGGTTCTGGTACTTTTCATGTTCATGATCTTTTACTTGTACCTGATGGAAGGAAAATACTACAGATATGTGACCAAAGTCTAACCTAGGAATCATGTTGATAGCTTAGGTCTCATATCGTGTACGTGGAATTCTAAGACGTACCATTGCTTGTGCTTATTCCTGATCTTTACCCAGCCGGTCACATAATCTAGTAGCTATTTTAAATCATATGTCAGGATCTTTTGCTATATGCTTCAGGTTCAGTTTAGATTATGCATTTAAAATTTCATGTTCATCCTATTTTATTGTCTCTTTACTTGTTCACATGCTATACTTGTTTTATTATTATAGATTTTACTTTGCTCCTTTCCTGACTTGATTGTTGACGTATTAGGCCAGGGCATGAGAATTGGATTGGACGACTTCTAGCAGATTATAGAAGACCAGATGCAAGTATTCTTCTTATGTATTCGATAGTTTTCTTTAAACATATGTTATTTATCTTCTTTCAGTTTAGATGTCGGATTTGTCTCAGGATATTATTCTATAGGTTATATTAAAGGAACATAGTGACATGTGATATTCTTTTTAGCACATGGTTAGATGTTGTGATGTGATTTTATGATATTACTTGAGTTCTCAGATACTTAGTACAACTTACTACGTTGAGTCTACCAATGTAGGCTAGGCATGTCTAACTCATATTCAATTATTCGGGAGCGGGTCTTGACAGTAATGATCCACCCTTGATGCGCTCATTCAGTACCATGTGCCATAGTTACACAGTTCTCTTTTTATCATTGAATCCGGTGTCACTGCTGTAGCCACCTGGTTGTCACAATACATCGACATCATCCTAATTTGCACACCAACTTCGGGAAGATCGTGTCCGGCTGTCGTAATACATCGGTATCACCTGTATTTTTGCACCAACCACAGTAAGATTCCTGAGCTCCTGAAGCCATTCTGCTTCATATCCGAAGCAATTCTGCTTCATCTGTTGCAGCTGACAGAACTTAGATTCCATAGTGAGAGAAAGGTCTGCTTCTTTGACTTCTTCGATATAGTAGCACTACCCATGAATCTGCTTCTTTGGCTTCCTCGATATAACAACCTGTCCATGGATCTGCTTCTTCGACTTCCTCAATATAGCAGCCTGCTTCTTCGACTTCCTTGATATAGCAGTATTACCCATGTAGAAGATATAACCTCTTTTTTCTATCCTTCTAAGCACTGACTGGCATCTCTGAAGCTGTCACAACCCGCATCTAGTGCAAGAGCATGAGACCGTGGATACGTCTAGCCTACATCGTAGTGTTGACGGTAGAACGCTGTCCTAGGTTTCAACAACTACTAAATACAGTATAAGTACCTGTCAAAATATCTCTCCATACGGAGGACAATCTTAGAAGATACAACCCAATCACAAAAGCTAAGGAGGAAAATGACAACATGATATAGACTAGAAGGATATCAGAGTGTGATACAACCGGAATATAAATAAGATTAAGTGTTATCATCACATCCCAAAGTTGAAGTAATACATACATATATATATATATATATACAACTCATGAAAGATAACTGAAAACAACTAGACAATATCCTAGCAATCTATTATAAACACTACTGGTGTCTCCTTATGGCTAGCTGGAGCCTCCTGGTGGTCCAAGGAACAAGTGTCGTCTAAGTTTGTGCCATAATAAGTGATACAGGATCCTCCAAGTTCTCTGTAAAATTTTGTCAACGTATCCTGTCAAGATTGGAGTAAATACATAACTCTGAAAGCAGTTTCAATGCATGGAAAGAAATATAGAACTAACAATAGAATAAAATACATAACTTGCTGTAATAGAAATAGAAGAATATGAATAAATAAACTAAATACATGCATAAGATAGAGAATCTACGAACTATAATAAGTATAAGTGATTTAGAGCACAAGACATTTATGTGATTGGCTTAGGTTGTACACAAGTATTCTATGGTAACTCCATTATACGTGAGGGTATAATAGACATACACATGACTACACTAGAGGAATTTAATCACATAACCACTTCTACTCCCCCCACCCCAATCAATACACAAGGATCCGATCAAGTTACGTTACGTACATGATTGTTAGTTTGTAGACGAGACACATGTGAGAACATGAGAGTACATGAGAGCACATGAGTTACATAAATAATACGAATATAAGGAGTACAATATGTACATGAATGTCACTCCCGTTTTTTGTTATACGTATTTTTAGTATACGTATACAAATTTCTGACGTTTGTCAGGTGACTCGTATTTTGACTTGTCTTGTTTAGCCTAATCTTGGTTTAATTTGTCCTTGGTTCGATTCGGCTTGGCTTGGATTGGTTTGTTCTGGTTTGGGTTGAGATGGATAGGTTGGTATATAAACCAACCTCTTCTCTCTCATCTCTTATTTTTTATTCTCTCTTCTCCTTCTTCTCCATTACTCCTCCTACCTACCAAACCCTAGGCCAGTACAACTTGCTTTATGATGGATCTCAATTTTTTTTGTTCCATTGTCTTCCTTGCTTGATTCTAAGCCTCTTTAGAACTTGAAGTTTTTGGTTTTGATGCTTACACTTTTGTAGATCTATGTTTATAATTTTTCTAATTTTCTTGGTTTTGATCTCTTTAAGTTTTTTATTTCCTAGATCTAATGGTTCCATGTTGTGGGAAATTCAATTCTACCAAATTTTGGCTTTTGAACCGCTTGATTTCGACTTCGTATGAAGAAGTTATGACATTTTTGTGTTCATGGGTTCCGACACATATTCGGTGCCGTCGGGATGATGAAGTGCCGCGCGCGCCCTCACGCCGTGACTCCACACCATGCAGGCCGTTCTTCCGTGCACTACACGTTTCCCGTGCCGCGAGCCGGCACAATTTTCTGTCGCGAGCCCACATGCCGTGCCTCTGTGCAATACGCATCGTGCACCCGTGTGCTGCGCGTTTCGTATACCACATGCCCGCGTGATTCGTTTGCCATATGCCAGGCGCCGTGCTTGTGCGATCCGCACACCGTGGGCAGTTATTTCTTCACGTACAGTGCGTTTCGTGCGCCGCGCGCCAGGCACCGTGCTTGCCAATCCACGTGTCGTGGGCAGTTTTGTCTGCAAGTGCAGCACATTTTGCGCGCCCATGCGATTCGTTTATCGCATACTAGGCACTGTGCTTGCGCGATCTGCGCACCGTGGCCAGTTTTGCCCGCGCGCGAATCACCCTAAATGACTGTTTTTGCTTGTTTAAGCTATTTTTTAGCTAAAATCTTGGAAAACTCAAAATATGAAAGTTGTACATCTTTGTCTTGGCTTCAAGAATCTACCCATCTCACTTAAATTGGAGTTCATATGTAACTGATAGTTTCAAATCACCCATGAATGTCTTTGATCTTCCTTGTATGTTTACGTACTTGGCCTAAATTACGGCGACCCGACTTGACCACTTGATGATCTTGAATTAGTAACTTGAGCATGATAATATGAACCTATCTTGATAATCTTGATAGTGGTCCGTCAAGACGCACTCCTGACAAGTACTCTTGATATGACAAGTAAACCTGATATGACATGTATAATCTTGATTGCTATTACGACAACTATTCCCGTCTTGCTAGCGTAACTTTTGTCTTGACTCTGTGGTTGATTGTGCCTGTACAAGCTACCTGTCTCATCTTGCATCATGTCTAAAACATGGATTTCTGGTTACCATGGTCAGGGATTCATAATGAATCAGACTAGGTTAATGACTAGATTGATCAAGTAGTTCATATAGAGAGATTTTCCAGTTACATACGATCCCGTTATCTCGGTCACACCTCTGGACTTGTAGCCTGCCGACGAGTAGAGAATATTTCCAGCACACTATAATGTGTTGGACTTCTTAAATCATGAGTACTAAAGTACACCAGTAATCTTGATAACTCTTGTAACTCTTGTAACCCCGCCTGGATAACCTGGATAGTCTGCAGGTCTTGTGACTGCGAGAATATATCATTGCATCTTGTTAGTAACTAGGCATGTGACAATCCTAGTTAGCTAATGATAGCAAGCCGTAGGACTTGATTGGCCGTGTCTGAATGATTGTCTCATGATTAACATGAGAATTATATTCCACCTCTTATTTTCTTAATACAAGCTAGTATATTCTTTAGAGAATGTCTTTTGTGTTATTTAATTATGTTCTTTCATCAGTTCTTTTATTCTATTTATGCTGGTTTTAGTTTCTAAGTGGCGTCTCCCTTGTGGCACTTGCTCTTTATGGGGTCTGACCCAGCTGGTTTTGTATGGCCAGATTTTGGAGTGATACCCGAGGATCTACTTACCTTTCAGCCAGATGGTGAACAAGATTTTGGTGTGATACCCAAGGATCTACTTGCCTTTCAGCCAGATGGTGAACACCAGGCGTAATCCTGACAACGAGTGGATTTCTTATTTTTGCTCTCCCACTCAATTGTAAAATATTTTTTGAGACATTTAGCCACCGAGCAAGTGTTATCTCATGTTGAAACTTAATTCTGTCTGCCTAAGGGCTGTTACATGATTGGCAATTCCTTGGATTGATCGTGTGTGACTTAACTCTTGCTAGTCTTCACATTTTGTATGATTAGCTTCATGATCATCTAAATGTGTAATATTTGGGACGTCTTACTTTGTATGTCTGATGATCTAACATCTTGTAACAATTATTTGCTTGCTTGAGATTGAGACACTAGGCTTGTTCTTGACCATAAGAGACTGTTGGCTTGTAGATAAACTCTAATGCATCTAGACAGTCGTGACCGTATTGTGAGGTGGGTTACACTTTAATGTACGTAGCTGGCTGTGTCTGTCCCCCGCTCTCCAGTATTTTGGTTCTAGGGCATGACACGGTTTAAGTGGTGGCCTATGCAGGTCTTATAAATCAAGATGTGTGAGGGTTTTATCGAATAGATGTCTCAGTCAGCATTCGACTTGATCTCTACTCGTGCCTTCTAATCTTCCTAATTCTTGACCTGATAAATGCTTATATCCTTGATCTATCTTGGTCCTTCCTTATTGTTCTCCATGTCATTTCTTCAGTGGCATTGTTCCTGTTCCTACCGATCAGCCGGGTGGAGCACCTCCAGTGAACCAACAACAAGTGAACCAGCCGCAACCTGGGGACCAAATCCAGCACTCAGGGGCATCATCCCGAGTCATACCTTCCAGAGATCCAGAGCCACCAGTTCATCCAGTGCAACCTATAAAGCCTGACAATAGAACCCTGATGGAACTCATTCGATACTTGCTTGCGTCACAAGATCGTCGGGGCGATGCCTTGCAGCAGACAGTACAAGCAGCCATGGGCAGAGTTGGTTATCAAGGGAACAATGCGGCTAGCAGCTTCAAGCGACTGAACCCTTCCTTCTTTGATGGCAGTGAAGATGCTATTGCTGTTGATGCTTGGCTTCAAGATATATAGGTTATTCTGGAGGCAGCTCAAATTTTAGAGGAATAGAAGGTAGCCATTGTGCGCATGCAGTTAGTAGACTTAGCCCGCAGCTGGTGGGCGATGCAAGCAGTTGGTTTGGTGATGCCTATCTTGTCGGCGGGTATTCGATGATAAATTTTAGATAAAGTACTTTGATGTAGTAGCTCGGTATGATCTGCAGAAGAGGTTTAGCAATCTCAAGCATATGGAAAGAACGGTTGCTGGATATGCGACTGAGTTTTCTAGGCTTAGTCGGTTTGCTCCTACCTTAGTGGCGATCAAATTGGACCGAGCGTATCGATTCAAGTAGGGACTCCACCTAGAGATCATTCTAGTAGTGGACAGTTTGAGCACTAGACCTTTGATGCTATATTGAGAGCAGCTAGGAGACATTAATATACATCACAGAGGATAATAGATCGAACTGGATGACGAAAGAGGCCTCATGGACAGTTGTCTCAGTCATCAACACCCGCCCCGACAACTAGGGCTTTGACCATTGGAGCTCCTAGGAGGGTGACAATAGTTTCATCGGTTCAGCACTTGACTCCGACGTACTCTCAGCAACAGAAGGAAAAGCAATCTTCTACAATGGGCTGCTCTCATTGTGGAAAGTCGGGGCACGTGATTTCATAGTATCGTAGAGCACAGGGGTCATGCTTGGCTTGTGGGGCACCGGACCTCATGAAAGGGTCTTGTCCGTATAGTGGCAGTTCATCTTCGTCAACCCTAACCAGTCCATCGGTTAGGGGACAGCACCAGCGCAGCAGCAGTAGTACCCGCCTCGGAAGCTATTGTCGCCTCAGGCTCAAGCGTTCCATCAGCAGAGGTCGCAACAATATGCTGAGGCCCAAGCTCAGATTCAGAGAAGACAGAGAGGTCACCAACTGTCACGACCCGTACCCGCTTTTCGGGATACGAGTGCGTGTCCAAGCCCAGCCTACGCCGCAGTGTCTGTGATAGTACGCTGTCTAGCCACAATGCTCATATCACATAAAATATTATTTTATTGCTCATTCACATTTCTTAATCAATTGCAAAATTTACAAGATTTATATTTAACAAAATATAATGTCTCATAAAATTCTAATACAACAAATCTAAACTATCTACTAGAATCTATGTTTAGCCTCCAAGATATCTCTAACTCCACCCGAAGAAATCCAAAGCAAGAGAGCAAGTCATCAAGAATCTGTTAACTAAAAAAAAAAGGTTTCCAGTTAGGAATGAAACAAGCTCACCATAACACCACACTACATAATATAATATGCATGCATGAAGGAAACAACAATAAGTAGAACGAACTCAATGCATGACACGAAAGAGTATAGCTATAACATAAAGACAACATGACAGTCGACTCGAAGGAAAGGAAATGAATGAACAATATAGCAACAGGAGGTCACGTGTACTGTGTGTTTTAGAATACAAGTGTTCCGTATGTGGACGGGTTAGGACATCCGGCAGTCGGTACGTGAGGTGCAACGACTGCTATCAACATTGATTTTAGAAAAAATTGTACATTGTATAGACCATATGCATACTAGTTGTATTCTCCCTCCCGACTATCTCACAAGTACATGTCCAACACGATTAACATTAACAACACGACAAACGAGAATCACGATAAACTAGAAATTAGGCATGAACATGTACATTATAACAACTCTAACTCTCGTGCACAAGCGGTAATCATGATCAGTCAAAGCAATGACAACATAAAATATAAATATATAACAGTAAAAAAAAGATGTGAAGATACATGCAGTACAAAATAAAGGTAATATAATGCTACAGTGAAACTTGCCTTGAGTTGGTTACAGTTGACGTGCGGTATGATTGTGTTAGCACAAACAGTCGTAGATGCCAAAAATACGCAAGATGATCTCAATTGATGAGACGGGCCTCTAAAATAAAAACAAAAAATAAAATATTTTGGAAAATTGTTGAGAAAAATATATGATGTGTACTTTTTCATCAGCGTTTCGAAACTTTAAACGGATCGTGATTTCGATTCCTGGTTCTTCCGGAATCTCGAAAACACCGAAACTTGTCAAAATTTGGACAACTGACACTCCACGAATTTTTCAGAAAATTAGGTTAAAATTATTTGAAAATAAATTTTATATTCAGAAAATATACCACGAGACGGTTACAACAAAAAAATTGGAGGTCAAAAGGAGTCCGGAGTTGGAAGTTATGGCCCTTCGAAGTTGGTAAAATATTTGAAAAGGAAGGCTGAATTTATGACAAATTTAGGGTAATTATGACAAAAAAAGAGAGAAATTTTGGAAAAGAAGGTATGAGAGATGGTTTTATTTGATAGGTTCAATTTATATAGATAATGGAAAGCAATTAGTGAATTAGGATATGATTAGAACTCAATCAATAAAGATGTGATTAGGATTACCAACTAATTTGGATAGGAATATGATTAGTTCAAATAAGAAAGAATCTATCTAATACTAGATATGATTCAAATAGGATTAGAATTCCTAACGGATAAGTCTCTCCATAAATTTAAATCAAATAAATTATTTAAATCCAAATCATATGAATTCAAATCCAAATCTAAATCCAAATCAAATTCAACATAATAACTTTAAGATAAATTTAATGTTTATCAAAGCAATTTAAATCATATAATAGATAAATCGTTAAATCAAATAATATTTCAAATCTAGATTAGATAATTCTTAATGCCACAATTAGTCACCATAAGTATTTTAAATAATGTTTGATGTTATCAAATAAGGTAAAATATATTTTATAAATCTAAATCTTATTCAAAATAAGTTACTAAATCTTTTTATTGCTCCAAAAATAATCATAATTTTCAAACTATTTTCGAAATCGATATTTTTTTTGAAAATCCAAACATAATAATAAATAACTTTACAATTTCAATAATAAAATTTCAAGAACAAATATTTATTAAAACTAAATAGTACTTTCAAACCGTTAATTACAAACTATATTTTGAAATACAGAAAAAATAGTAAATAAAATAGTAAATATATTTTACAAAGTTTCAAAAATAAATTACTTTCAAACATAATAAAATAAATTTAAAATTTTTTTTGAGAAACAGGGGTTACAAATCTATCCACCTTAAAAAAATTTGTCCTCGAAATTTAAGGATGACAGAAAAAATAGGCTTGGTTGGTCAGGTGAAAAAGTAAAAAATTTAAAAAGGAATAATGATCAATGAGATAAAAATAATATTTTTTCTTAATAAGAAGATTGATCTAGAAGGATGGAAGAATGTAGACAATGGATATAGTTCGGAGGAGTATTACCTACATGACATCTAAGTTATCACTCATCAATCTTATGAATTCGTATCCTCAAGAATATTTAAAAAAATTCCTCAAATTCAATCATATATTTTTTTTTAAATCACTAACTCAATTTAATATCGTGATGTAGCAATCATGAATATTATCTTATCAAATTCACAACCTTTAATCCAACTTGATAAATATCTTCAAAATCTAACTTCACAAAACTTTAAATTCCTCAATTTTATTTTAAATTCAAAATTCAATATTTTCATAATCTTCTCAAAAATTTAAATTCCATCAATTTTCAAATCATACCTCAATTTTATTGATCAAATCAAAATTATTTTCTTTAAAAATTAAATATTTGACCTTATCAATAATTCATCGATCATATAGAAATTTAAACCTCAGAATACCAAAAGCTAAAAATTTCATCTTCAACAGTAACCAAAATATTTAATTTATCAATCGAGAATTCTATCCATCTTTGACTAGATCAAATCATAATTTCAACTTAATCAAATAGGGCATCTCAAAATTCAACGAATATCACCACCTTAATAATGTAGTGTATGTAACAACCTTATCTACCCATACAATCAATTCAAAATAATTCAATGGGTTACCCACGGTGTACCTAGTCCTAGGCCTAGTCATTTTCTTAAAAATTAAATCAACCTAATTGTGAATGAGCATCCTAATCGCAGGCTTGCAGTAGTACGACTAATATAGGTACTACCACAAGTTCGCATAATTTTATGAAAGCGGACCTGCATGGGCCACCATAAATACTTGTCACGACCCGTACCCACTTTTCGGGATATGAGTGTGTGTCCAAGCCCAGCCTACGCCGCAGTATCGGCGGTAGTACGCTGTCTAGCCACAATGCTCATATCACATAAAATATTATTTTATTGCTCATTCACATTTCTAAATCAATTGTAAAATTTACAAGATTTATATTTAACAAAATACAATGTCTCACAAAATTCTAATACAACAAATCTAAACTATCTACTAGAATTTATGTTTGGCCTCCAAGATATCTCTAACTCCATCCGAAGAAACCCAAAGCAAAAAAGCAAGTCATCAAGAATCTGTCAACTGAAAAAAATAGGTTTCCAGTTAGGAATGGAGCAAGCTCACCATAACACCACACTACACAATATAATATGCATGCATGAAGGAAACAATAATAAGGAGAACGAACTCAATGCATGACACGAAAGAGTATAGCTATAACATAAAGACAATATGACAGTCGACTCGAAGGAAAGGAAATGAATGAACAATATAGCAATAAGAGGTCATGTGTACTATGTGTTTTAGAATACAAGTGTTTCGCATGTGGACGGGTTAGGACATCCGACAGTCGGTACATGAGGTGCAACGACTGCTATCAACATTAACATTGGGAAAAATTGTACATTGTGTAGACCACATGCATACTAGTTGTATTCCCCCTCCCGACTATCTCACAAGTACATGTCCAACACGATTAACATTAACAACACGACAAACGAGAATCACGATAAACTAGAAATTAGGCATGAACATGGACATTATAACAACTCTAACTCTCGTGCACAAGCGGTAATCATAATCAGTCAAAGCAGTGACAACATGAAATATAAAGATGTAACAGTGAAAAAAAATATGAAGATACATACAGTACAAAATAAAGGTAATATAATGCTACAGTGAAACTTGTCTTGAGTTGGTTGCAGTTGACGCGCGGTATGATTGTGTTAGCATAAATAGTCGTAGATGCCAAAAATACGCAAGATGATCTTAATTGATGAGACAGGCCTCTAAAATAAAAACAAAAAACAAAATATTTTGGAAAATTGTTGAGAAAAATATATGATGTGTACTTTTTTATCAGCGTTCTGAAACTTCAAACGGATCGTGATTCCGATTCTTGGTTCTCCCGGAATCTCGAAAAAACCGAAACGTGTCAAATTTCGGACAACTGACACTCCACGAATTTTTTCGAAAATTAGGTTAAAATTATTTGAAAATAAATTTTATATTCAGAAAATATACCTCGAGACGGTTACAACAAAAAAACTAGAGGTCAAACGGAGTCCGAAGTTGGAAGTTATGGCCCTTCGAAATTGGTAAAATATTTGAAAAGGAAGGCTGAATTTATGACGAATTTGGGATAATTATGACGAAAAAAGAGAGGAATTTTGGAAAAGAAGGTATGAGAGATAATTTTATTTCATATGTTCAATTTATATAGATAATGGAAAGCAATTAGTGAATTAGGATATGATCAAAACTCAATCAATAAAGATATGATTTGGATTACCAACTAATTTTGATAGGAATATGATTAGTTCATATAAGAAACAATCTATCTAATACTAGATATGATTCAAATAGGATTAGAATTTCTAACGGATAAGTCTTTCCATAAATTTAAATCAAATAAATTATTTTAATCCAAATCATATGAATTCAAATCCAAATCTAAATCCAAATCAAATTCAACATTATAACTTTAAGATAAATTTAATGTTTATCAAAGCAATTTAAATCATATAATAGATAAATCGTTAAATCAAATAATATTTCAAATCTAGATTAGATAATTCTTAATGCCACAATTAGTCACCATAAGTATTTTAAATAATGTTTGATGTTGTCAAATATGGTAAAATATATTTTATAAATCTAAATCATATTCAAAATAAGTTACTAAATCTTTTTATTGTTCCAAAAATAATCGTGATTTTCAAACTATTTTCGAAACCGATATTTTTTTTTGAAAATCCAAACATAATAATAAATAACTTTATAATTTCAATAATAAAATTTCAAGAACAAATATTTGTTAAAACTAAATAGTACTTTTAAACCATTAATTACAAACTACATTTTGAAATGCAGAAAAAATAGTAAATATCTTTTACAAAATTTCAAAAATAAATTACGGTCAAACATAATAAAATAAAATTTAAAAAATTTTGAGAAACAGGGGTTACACCAACAGAGGGGACCAGCACCAAGAGGACATGGTCAAGCTATGACCCTGACGATAGCAGAAGAATTAGCATCAGGTGAGGTGGTGGTAGGTACCATTCTTGTCAACTCTTTTCCAGTATCAATATTATTTGATTCGGGTGCATCGCATTCATTTATGTCTGCATGATTCATAATACAGATAGGACTGGAGCCCGAGTCATTATCAGTAAGGCTTAATATACTTACTGGTAACTGTCTTGTGGGAGTAGATAGAGTTTTTTTCATATCGAATCGTAGTTAGTGGTAGAGAGTTTACTGTTAGGTTGATAGAATTTCTGATGGCCGACTATGATGTGGTACTAGTAATGGATTGGTTGAACGATCAATTTGCAAGAATAGACTGTCATATTGGCAAGATTATTTTTGGTATTCCCGACGAAGTAAAGTTTTCGTTTTCCATAGACGAAGTAGACCCTTCTCCACCAGTCTTATGGATGGCAGTAGCAGAAGCAGTTCAGTTTCCCAGAGTAGTTGAAGAATTTCCTAACGTATATCCCGAAGGGCTTCTAGGAATGCCGCTAGAGAGAGAAATAGAGTTAACCATTAATTTGATTCCAGGGACGGCACCAGTATTAGAGAGAGTTTACAGAATGGCACCATCAGAATTGGAGATCTTGTACAAGATGACTGAAGAACTCAGAACCAAGGGATTCATTCGTGCTAGTGGATCACCTTGGGGAGGCCCGATGCTTCTTATGAAGAAGAAGGATAGCACATCAAGATTATGTGTTGATTATCGTACCTTGAATTCTGCAATAATCAAGAACAAATATCCCCTACCAAGGATAGATGACTTATTCGATCAACTCAGTAGAGCAGCAGTATTCTTGAAGATTGACTTATAGTCGGGGTACTATTAGAACAGAGTCAAAGAGCTAGACATCCCGAAGACGATATTCAGATATATATATGGACATTAGGAGTTTCTCGTTATGCCATTCGGGGCGACCAATATGCCGACAATATTCATGGATCTCATGAATCGTATATTCATGCGTTATTTGGATCAGTTCATGATAGTTTTTACAGACGACATCTCAGTTTATAGCAAGAATGAAGCAGAGCATGAGTAGCATCTCCGTGTAGTCCTTCAGATTCTCAAAGAGTACCAGTTGTATGCAAAGTTCAGTAAATACGAATTTTGGTTTGATCGCATTTTGTACTTAGGTCACATCATTGCCAGAGGTGGTGTAGAAGTAGACCCCCAAAAGATAGTAGCTATAGAGGCATGGCCAATACCCAGCATCGTCATAGAAGTTTATAATTTTTTAGGATTGGCGGCTATTATCGACTGTTCGTATCAGACTTTGCTCGAATTTCAGCTCCCTTGACACAGTCAAAGATGTACAGTTTGCTTGGACAGCAGAGTGTTAGAGTTCATTCGAGAAGTTTAAGTAAGAATTGATGACGACACCCATTCTCACGCTTCTAGATGGGACTGGAGGATTCTCAGTTTATGGTGATGCTTCAGGCAGAGGATTGGAATGCGTCTTAATGCATCATGGCAAGGTAGTAGCTTATGCATCACGTCAGCTTTATGATCATGAGAGAAATTATACAACACATGACTTGGAGTTAGCAGCGGTGGTTTTCGCACTTAAGCTTTGGAGGCATTACTTGTATGGAGATCGGATAGAGATTTTTACGGACCACAAGAGTCTCAAGTATGTGTTTACCCAGAAGGATATCAACATGTGTCAGAGAAGGTGGCTAGAGCTATTAGTAGATTATGACATCAACCTGCAGTATCATCCTTGAAAGACCAACGTAGTTGTTGATGCATTGAGCAAGAAAGCAGGTGCTTATTTTCTTACAGCACAACCCGAGTTATTAGTAGATCTTTAGAAGATGGGCATAGAGATATTTCTTCTTTCCAATGTGGCATTGATGGCCAGTGTGTAAGTTAAGTCCAGCATAGTTGAGAAGATCAAGATAGCTCAGTCAACGGATTCTAAGTTTCAGTGGCTTAGGACAGAATATAAAATAGGACAGAGAGCAAAGTTATGCATTCACGAAGATGGTGCGCTTCGACATAAAAGGCATCTTTGTGTACCCAGTGGTGACATCAGGCAAGAGATTATAGCAGAAGCTCACAGTTTGCAGTATTCATATCATCCTGGTAGCACGAAGATGTATCATGATATCCGTCAGCATTTCTGGTAATGGTATGAAGAGGGAGATTGCTCGGTTTGTCTCTCGTTGTTTAGTTTGCCAACAAGTTAAAGCTGAACATCTGAGACAAGCTGGACTTCTTCAACCTTTACCGATTCTAGAATGGAAATGGGAACACATTACCCTAGATTTTGTAACTGGGTTACCTAAATCCCCAGTTGGAATAGATGATATATGGGCTATAGTTGACCGACTCACTAAAGTAGCTTATTTTCTTCTTTTTAGAATTGGTCAGTCGACGTATCAGCTAGCAGGGATGTAACTCATGCAGATAGTCAGATTCCATGGAGTTTCTGTCATTATCGTATTCGACAGAGATTCAAAATTTATATCACACTTTTGGCGGAGTATTCAAGAGATTTTGGAAAGTCGTCTCAAGTTTAGTTCAGCTTATTATCCGCTAACAGATGGTCAGTCGGAGCACACGATTCAAACTCTTGAGGATATGTTACGATCCTGTACACTTGGCTTTGGTGGTTTGTGGGAAGATCACCTGCACCTAGTCGAGTTCTCCTATAATAATAGTTTTCAGGCCAGTATCCGGATAGCACCATTTGAGGTACTATATGGCAGGAAGTACAAATCACCTTTAGCCTGGAATGACATAGGCGAGAGGCAGATGCTTGGTCCAGAAATGGTTACTTAGACTATCGAGGTGGTCAGACAAGTTAGAGATCATCTTCGAGTTGCACAAGATCGTCAGCGCCATTGGGCCGATTCTCATCGACTCCCTCTTGAGTTTTCTATCGGCAACCACGTATTCCTTAGGATCTTGCCTACCCGTGGCGTCATTTGATTCAGCGTACGAAGAAAGCTTAGTGCTAGGAATATAGGACCGTTTGATATTCTCGAACGATTAGGTGATGTTTCCTATCGTCTCGCTCTTCTGCCATTGTTACGTGAGGTACATAACGTATTCCATATATTCCAATTGTGACGGTACATCTCAGATCCGAGCCGTATTCTTGATCATTCGAAATTGGTTTCTGATACCAACCTTTCGTATGAGAAAAGGCCCGTATCCATATTGGACCGAAGGAAGAAGATACTTAAGAACAAGACTATTAGTTTAGTCCATATTGCTTGGGATCATCACTCTTTGGGTGAGTCAACTTGGGGACGTGAAGATGAGATCCGATCGCGATATCCACACCTGTTTGACTCATAAGGTATAATGTCTTCCTTATGCCTTATGCTTTTAGTTTCTTGCTTGCATGAATGATTATTTGATTAACTGCTAGTCGTAGATTACATGTGGTTAGTGTAGTTTTCTCCGACACCTCTAACCTCTTAATTAAATTCTGAAGACGGAATTCTTTTAAGGTGGGTAGAGTTGTCACTCCCGTTTTTCGTTATACGTATTTTCAGTTTATATACGGATTTCTAATATTTGTTAAGTGACCTGTACTTTGACTTGTCTTATTTAGCCTAGTCTTGCTTTAATTTGCCCTTGGTTCGGTTCGGCTTGGCTTGGCTTGTTTTGGTTTGGGTTGAGATGGATAGGTTGGTATATAAACCAACCTCTTCTCTATTCTCTTATTATTTCTTATTAACTCTTCTCCATAACTCCTTCCACCAACAAAACCCTAGGCAAGTGCAACTTGTTTCATGCTGGATCTCAAATTTTTTGTTCCATTGCCTTTTTTGCTTGATTCTAAGCCTCTTTAGAACTTAGAGTTTTTGATTTTGATGGTTACATTTTTGTAGATCTAAGTTTGTAATTTTTCTTTTTTATTTTATTTTAATCTCTTTAAGTTCGTTATTTCCTAGATCTAATGGTTGCATATTGTGGAGAATTCAATTCTACCCAATTTTGGCTTTTGAACGGCTTGATTTCGACTTCGTATGAAAATGTTATGACATTTTTGTGTTCATGGGTTCCGGCACATCTTCGGTGTTGTCGGGACGATGAACAGAGCTGCGAGCGTCGTGCCTCCGCACCATGCGCGTCGTGCATCCGTGCACTGCGTGTTTCACTCGCCACGCACCCGTACGATTTTTTGTCGTACGTCGTGCCACCGCGCCATGCGTATCGGACACCTACGCGCTGCGCGATTTGTGTGCCGCACACCCACGAGAATCGTTTGTCGCGTGCCAGTGGCCGTGCTTACGCGATTCACGTGCCGTGGGCATTTTTTTGTGTGTACAGCGTATTTTGCGTGTCGTACGCCTGCGCGATTCGTTTGCCAGTCGCTGTGCTTGTGCGATCCGTCCGCCGTGGGCAGTTTAGTCCGGGCGTGCAACGTCTTTCGTGCGCCGCACGTCCGCACGATTCGTTTGCCGCATGCCGGGCGCTATGCTTGTGCGATCCGCACGTCGTGGCCAGTTTTGCCCGTACGTACCGCGTGCCCGTGCGCGAGTCACTATAAATGACTGCTTTTGCTTATTTAAGCTATTTTGTTGCTAAAATCTTGAAAAACTTAAAACATGAATGTTGTAGATCTTTGTCTTGGCTTCAGGAATCTTCCTGTCTCACTTAAATTGGAGTTCATATGTAACTGATAGTTTCAAATCACCTATGAATATCTTTGATATTTCTTGTATGTTTATTTACTTGGCCTAAATTGCGGCGATACGACTTGACCACTTGATGATCTTGAATTAGTCACTTGAGCATGATAATATGAACCCATCTTGATAATCTTGATAGTGGTCCGTCGAGTCGCACTCGGAACAAGTACTCTTGATATGACAAGTAAACCTGACATGACATGTATAATCTTGATTGTTATTGCGATAGCTATTCCTGTTTTGCTAGTGTAACTCTTGCCATGACTCCGTAGTTGATTGTGCCTGTGCAAGCTACCTGTCTTGTCTTGCATCATGTCTAGGACATAGATTCCTGGTTACCACGGTCAGGGATTTATAATGAATCTGACTAGGTTAATGACTAGATTGATCAAGTAGTTTATATAGAGATATTTCCCAGTTACAGGCAATCCTGTTATCCCGGTCACACCTGTTGACTTGTAGCCTGCCGAGGAGTAGGGCACATTTCTAATATACTGGAATGAGTTGCACTTCTTGAATCATGCGTACTAAAGTACACTAGTAATCTTGATAACTCTTGTAACTCCGCTTGGATAACCTGGATAGTCTGCAGGGCTTGTGACTGTGGGAACATTTTACTGCATCTTGTTAGTAACTAGGCCCGTGACAACCCTAGTTATCTAATGATAGCAAGCCATAGGACTTGATTGGCCGTGCCTGAATGATTGTCTCATGATTAACATAAGAATTATATTACATCTCTTGTTTTCTCAATACAAGCTAGTATGTTCTTTAAATCATGTCTCTTGTGTTATTTAATTATGTTCTTTTATCAGTTTTTCTATTCTGTTTATGCTGGTTTTAGTTTCGAAGTGCAGCCTCTTTTGTGGCACTTACTCTTTCTGGGGTCTGACCCAGCTGGTTTTTTATGGCCAGATTGCGGAGTGATACCCGAGGATCTACCTGCCTTTCAGCTAGATGGTGAACACCATGCGTAACCCTGGCAATGAATGTGTTTCTTATTTTTGCTCTCCCACTCAATTGTAAGTTATTCTTTTGAGATGTTTAGCCGCCGAGGAAGTGTTAGCTCGTGTTGAAACTTAATTCTGTCTGCCTAAGGGCTGTTACATGATTGGCAAATCCTAGGGTTGATCATGTACGACTTAACTCTTGCTAGTCTTCGTATTTTGCATGACTAGCTTCATGATCATTAGAATATGTAATATTTGGGATGCCTTATTTTCTATGTCTGATGAGCTAACATCTTGTAACAATTATTTGCTTGCTTGAGATTGAGACACTAGACTTGTTCTTGACCATAAGAGACTTTTGGCTTGTATATAAACCCTCATGCATCTAGATAGCCATGACCGTATTACAAGATGAGTTGCACTTCAATGTACGTAGCTGGCAGTGTATGTTCTCCGCTCTCCAATATTCTAGTTCTGGGGCGTGACAATGAACATGAAATACCCTGTGCACCCGTTAAGTGGATAACATCTCATGACATGATCAATATAGTACTGGTCCATGATAATAATGTGTCAGTATCAAGTAAAGTAGTCTAGAGCGGCAATATAGATACTATCATGATGAAAACGATCAGAGAATGTACTCGCCTGATATCCTGAGCAACGAATGTGTATCGGTGTCCGAACTGGAGTCATAGAGACTTATGATGAGAATTTATAGGTTACTGAGTGATCTAAATTAAACCATAAATTTAAATATGATATCTATATGCTGCTAGGCCATTTCTAGGTCAATGAAGTCAATTTGGGTCAACACTAGTCAAACTAGGTCAATTTGTCCATTCTGGGTCAATATTGGTCTCATTAGTCTAATTCTAGGGTTTTTGGCCAATAGACTATTTGGTGTTAGGCTAATGAGGTATCAAGCCATATTCTAATCCTAGATTTCTACTTATCTTATAGTGCAACTTATAATACCACTCAAACTCACTATCGACCACCAATTTCTCATATACATATACTATATTCTACATTATCACCTATCGAATATAATACTTATAAACCTTACCAACTGCATTTATATAATATAAACATAAGGTATATATATGATTGATATATATAAATATAATGATCTATATTAGGACATGAAGGGTGGGCAGAAGAATGTATAAGGACATATGTATACATGTGCCTTGAGTCATAACTTAGAGTAACCCAGTAGAGTCCTCATAATGCCTGAACATGATGAGGTATTGGACAGAACGATAATGAATATGATCACTGACAAATACTCAGGAATGCCAAGGCTTCATGGTACAAGGATTGAGCATTAGATGTTCCAGACTGAACCAAGGATGTCCAGGATCTGTACATTAGAGATTGAACTCAGTGAAAGGATAAAACATTAAGGCAGTTCTCTCTAATCATCACACATCCGAACCAAAGGATAGATATCCTATATGCAGGACATCACCTGGACTATAGAAGAGAAAGAGGACAGAACAGATACTAAGCAATTGTGCTTAGGATGAAGGGTAAACTTGACTGATACTATAAGTCTGATACTGACAAAATGGTCTGATACCTTAGTGAAGAGGACAGATACTATAGGATAAGGCATGGACAGAACAAATTTATGTAAGGATTGAACCCACATATGTATGGACAGGGCAATTGAATGCAGGGCAATATGGACATAACATGGGTCAGATATACTGATCTCTAAGGGTGCAGGACAGCACCCAACCATGGGGATTGAACTTTAATATGTGGACATATACAAGAATGGAAGTTGGATTCCAAAGAGAGTAAATATATAGGGTAAGAGAGTACAACCAATTCATGGTTGACTGAACAAGCATACATATATATATATGTATATAGAACTGAAACCTTAAGATGCTCTCAAACCCCAAGCCTCACACCACTGATCAACTGAACTTAAACTCGAAGAGGGCTACACATAAGAAAATGAAAGTGAACTCTAATGCAATATGAACTAAGGTATAGGCTATACAAAGTAACAGTGAACATAATTTAGTCCTCAATGGGACAGGGCTTAAAACTCAAGTGGACATAGCCTATTACTGAACTATAAAGGTACAGGAAAGAGTATTAACATTTGGGGTTTTAGAATCTGAACAGAATGCTGACTGCTACTAAAAGTCTGTAGCCAACTGGTGGCACCACTATCCAGGAATGGACAGAACAAATGGTCACTAATGTCTGAAGGGGGTCTGAACAAGGAATAGTACAGGGAACTAAATTTATAGTTAAGTATCTGAACATAACCTGGGTGGACAAGGATATCAGAACAATAATGAGGACTAGTATGAACTATTGACCCATACAAAATACTCATTGATGCAAGGAAGACTCATGACTTACTGATACCCACAAGAACTGATACACAAGTGAAAGAACAGGACACTTATGAATTGAACCTATTGTCCTCATAACGACTAAAATATGAATGTTCTCTCAAAACTGGATCTGAAACAAAAGAGTTGGATTGAACCCAAAATAATATGGAGACTGAAATATATATTGCAAGATCAAAATAGTGATGGAGTGGGCAGAATATGTATTAGATGTACTGAACATTTATGATGTTGGGTCTGGACACAATCTTTAAACATTTAAACAATAAGACTGTACAATATAAATCTGAGAATGAACACTCAGTATAATAATCTAAACTTTAAAGCAAAGCAGTGGATAATCAACTGGTATTTGGAAATAAAAAAGTGATTGAACATTAAGAAGGCAGGACAGAACAAAATGGGGGCACCAATGGACTGAACAAGATGAACAATAGTTGATCATTTGAACAGGGACTGTAAATGAAGAGAGGACCAATCATTTGTACATGCGTCTAGAAAAATAGAACTGCTCTATGAATGTCTGAACAAAGTATGCGAAGGGACTGAACTCTAATCCAGAAAATTTGGTCACATGTTCATGACTGAACATGACTACCAAGGGACTGGATATGATATGCAGGACAACATTAATAGGTCTGATCCAAATGTTTTAGGGATTAAACCAAGCTCTTACTTCGAGCCATCACTGTGGACAAAAAGATTTGGGCAGATATATGTATATGGAAGGGATGGAAGGGTATCTGGACATAACCAATATCTAAACTGAATAATCAATTGTAAGCAGTGGACATGTGGACAGATGTAATGAATTACCTGAGTGTTAATGAACTTAATTATAGGGCAGCATAGTAAGAATGCAGGGCATTCCAATGGTATCATGACAGATCTAATGATAGGACATTTCCAAATTGACTTGATTTCCCTAAGCAATATTACTAACCCTAACATTTCCAAATTGACTTGATTTCCCTACCAAAGCTAACTTATTGCAATGCACCTATAATACCATGCTTAAAACTAAAATTAGAACATCAAATGCCCTAATGGCCATTTTGACAAACACTCGTTGTGCGTATTTAATACGGTACGATACGTCCGTGATACACACTCCAAATGGCAAACTTGACCCAAGGCATGCCTAATAAAAAGGGGGTCCTAAATGAATGCATCTACACTAATGAAAGGGAAAAATTAGAGGTTTAGAGAGCTCTTACCAATTGGGAGATGGATTCCCAATGAACACATCCCTAGATCTAGATCTCCTCCAAGCTCCAAGGGCCAAATTGCTCCAAAAGCTCCCAAGCTAGCCAATAGAGGCTTCCCCTATTCAAGGAAAAGAATTGCAATTGATTTGAGGGAATTTGGACTCAATTTGAGAGATGGAGAAAATTTGGGGAAGAAAACAAATTAGGGTTAGGGTTTCAATAAAAGGGAGAAGAAGGGGGGAATGTTTGCTATTAATAGTAAGAGGGAAGTGCTAAGGTGGCCGGCCAAGTGATTGGGCTAGGGTTTGGTTCATGGTCATTGCCTAAGATGCCTTCCTAACTTGTCATGTCAAGCCTTTTAGAGGAAAGCCCATTCTAACTTAGTGTTTAAGTCAATAAATAGATTCTAAATGGTTTCTATCTAGATTATAGTCTAACTAACTAATTGGAAATGAAATTTAAGTTTGTCTAACATCATTAACTAGTCCTCCTTGGTCATAACTAATATCTAATCAATGAGGTTCTAAGGTTTTACCAAATCGTATCACTAACACAATTCAATTAATTAAATGATAATTAAAAATAATCAAATTTACAAAAAGTCAAAAATACCCTCATTTTAGAAAATTGATAGTTACAGAAGCCTGCTACTCCTGCTGGGTAACCACTGTAGTGCGTCTTTTTGAGTCCCTAAGATATATCCAATTACCCTCTTCACAACTTTCCAAAGATCAATACTTGGCTTGCTCGTGAACTCACTCGGCATGCCTACAACAAAAGATATGTTAGGCCCGGTGGTACTTGTTGTGGGATCCATGGTACCTCTAAAGGGGGCGATTAGAGTATAGCGGAAGTAATATCCCCAATAAAAGTTATTCCAGGTATAGGCGAGTAAAGATAGATAAATGCAATAATGTAAAGTAGTAATTAAATAGTGAGATAGAAGCAATACACAAACACCAAGATTTTATTGTGGTTTTCCTCTGAAAGGACTAGTCCAGGCTTGAGTACTCTTGTTCAATGTTAAATTCACTATTTAAAATAGTAGTTACACCGCGTGCTTTACTCGGAAGGACACGCCAACTTCTTACAACGTTATATTTTTATCCAAAGCCCACGAGCAAACTTCAACACTAACTTAATAGCTTTTATACGCCAAGCTTGTACAACTGAACACTTATAATTGGAACACACCAGAACTTAGAAGAATGACATGTCTTGTAAATGTGAAGATTGAAAGCTCTTTGTTATAGGAAGGCTTAAAATAAATAGAGAAGATGAAGAATAAGATGAGTGTGTAAAAGGAAAAACTCTTCTCTATTCATATGTATTTGTGAACCAAATTCGGGCATAACTCGGTTAGGTAACATTCAAATTTTTGAATGTTTGAGATACAAAAGAATAGGTATTCATTTTGACCATAAGACATTTAGTGTGAACGAGTTCGGGTACTAGGTTTTAGATCTTTGGGTTTAGAATGTCTTTTTGGGTATTGGTTTGGTTTGGTATGAGTGGATTTTTTTGAGCGAGGATGCTCAACTAAATGCCAGTGATATCCGACTCACAAAAACCTAGACTCAAGAAAATAAAAATACAAAATAAATTGACAAAATTTTGTTTGACGACAATAGTTGCGGTCTTTTGTAGTATTCATGCTTTACATATCAGATTCAAAGTTTTAAGTCAATTATCGATATCAGGTTGATTATGACTATATAGGCCAATACTTGCAGCCTACATCAAACTTCCGATGATGCTCGAGTACACCAAATGCCACACGCTTTTTCAGGATCTGACTTTAGCTTTTGATCACACCTGTAAGAAGTATCGATCTCTAGAAGATCCTGATATCCATAGCGTGTGAACAACTTTCCACGTAGCGAGCTTATTATAGAGTAGCTCAACTTCCGTTCAGATTATTTAAATCTCAAAGATGGCATCCGTATCTTCCATGTCCTTCATGCTGAATCTGGGCATGAGGAACATCTTTGTTCTATCTGTAGGAACGAAATAGTAAAGCACAATACTCTAGAGGGGGGTGAATAGAGTTGGCAGCGGAATAATGCTAATTAAAAAATGTTAGCAGCAAGATCACAGAATAATAATCACAACTAAGTAATGTAAAGGCAGAGATAAGAAAGCAAACGCAAAGACAGCAATTTATACTGGTTTCCCTCTGTTGAGGAGTAATCCAGTCGATAGAACTCTTGCTACCAGTTGAATCCACTATTAGCAAAACCGCAAATTTTCTTACGAAGTCCTTGCAACTTCTACAACGCGAGCTTTGATACGAAGAACTCGTCCAACTTCAATTGTGAAGAGTTGAATCTTCTATCAAGCCTCTGATTACAATCATTCTGAAACTTCTAGACCGTACCGCACTGGCAAATCGACTAGAGGATTGTAATTGGCTTGGGATCTGAAATTTAAAGCTCAAGAAAACTCTTTGGAAGACTGAAAACTTTAGATAGAGAGAAGATTGAAAGTGAATGAGTGAGTTAAAATGATCAAAATCCTTCTCTATTTATAGGAATTCCAAAGACAGAATTCTGGCAGAATTCGGGCAGAACGCGATGAGGAAATCTCGGTCAAATCCGCAACTGCAGGAGGACCAAGTTCCAGAGAATTCAAAAATCAAAACGGCTACTAACCGAACTCTGGCCGAACTCTGGCCGAGTTCTGTCAGGGTTAGGTTAGTTTTTTTTAAAAATAGTTTTTGGGGATTTTTGAAAATCTTTTTGAAAATCTTTTTGAAACTTTTGTTAATAAGAATGTTTTTCAAAACTAAGGACATTTTAAAAGACATTTTGAAATATTTTGGAATAGCCTATTTGCCAGTACGACTCGGTGTACAACGTATTCCTAAACTCAATAAAATAAAAAATATATTGCTCAAAGAAATACAGACTCGAACAGGCAAACATTGCTTCGGTCTTGAACTGTGTAGATAGCTGTTCTTGATCATGTCCAAGAGTCTGAGATATCCTGACTAGCTTCATATATCCAGACAAAGTTTGATCAATTATTAAAATTAGTTTGACCATATGACCAATGGGCCAACAATCTTCCCCATTTTGATAATTGACAAACTATGAATGATATAACATGTAAGCTTGAAATAAAATAAAAAATTGTTCATGTCCTGCATTTTCTCAAAAGAATGTTAGATCTTTATTTTTCTCCCCCGTTATCACTTAGCAAAATAATTGCAAAAGAGAAAAACTCCCCCGCAATCAATGCATAAATAACAAACAGTGAAGGAAAACAAGAAAATAATCATGATAAATGGTAGACATATATATAAAAAAATAAGAATGACATCACAGGCATGTATTTGTACTTAGGCATTTTATAAAAAACAAAAAATTATTTCACAGGCAGTTATTAAAGCAGAAAAAGATGCTAAGTAAATAAACTGATGTGAATCATAAACTACGAATCTCATAAAGATAAAAAGATGTTCAGAAGACATCAATAAAATAAATCCAGTACAAGTCCTCAAAAGAAATATTGATAATAAAGTCTAAAAAGAACAACTTGGAATGTCGGAGCATTTCCAAGTATACAGTAGATAATATCTAAGTCTCAAACATCAGATAACATATTACATATCCTCATCATCATCATCATCAGCAGCAGCATGACCGGCATGTCCAGAAGGACCAGCTGCAGAGGTGCCAACGCCAGAAGGATGAGGAGGGGCGCTAGTGTAAAACTCACCGACATAGTCTCGAGGAGCACGGTCAGAACGGTACCAATCATATGTGTTACCGGGCTGAAAGTAGGCATGAACAGCCTCATCCTCACAGCAGTAACGAGAGAAAGATGGATCTCTAGGAATGGATCCGGCAGAATGTCCAGTCTGGGCAAATCGAAGATCAGCTAAAGAATTTGCAATCGCCTGATAACGGATGACGTCGCGAAACTCATGTTCGCAAGCCATGTCCGTCATCGAGACGTGCAAATTTGAAAGGTGCTGGTGTATGCCCTCAATTGTCATAGCATACTGCTGAGTAGGTGGAGGAGGTGGAGCAGTAGCAGGAGCAGTAGGAGGAGCAGCAGCAGTCATACTGCGACGAGATAACTTGAGAAACTTGGGCTCAGGGTCTTGAGTACAAGTAGATAAATCAATGTCGAAATGCTGAAAGATGCGTGGGAGAATCATCGCATAAGAGAGATTTCTATCTCTTGCACGACAACGTCCCATCATCTGAATAATGGTCTTAGGGGCAGAAAATTGAATCCCCTTAAGAATGTGATACATAGCAGATAATTCAAGAGACGTGACATCATCTTTTGAAGTAAATTTCGGAAGGAGAGTGGAGTAAATGATATGGTACAATTCATAATTAAACAAGTTCAAGTTGTTTGCCTTGAACTTTCCAGAGCGAACTCGATCAGGTGCACAGAGTTCCGCTTTGAAACTAGTAAGTGTCGTGCCGTCGGAGAAATCAAATTCAGTGATATCAACAAGCGGTTCACCTTCGTTGGGAATACCAAGGATTTCCGCTAAGATAACATCATTGAAATTGATATCTAATCCTCCAACACGAGTGCTTACATCAAACGTGTTTAATATGATATTGCAGTAGAACAGTCTAATGACATTAGTTGCTACTGGGAAATAAAGTTTAACAAAATATTGTAACCCTAATACCTCAAAGAAAGGGCGGTGTTCTGGAAATACAGTCCACTTGATGGGAGCGCCTGTGCATATGGATCTCATGAAAAAATCTCCATACCACAGTAGGGCTTGATCTAGGGTTTGAAAGTAAAACCCGTCGAACGCGCCATCGCTAGATTGGACTGACGAAAAGAGGGAATCCGTGGGTGGATTCGAAGATGAACCTTCCTCACTTGGGTTGGTTGTCTTCTTCCTCTTGAAGGGGTTAAATCCCTTAGGTGCCATTTGTGCAAAATAAGTAAATAGCACGAAATTGAATGGAGGGGAAATAAGGAGTTATACCTCCCGAAATTCGAATATGTTATAGAGAACAATGTATTCCGCACGAATCCAAAGTTTGGATTGATTTCACCACTTGGATTGGAAGAGAAGGGGTGGTAAAGAACTAGGGTTAGGGTTGCTCTCGCGCGGCTGCTGTTGCTGTTTTTGATGAAGTTTAGAAGCAATGAAGAAGAAAGGCTCTCGGGTTCTGGTTATATAACCTGATACCTTCAACCGAACTCGGGCCGAATTCGGTCCGAAGTCTGGCCGAAATCGCCTGGGGTTGGTTTGAAATACTTTCTTTTTCATTGGCTCATTTCAAATATTTAATTCAAAGATTAGTAAATTTGACATTAAAATAATATAATTAATATTATTTTATAAATTAAATTTCTTTACACAGCGACTCTTTCAGATTAGCTGTAGGAGTACTGTCCCAGCTGGCGGAGGTTCACCGGGGAACTCTTAAGTACCGCTTCGCTTCAACCGTAGTTGTGGTGACAGACAGACTCTTTATTGGCTTGTCTCTAACACAATTTTTGTATATTGAAATAAAATCATAAAATAAAATTAATTAACATTATTAACGTCCAAAATTCCTAATTCTCGATGTAAATAATTGAAACGATCTTCTGCTAGAGGTTTTGTGAAAATGTCAGCTAATTGATTCTCAGTATCTATGTACACAAGGTCAATATCTCCATTTTGATGATGATCTCTAAGAAAATGATGTCAGATCTCGATATGCTTAGTACGAGAATGACATACTAGATTCTTAGTCAAATTAATAGTGCTCGTGTTATCACAGAAAATGGGTATATATGTATAAAATAAATAATAGTCTTCCAAGGTTTGTTTCATCCACAAAATCTGAGCACAACAACGTCCTGCGGCGATATACTCAGCCTCTGTTGTTGATAGGGCTACAGAATTTTGCTTTTTTACTAAACCATGAGACTAAAGCCTTGCCTAAAAAATGACATGTGCCGCTGGTACTTTTTCTATCAACTTTGCATCCAACAAAATCTGCATCCGAGTAACCAATAAGGTCAAAGGACTTAGTTTTGGGATACCATAAGCCAACAGAAGAAGTGCCCTTAAGGTATCGGAAGATACGCTTAACTGCGCACAGATTTGATTCCTTTGGATTAGCTTGAAAACGTGCACACAGGCAAACACTAAACATAATATCTGGACGACTAGCAGTTAAATAAAGTAAACAACCGATCATACCTCGATACTTATGTGTGTCGGTCGGCTTGCCTTGTTCATCAATATCAAGCTTTGTTGAAGTTGCCATCGGAGTGCCAATAGGTTTGACATTGTCCAGATCAAACTTCTTTAGCAAATCTTTTGTGTACTTGGCTTGATTTATGAACGTCCCATTGTTAGTTTGTTTGATTTGCAGTCCGAGAAAGAATTTCATCTCTCCCATCATGCTCATCTCAAACTCATTCTGCATACACTTAGAAAATTCTTGACACAGAGATTCATCAGTAGATCTAAATATTATATCATTAACCTAGACTTGTATTAAAAGAAGCTTACCATTAAAGGACTTAATAAAAAGTGTAGTGTCAACCTTGCCTTTTGAAAAACTGTTGTCAAGTAGAAAAAAGCTTAGACGATCATACCAAGCACGAGGGACTTGTTTCAAACCGTATAAAGCTTTATTCAACTTGAAAACATGATCAGGATTTTTAAAATCTGTGAAACCTGGAGGTTGTGCTACAAAAACTTCTTCTTTAATAAAACCATTTAAAAATGCACTCTTGACATCCATTTGAAATAATTTGAAATTATGAAAACATGCAAATGCACATAACATGCGAATGGATTCTAATCTCGCAACTGGGACATAAGTCTCATCGTAGTCAATACCTTCTTCCTAATTGTATCCTTGAGCTACGAGTCGAGCCTTATTACGAGTCACGAAACCATTCTCATTCAGTTTATTTCGGAATACCCAACGGGTGCCAATGACCGGATGATCAATAGGCTTGGGAATAAGTTCCCAAACTTGATTCCGTTCAAATTGGTTTAATTCCTCTTGCATAGCATCTATCCAAAAACTATCACTACATGCTTCATCAATAGTTTTAGGTTCTAGCTATAAAATGAATGCAACACTAGAAACAATATCTCTACTGGATGTATGAGTACTTACACCTTTGATAATATCACCAATTACCAAATCCTTTGGATGATCAGCTGTAAATTTTAATCGTTTCGGCAGACTCTGAAGGTAGCTGGTTCCTGGATCTACTCTAGGAGGATCAGCTAGTGCCGAGCTTGGTTGAGAATCAGTTGTTGTTGAGCTTGGTACAGTTGGATCTTCGTCATTGTCATCGATAGTCATTTGATTCAGTTCATCAAAAGTGACTTTGATTGACTCTTCGATGATCATGGTTCGTTTGTTGAAGACTCTGTATCCTTTGCTCTTGGCCGCATAACCTAAAAATATACCTTCATCGGCCTTTTCGTCAAACTTTTCCAAATTGTCTTTTGTATTAAGAATAAAGCATTTACAACCAAATATTCTAAAATATGAAACTGATGGAATTCTATCAAACCATAACTCAAATGGAGTTTTCTTCGATTTAGGTCGAATTAGAACTCTATTGAGAACAAAACATGCTGTATTGACAGCATCAGCCCAGAAATATTTGGGTAGACTAAACTGGTTTAACATTACTCTGGCCATTTCGGATAGAGTTCTGTTCTTACGTTCCACAACTCCATTTTGTTGTGGAGTCCTAGGGCAGGAGAACTCGTGTACAAAATCGTGTGTGTCACAAAATTGTTCAAACTCTGTATTCTCGAATTCGCCACCATGATCGCTTCTAATACGAGTGATCATATAACCTTTTTTTATTCTGTACTTTCTTGCAAAAGGCGACAAATTTGGATAATGCATCATTCTTGCGTGTCAAGAAGTATACCCACGTGTATCTAGAGTAATCATCTACAATTACAAAAGCATAAAGCTTATCTCCGAGGCTAGCAACTCTGCTAGGACCAAATAAGTCCATATGTAGTAATTGTAGAGGTCTAGTAGTACATACTGCATTTACTGACTTGAATGTGGATCTGGTAGCTTTGTTCTTTTCACATTGGCTGCATACCGAATCCTTCTTGAATGTTATGTCCGGTAAACCGCGTACTAGCTTCTTTGTGGATAATCTTGAGATTGTGTCCATATTGCGTGACCGAGTCTCATGTGCCACAGATGACTCTCATCACTTTTAGCCATTAAGCATCTACCTGAAATGTTAGTTTTCTTCCAACAAATAGAGAACATATATGTTGTCTTCCCTGATACCTTCAAAGATAGTACTACCAGTTAAGCTATCAACTATAGTACATTTGTCTTTGCCAAAGTTGATGCCATAACCATGATCAGCTAGATGACTTACGCTGAGTAGATTATGTTTCAACTCGGTAACCAGACAGACATCCTTAATCACAGGATATGAAGACTTACCAACATCACCGATACCAATGATATACCCTTTCAAGTTATTACCGAAGGAGACATAGCCTTCCTTCTTTTTCTTCGACAGTATTACAAATAGTGTAGTGTCACCGGTCACATGCCGTGAACAACCGCTGTCGAGGATCCATTTGCTTCTAGCATGTGAAAGGTGTTCCACCTACAAAATAATTTGCAGATGAAACTTTTAGTACCCATTTCTTGTAGGGTCCTGAAATGTTAGCCTTTGGTATCCAAGCATAAATATTTAAATCAACAAGCTTTCTGATTCTACATGCAGATGAAATATGACCAATGAGGCTACAATAATGATATTGTGCATGTCGAGTGTTGAAAGCTGAGTGGTGTGCATGGTTGGTAGGTTTAGGTTTTCTAGTATAGAAGAAAGCATACCTATAATCCTGTTTGGGCTTAACCTTTTGGGGTAAAGGTTTGATATGGTTAGGTCTGACAGTGTTTGGTTTGGGAATGTTCCAATTTTTTGGTAAGTGACACGTGTTAGGGAAGGAAGCAACAGTCTCAGGCTGTTTTTCTAACCTAATTTCTAATTTTTTGGAAGTGTCATACAACTTAGTATAATCAGAAGTGAGTGTTTCCATTCTAATTTGTGCACTTTGAAGACTTTTCTTCTCTTTAGAAAGTTCTTCTTTCAGTTGGTCAATAACCTTGTCTTTCTCTTCAGATGACTTGGTAGTCTCGTGTAATAAGAGCTTAATAGAGGAAAGCTTACCAGACTCACTAACATTATTTCTAACCTCAGCTAGTAGGTCGGTAAGTCTTCCTATTTCTCCTTTGTACTCTTTGAGTCCCTTCGTAGAGGTCTGATATTTGCTACGCAGTTTTCTGTAATCATTTATCAGTTCACTGAAGGCATCTCCTAATTTCTCAAAGGTGAAGTCATCATATGTATCAACTACAGGTTCAGTAGGTACTTGATCGGATGCCATAAAGCATACGTTTGCAGCGTCTTCTGATTGTTCATCTTCTGAGTCGTTGGCTTCACTTTCATGCCATATGCTGGTGTTGGCATATCTCCAAGATGTTGATCTCTTCAGGTTCCCTTTTTCATACCTATTGCTCTTCTTGCTTGATGATGAGTTTGTAGGACAATCCTTCTTCATGTGTCCCTTCTTCTTGCAGCCATAGCAGACAGCATCATCTTGATACCAGTTGTTGCTGCTATTGTTTTCTTTGGCTTTTTTCTCATATCTCATGAATCTTTTGAATTTCCTTGCTAGGAGTGCTTGATCTTCAGCATCAGATTTACTGCTGTCTGAATCACCTTCAGCAGCTTTTCTATGCTGAGCCTTGAAAGCGATCGTCTTCTTCTTTGGTGCAGGCTCTTCAAAATCTTATAGCTCCAGTTCATGAGTGAGTAGCTTACCCATGAGTACTTCGAGGGACATAGTTGTGAGGTCGTTCCCTTCAATGATTGCAGTAGCCTTTGGAATCTAGTTCTTGGTAAGTGCTCGTAGGAGTTTGCGAATCTTTTCATGGTTACTGTACTCTTTGCCTAGGGAGGACAAAGGATTTACAATATCCAAGAATCTTTCGAACATCTGAGTAACTGTTTCGTTGGGCTTCATCTTGAACACCTCATACTCTTGAGTAAGTCTGCTGACCTTTGATTCTTTGACTTGAGTCGTGCCTTCATGTGTGACTTCAAGAAGTTTCCACACTTCATTAGCAGTTGAGCAGATAGACACCCTGTTAAATTCAGTTCTGTCTAAAGCACAAAATAAAGCGTTAATAACACGTGCGTCAAGACTGGCCTTTTTTTTTCTTCCTCTGTATATCTGTTATGGGGTTTTTCAACTAAAACTCCATCAACATTTATACGAGGTGGCTTTTGATAACCATCAATAACAATAGACCATAAATCAAAGTCAAGAGATTTCAAAAAGAAACTCATCCGTGTTTTCCAATAGGTATAGTTTGTACCATCAAACAGTGGAGGTCTGTTTGTGGCTTGGCCTTCACTTGTGAATTTCACAGTTGCCATGTGTTGTGCTGTGATCTATATAACAATTAGTTAAATGAATAAATAATTACAATATTACCTTGCTTTACCTGTAACACCCGCTTTGATACCAATTGTAGGAATGAAATAGTAAAGCACAATACTCTAGAGGGAGGGTGAATAGAGTTGGCAGCGAAATAATGCTAATTAAAAAATATTAGCAGCAAGATCACAGAATAATAATTACAACTAAGTAATGTAAAGGCAGAGATAAGAAAGTAAACGCAAAAACAACGATGTATACTGGTTTCCCTCTGTTGAGGACTAATCCAGTCGGTAGAACTCTTGCTACCAGTTGAATCCACTATTGGCAAAACCGCAAGTTTTCTTACGAAGTCCTTGCAACTTCTACAACGCGAGCTTTGATACGAAGAACTCGTCCAACTTCAATTGTGAAGAGTTGAATCTTCTATCAAGCCTCTGATTACAATCACTCTGAAACTTTTAGACCGTACTGCACTGGCAAATCGACTAGAGGATTATAATTGGCTTAGGATCTGAAATTTAAAGCTCAAGAAAACTCTTTGGAAGACTGAAAGCTTTAGATAGAGAGAAGATTGAAAGTGAATGAGTGAGTTAAAATGATCGAAATCCTTCTTTATTTATAGGAATTCCAAAGACAGAATTTTGGCAGAATTCGAGCAGAATTCGGGCAGAACTCGATGAGGAAATCTCGGTCAAATCTGCAACTGCAGGAGGACCAAGTTCCAGAGAATTCAAAAATCAAAATGGCTACTAACTGAACTCTGGCCGAACTCTGGCCGACCTATGGCCGAGTTCTGTCAGGGTCAGGTTAGGTTTTTTTAAAGTTAGTTTTTGGGGATTTTTGAAAACCTTTTTGAAACTTTTGTTAATAAGAATATTTTTCAAAACTAAGAACATTTTAAAAGACATTTTGAAAATATTTTGGAATATCCTATTTGCCAGTACGACTCGGTGTACAACGTATTCCTAGACTCAATAAAATGAAAAATACATTGCTCAAAGAAATACAGACTCGAACAGACAAACATTGCTTCGGTCTTGAACTGTGTAGATAGCTGTTCTTGATCATGTCCAAGAGTCCGAGATATCCTGACTAGCTTCATATATCCAGACAAAGTTTGATCAATTATTAAAATCAGTTTGACCATATGACCAATGGGCCAACACTATCGACACGTCATTATGTCATCCACATAGAGACAAATGATGACTCCTTTATCATCAGCGAACTTTGTGTAGTCATACTTAACAGTCTCGCTGACCCTCTTTTGACCTAATAACCTGGTCAAACTTCTTGAGCCACAAATTTGGAGCGTACTTCCAACTGTATATAGAATTCATCAATTTACAGACTTTGTCTTCAAGACCCTGAATGGCAAATCTATCTGGCTATTGTATGTGAATCTCTTCTGTCATTTCTCTATCCAAAAAATACGGTCTAGACATCCATCTGATGATATAATAGCTTATGAATAGTAGCCATGGCAATCATCATCCTGATAGTTGACATCTTAGCCATTAAAGCATATGTGTCAATCTCATCAATCTCTTGTTCTTGAGCAAACCCTCCTGGCAAGCAGGCTAGCCTCGAACTCATCATCAATTCATTCAGGTAGATTAACTAACATCCAATGTAATTGGATGTAATTGATTTATTCTTACCATTGACTCACTACCCCCAGAAGAATGCGTCTCTGGTCTTTATTGCCTTATCAACCAACATGTGATATATGATAAAGTCATTTTCGAAGTATTTTGGCTTTCTTACCCCTTTGCTAACTGCGTAGCTAATACTGGTTCAAATGTTGTCTCATCAATGACAAACAACTTCTGGACTACTCCTTCTTTGGAAGTACTTTACTTCTTCGGTACTAGCAATGTTCTTCGGAACATCCGCGAGAAAAATGTTCTTGTCCCTAGCAAACTTGTCTTCAAAGAATTCTGCGTCGCAAGACTCAATGATATGAATGATACAATATCAAAGGATCTCCGAGCGTAGATTTCAACAACTTATCCAAAAATATGATTTTCTTGGTCTTCGTTCCTGGCTTCTGAATCTTGATATCTGGAAGCTTTACGTGCACCAAAAACCCCCACACTCGAATGATATTCAAGTCAGGTCTGACCTTGAACCAGTTTTAATGAGAAGAATAGTCAGATATTTGAACGGTACTTTATTCAGCAATAAACGTAGTCATACACGCAATCTATCCCCAGAAGCATATTGAAATATTCGTGATGTAGATATAACGAGACTTTATAGTAGAATGAAGCAAATCCAAGAAAATGATACTCTCCGCCTTGATCAATCTTGAGTATATAACGAGACTATATAGTAGTTGTTTCATAATCAATTTCATGTTCATTACAGAACGATGCAAATCCAAGAAAATGATACTCTTCGTCTCAACAACTTCTGAGTCTTTTGAGTTGTTGACCGGCTAGACGTTCAGCTTCAGTCCTGAACTTCTTTTAAGTTTTGTCCTTCGAAAAATACTTCAATCCGGCTTCAGTAAAGACTTGATAAAAGTCACAAATATTTGAGTGTACTAACTCTAGAAGATATGTACTTTAGTTCAATTATTTGAGCAGCTTACTGACAATCTTTGTCCCTATACAGACTTCATATCCCTCCACTTCCTTACCCCTACATACTAGAGATAAGGCCTAGACTAGACATCTTGAGACTGTTATTCCATAGACAACTCTCAGTCCATTCTTTCACAACTCAATGAGAAAACTTTATTGACATAAGCAGAAGTTCGAACATCCCTTAAGTACTGAATAGCTATCTGAAGCATGTTCCTCGCCAAAAAATCATCATTTGGCTAGTACAAATGTCCATGTTCAAGTCTGTATCGGACAACAGACTTTCTGAGATCAGGCCCTAAGAAATCTCTGGAACATACTACTCGTACTCTAGTGTCCTTGACATGTTGGTGGTCCCAAACCATTATCCTGATCCTCTAATATTTTGCTAGAAATATGTTTACCATCGAGACATTCATCACAGATAGGCTCGTCCTAGATGAACAACTCCTTCTAGGGCACGCATGGCAAAATGTACTAGTGTCCACCCACTAGTCAGCTACCACACTAGATGACTCAACCTTGGTCTTCTTCTTATTTATCTTAAGGTGCTCCTTGAGAGTCTCCTCGTCCACTCTAGCACAAGTTGTAATCTTCATGCACCATCGGCAAATCCGATATTCTGCCATGTAATGTCCATCCTCCTCCTTGGATGGTTAGGCCCAACACTCATTCAACCATTTGACAAAAAACTTCTTCATCCAAATATTAGAAGTATTGCCCGTCAATGTTCTCAAGTTTGTTAAAACTTGTATCAAGAAGGATTGTACGACAGTTCTCTATCTGATTCAGATCTTGATTTGAGATTATTATTCTTGAACCAGATCTAGATGGAAGAACAGTTAGAGACAGAGACTTTCAAGTGCAAATAATATTTGCTCCCTGTCCTGAATAGAGCGATCAGAGATAGAGACTTCCAAATGCAAATGAATTTGCTTTATTTTATGATTTTATAGGACTTTGGAGACTTTCAAGTGCAAATGAAATTGCTCTCATAATTTCTTTAAGTTTGGACTTCGGAGATTCCTGTAATCGTGTTTGCTCTCCAGAAGTACCTGAACTAACTTTTAGCACTTTGAGATTCCTGCAACGTGTTTGCTCTCCATAAGTACCTGAATGAAGTTTTAGCACTTTGGAGATTACTGCGAACGAGTTCGCTCTCCAAAAGTGCCTGAACTGAGTTACAACATTTTGGAGATTCCTGCAAACAAGTTCGCTCTCCAAAAATGTTTGAACTGAGTTTTATGATTTTAGAGATTCTGGCAAACAAGTTTTCTCGCCAAAATATCCTACATCCCACCAAGAAGAAGAAGAAGAAATAGTAATTAAAAATTATTATTCTTGCTGGGGTGGTGAAGACCACAGTTGCTAAAAGCAAGATACGCCACCGCGATATGGTCCCTAGAACCAACAAGTTCTCAAAGAACTTCTGGAACGTTCGTTAGTTAACTTTTTGTAACTCGAACGGGCTCCCTGGACTCAATAGGCTATTTCTGCTTTCTTATTTTGGTGTATCTTACAAAGGAAGTCAAGGGGCTCTATTAATAGAGTGGAGTGAGATTTTACCTTTTCTCCTATCCGATGTGGGACTAAAATACCAATACTCAGAAATATAGTTTGATATTTTAGATCATCCCACAATCAAAATAGTCATGTGCCAGTCCACGCCTACCCCTAAACACGCCTGTCCATGCATGAGAAATCTTGGAGCCAGTCTTCGGGTCCGAACGACAAAAAGCAACTTGGTTCCTCGTTGGAGTTAATTCTTTTTTCTTCTAGGTAAACACCCCCACATGGCACCCACATGTGCCCCACCACACTCTATGTGCACACCTCATCACACGTAAAGCAATATATTGTGATACTCAATTGGTGGTGTAGCCGACGTTGGACTAATTTACACTAGTCCAAAGATTATATATATATATATATATATATATATATATATATATATATATATATATATATATATATATATACATACAAAAGTTCCATCCGTGGAGCCCTGCCAACGTTTCGTCCCTCCAGCACTATCGGATTGAGGGGCCTGAGGGCATCCGCTCAATCCAACGGTCGAGGACGACGGAACTCCACGAACGGGCCTCCCAATCCGAAATATATATATATATATATATATATATATATATATATATATATATATATATATATATATATATATATATATATATATATATATAAACTAATGATTCCTAGCCCAGTGGTAGTGGTGAGGCATGCGGCCCGAGTGATCAGGAGATCGATTTTTAGTGGGAGCATGGAGCGTTCGACCCAATTACCATCGAATCAAAGTCCTGTAGGGGGAGCCACGCCAAAGTCCAATCTCCCCTACACCACCGGATCGGGGGGCCCGCGTGGGGCCTGCGCGCGCCTGTTCGATCGAACGGTCGAGGATGACAGTACTCCACGGACGGAGATCCCGATCCGGAACCCCCCACCTATATATGTATGTATATATATATATATATATATACATACATATATGTATATATATATATATATATATATATATATATATATATATATATATATATATATATATATATATATATATAAAATATATATATGTATGTATATATATGTGTATGGAGAGAGCGGAAGGGAACGACGATGAATTAGGGTTAGGACTTCTGGCATGGGACCCCGGTGCTCAGAGGGCTGAAGAGAGAACGGCCATCACAACGGAGACGGGCGGGGCGGCTTCTGCAGCTGGCGGGGGTTGGATGACAGTGAGTCGGAGGAGGAGGAGGCCAATGAATAATAGTAAGAGAACTTCGATAGATCAGCAAAGTGAGGGGAAGCGGAAGCGGGAGGGGTAATAATGGTCGGCCGCCACGGAGAGGAACATGACCTAACCGACCTTGCGGGTCGGCACAACAAAGGCAGGTTAGGGTTTTTCTGGTGGGAGGAAAGGGACAGCGGAATCCTTCAACTGGAGGTAGAAATATGGGATCCCAACAACAACATCAACGACCAGGAGGAGGGCCTGTTGCTAATGAGCGAGGGGTCAAGGGGGTTGGAAGACAAGACGAGCTTCGGTAGAAGAAAAAGGCAAAACTATAGTCTCAGAACATGTCAGAAGTAAATCTTGGGTGGACTGCGTTCGTCCTTCCCAGCGTAATGAAGAAGGTCAGATGAGGTACATCCCCCCTAGGAGGGTCGACAATGGTGAGAGGGCTACTTTTACTGAAGACGAGCTGGAAGAAATTATAGAATATTGGCGTAACACGGTTGTGCTGTATGTTCTGGGAAATCGACCATTCTTCAGCCTGTGTTCGCGAATAGATTGTGGAGGCCCAAAGGCAATATGGAGTTTTTCGCTCGGAATAATGGTTTCTATTATGTTCGTTTTCAACTGGCGGAGGATAAGGAGAGAATAATCTAAAGGGGTCCATGGACGTTCGATGGGAGGTTGATCATTATGAAGGCTTGGATACAGGATCATCGCTGTGAGTCAGAATCTGGAGGATCCTAATGATAGGCATCCCGATCAAAGCCGACGAGGCAACCACATACAGGACCAGCTGGGTTACGCGATAATTTTCGTGGAAATAACCACGAGATGCGGCCTGCCCATGGAGTTATAGTATGAGGTCCCTAAAGGAGAGGTATACAAACAACATTTCGAGTATGAATGGGTGCCTCCGACGTGCCGCTTATACAATTATTTTGGCCACCCGGCTAGGTAATGTCCTACGGGGGACGCGAGCAAGCACACGGTGGGTGGAGATGGAGGGAGATCAGTTACGTTGGAGAAGGAAACCAGTGGAAAGGACGACACCCATAGGGGACTCGATCCGATGGACAGTATTGTGGATCAGAGTTTGGGTGGCATGGAGTTGGACACGTCGATTGTAGTTATATGGAGGGGTGTCCAAACACTGTGGCGCCTATGGGCATGCAAGATCAGAAGCGGGGCCAGGTCAGCATAGGGGGAGTATGGTGGTGTTCCTGGCGACAGCGCCCTCCGATAACGGGCGAGGCGAGTCTAGTCGAGGAAAGGGTTGTTGGAGTTTTGGTTTTTTCCTTTAGAAAAGAACGTTAGTCCCACATCGGAAAAAACAAAGAGATTGTATCTCTATATATTAGCTTTGCGATTATTGGAGATGCACATGTGGTGTGGAGGTGTACATGGGTTTGCCATGTGGGGTTATTTTTCTAATGGGAAAAAGGCTAAAATCAACAATTAAAGCATTCATGCTTTTTGCTCTTGGGAAATTTATTTCCATGGGAGCTAATCCCCTACGGGGCATAGCGACTCGGACTCGGACTTGGGCTCATGGGCTCATGAGGCGTAATGTGGCATTTTGTTGGCGCACGTTGTACGCCACAGGTTGTGCGCCACAGGTTGTGCGCCACAGGTTGCGCGCCACAGGTTGCGCGCCACAGGTTGCGCACCACAGGTTGCGTGCCAGGTTGCGCTCCAGGTTGCTCGCCAGGTTGTGCACAGGTTGCGCCGGGTGCACTGGCTGCGCTGGTTGCACAGTGCTCAGTGGTGCAGGTTGCTCAGTGGCACAGTGCGCGCAGGTTGGCGCAAGTGGCTCAGTACGCGTAGTGCAGGGAGCACAGGGTGCGCGCAGTTGGCGCAACTTGTAGCAGAACGTGTGTTTATATGTTCTGGACGGTTGCTACATGTTCGGGGTGGTTTTTACCACGTCCCTAACTTTGTGGCAACCGAACAGTTGCTGTAGGGCCTATATAAGGCATCCTCTCTCTCTCAAGGCAAATGATAGAATAGAAAGAGAAGCCACCACAGAAAGTTTACGAAGTATTTTTTAACACAAGTAAACAGAGAATTCAGAAGTGTTCTTTAACACAGTTCTGATCTTCCAGTAGCCTTCGAGAGAGAGAGAGAGGAAAGGTGCCGCACCAGCGTTGCTTTTGCATGAGAGTTCGTGTCCATCCGAGGAGTCAAAAGAGCAGGAGTCTTCCAAGTTCTCCGACGAATTTGCTGGTTCCTGGAAGCTGTTCATGTAGGGCGAATAAAGCTTTGAGCAACGGTGATTATTCACCCCAGCAGGAGTTCTTCCATCTTTCGCCAGTCACCTTCTTCATTGCTGCCAGTAATTCTGATTGTATCATCTTTTTAGAAGTACTACGATCTGATTGCTGTTGATTACGAAATCTTTTTAGATTCTCGTAATTCAGAATCACCTTCCTTGAAGTGTTGATTTGAAACGTTGTTTTGACAATTGTTTCATTTTCTCAGTTTTCCATCAAAAAATTGTGCCCCGGCACTAACAATCTCAAAGCTTTATTGCTACGATGGAAAACGTTAATGCTTCACTCCTCAATACTGACTTTTGTAAGTTAGAAAAGTTTGATGGAGAGCATTATCAAGTCTGGAAGAGGAAGATTTATCTCACTCTTCAACTCAGAGACGTGGATCACGTGCTTCTTGAAGAGGAACCTACCGTTCCAGATACTGGGTCTGCTGCCGTAATCACTGCGGCAACTAAGCTTCAGGCCAAGTGGAGAAAAAAAATAGCATTTGCAGGCTGCTTATCCTGAATGCTATGGAGGATTCCCTAGCAGAATCCTACAGTAAGAAGACAATTGCCAGAGACATATGGGAGTCTTTGGAGAAACTGTACGAAGAAGACAAAAATAGGAGCAAGATATTTGTGGTTGAAAAATATCATAAATGGCTCTTTGAGGACGAAAAGTCCATGTTGTCGCAGGTTAAAGAATTTTTGAAGCTGCGACAGAAGTTAGAAGACGAGGCGATGCCCCTCCCTGACAAGTTTGTTGTTGGAGGGATTGTCTCAAAGCTCCCAGCTGGGTGGAGTAAGTTCTATGCAAACATGCATAGGAAGAAGCTTGAGATCAGCCTTGAAGATCTCTTACAGGAAATCTATGTTGAGGACCAGATGCGGGCTCAACTGAAGGTGGACACACTGTCCAAGCAATTGGCTAACGCCAATCTGGTTCATACCAAGGAACCAAGAGAAAAGCAAGCGGCTTCCCACAGCAAGAAGAAGGATCCTAACAATCTTAACGTGAAGGGGACTTCTTTCAAGCGAAAGAAGGCAAAGTCTCAGATGCCTTATTTCAAGTATGGCAAGAAGGGCCACTTCAAGAATGAATGCAAAGCAAAGACCAAGCAATCAGAGCAAAGAGAGCCTAGTAAGGTATCTATGATCACTGACGTTGTTGTTATGATTGCGCAGGTTGATACGGTAAGGAGTGACTCTGACTGGTGGATAGACACTGGAGCCTCCTGCCATGTCTGCTCCAGTAACGAGTGGTTCACCACCTATACACCTACTTCTGAAGTGGTTATGATGGCGAACCAGGCACAAGCTTAGTGCTCGAGATCGGGACGGTGGTGTTGAAGATGACTTCGGGGAAGTCTCTGACGCTTCAAGGCGTGAAGCACGTACCTGCTATCGCCAAGAACCTGATCTCAGGAGGCCTACTCTGTAACGCAGGCCTCAGGATGGACATCAATGCTGGCCAGATGGTGATGTCTATCAAGAGAACATATTCCGGAAAAGCTTATTATACCGAAGGAATGTTCAAAATTTAGCTTGTAAATCAGTCCAATGTAATTAATGTGATTAATGAAATCACTCCTTCTGCTTATACTCTTGAGTTGTGGCATAATAGGCTAGGACATGTTCATTGTAAACGAATAAACAGAATGTCTAGTCTAGGACTTATCTCCAAGTGTGGGGGTAAGGTAGAGAAATGTAAAGTTTTTGCTCAAACAAAGATCACAAGGAAACCCTTTCCTCGGGTTAATCGAAGTACAGATCTTCTGGAGTTGGTACACTCCGATATCTGTGACTTCAAACAGTTCTCTACAAAGGCCAGGATGAAGTATTTCATAACCTTCATCGATGACTTCTCAAAGTAAGTGTTCGTCTACTTGCAGAAGGCTAAAGACGAAGCATTCGAGAAGTTCAAGGAGCTCAGAGCCGAAGCTGAGCGACAGACTGGACAACAACTCAAAAGAATAAGAAGTGATCGAGGTAGGGAGTACAGGTCTCATGAATTCGCATCGTTCTGCAAAGAACATGGAATTGTCAATGAGACTATGGCTCCGTACTCTCCTCAATCAAACGGAGTAGCAGACAGAAAAAATAGAACGTTAACAGAAATGATTAACTCAATGTTGTTGACTGCTGGTCTTCCTAAGTGCTACTGGGGAGAAGCTGCATTGACGACCACTTTTATTCTAAATAGAGTGCCTCATGCAACTTCAGACGTTACTCCTCATGAACTCTGGTTCAAGGTCAGACCTAACTTGAATGTCATTCGAGTGTGGGGGTGTCTGGCATATGTCAAGCTTCCAGATCTGAAGATTCAGAAGCTTGGGACAAGGACTACGAAGACGATCTTCTTGGGGTATGCCGAGAAGAGTGATGCTCGAAGATTTCTTGATATTGAGTCAAATCATATCATTGAATCTCGTGATACAGAATATTTTGAAGACAAATTTGCAAGATACAAGAATATTGTTCTTGCGGATGTACCGAAGAACAATGAGGGTGCGCAAAAAACTGAAGTCTTCAATAAAGATGTGGTCCAAGAAGATGTTGTTGCTGAAACAACGGTTGAACCAGATCTCGCTGAGCCGTCAACGAAGCGAGTGTGGAGGCCAAAGGACTTCGGAAGTGACTTTGTCACCTATCATGTGGAAGCAGATCCGCTTACCTATGATGAGGCGATGAAGACCAGAGATGCGGTTTTCTGGAAGGAGACGATTGACAATGAATTTGATTCTATCATCTCAAATAATACTTGGGTGTTGGTTGATCTTCCTGAAGGAGCGAAACCCATCGGATGCAAATGGATCTTCAAGAAGAAGATAAAAGCAGACAGAACTATTGACAAGTTCAAGGCTAGGTTGGTAGCCAAGGGGTTTTCTCAGAAACAGGGGATTGACTATTTTTACACGTATGCTCCAGTAGCCCGGATGACCACTATCAGAATATTGATTGCTCTCGCAGCAATACATAAGATGGTAATACATCAGATGGATGTGAAAACGGCTTTCCTAAATGGCGAGCTGACCAAAGAGATTTACATACAACAGCCAGAGAGATTTGTCGTCAAGGGTCTTGAAGACAAAGTTTGCAAGTTGATAAAATCTTTGTACGGTCTTAAACAGGCTCCCAAGATGTGGCATGAGAAATTTGACAAAGTTATAAGGTCAAATGGCTACATGGTCAACGAGACGGACAAGTGTGTTTACACGAAGTTCGCTGATGGAAGAGGTGTGATCATTTGTCTGTACGTGGACGACATATTTATCCTAGGTACGGATATGAGCTGTGTCACGGAGACAAAGAGGTTCATCTCGAGCAAGTTCAGTATGAAGAACTTGGGGGAAGCTGATGTGATCTTAGGGATTAAGATTATCCGGACAGACACTGGACTAGCGTTGTCACAGTCTCATTATATTGAGAAAATGATCACTCGTTATGGGTATCGGGATCTTCCAGGGATCGATACGCCGTACAGGTGTGATGTGAAGCTGAAGCCTAATTCAGGGGAAAGCGTCAGGCAGCTAGAGTATGCAAGCGTAATCGGAAGTTTAAAGTATGCTAGTACTGCCACAAGGCCTGATATAGCTTTCGCCGTGGGAATGCTGAGTCGTTTCACGAGCAACCCAGGTGCTGAACACTGGAAAACTGTGAAACGGGTTATGAGATATCTCAAGAAGACTTAGACATATGCACTGTACTACAGCAGAGATCCACCGGTATTGGAAGGCTTCAGTGATGCCAGCTGGTGCTCAGAGGTGGAGAGCGAGAGGTCCACAGGTGGATTTATTTTCACAATGGGTGGAGCTGCTATATCGTGGAAGTCGAAGAAGCAGACTATGCTCTCGCGGTCATCCATGGAATCTGAGTTCTTTGCACTTGATACCGCATCCGAGGGAGCAGAATGGCTTCCAGAGCTCATGTATGATCTTTCAATGGTTGGGGCACAAATACCGGTGATACTGATATACTGCGACAACCAGGCGACTGCGGCGGCGGCATCAAATGACCTCTTCAATAGGAAGAAGAGGACTGTGCGGTTGAAGCACATGACAGTACACGATCTTATCAAGAGAGGTATTATTGCAGTAATTGATGTTCGGAGTCAGGAGAACCTGGCGGATCCGTTCACCAAGGGCCTCAAGCGCCAGCTGGTCGATGACACAGCTTGTAAAATGGGCTTGAAGGCATTCTGATATTGTATTATTGTATTCCTACCATAAAGTTTTATGTTATTAGTTCAAAGATTTATCTACTAGGCATATAACTTTTGGTTCAAGGGAGGACCACTAATCGGAAGAATATCAGGAACGGTGGGTACATGTTCTATTGGGCATGGAGAGGTTACGGACCTATAACCACTGTTGTCTACTATTGTTTTCTGTGGAAAACGGTTCCTGTGGGAAGGTTGGCTTAATTGTCTTAATGAGTTCTCAGGCACAGTGAATGCCGGGTGTGCTTTACAGGAGGCACGGTAGAGCAGTACTACAAGGAGTGAAACTCCATGCTACAGTGGGGTGACTCCACAATGAGGTTCCTATATGTGGGGTGCTGCCCAGTAATAGGATAAATCCTCGGCTTTGCAGGCCAAGTCACAGCGGCGTAGTACCGCAAATAGGTAGTTAGCCTAATGCTGTATGTTAAAAATAAAGAGGGGTGTAGTCAGCACTACAAAGAGGAGGAGTTCCTCATGTTACAGTGGCACGACACCACGATGAGGTACCCGGTTAGGGATAAAGCCTCGGCCTTGCAAGCCATGTCGTTGCGGCGTAACACCGCAAGGGAGCCTAAGGCTTCATGCTGGGTAGTTTGGCACTACAAAGAGGCGGTTGTCTTATGCTACAGTAGTATGACACTACGATGAGGTTCCCGGTACGGGGTAAGGCCTCGGCTTTAAGCCATGTCATGGCGGCATAGCACCGCAAGGGAAGCGCAAAGCGCTTCATGCCATGTCTCTTTAAAATAAACTCATCTATAGTATATGGACAAAGAGATATCAGGCCGTCTCTTGAGGGTAAACTTGTAGACGCCCAAAATTATACACTGAAACCAGGCTGGCACAGGGCCTTTAATGTGTAGCCAGAAGTACATATAACTACATTATGTGAGTGAAAATAATTTTAGCTATGATGCAGAATTCAAGGCTTAGTCCATTCTTGTATTATAGTCTGATTTTTGACCCATACGGGAAGATTCAAGTCGTTAGCGACATCTCTCCTAATGCATGATGGACAGTTACTGTAGGGAACACTTATTCCCATATATAGAGATATGTGGGGGATTGTTGGAGTTTTGGTTTTTTTCTTTAGAAAAGAACTTTAATCCCACATCGAAAAAAATAAAGAGATTGTATCTCTATATATTAGCTTTGCTATTATTGGAGATGCACATGTGGTGTGGAGGTGCACATGGGTTTGCCATGTGGGGTTATTTTTCTAATAAAAAAAAGCTAAAATTAACAATTAAAGTATTCATGCTTTTTGCTCTTGGGAAATTTATTTTCATGGGAGCTAAGCCCCGTAGGGGCTTAGCGACTCGGACTCGGACTCATGGGCTCATGAGACATTTTGTTGGCGCACTTTGCATATAGCACGTCAGCATCGTCGCTAGGCGCATAATGCGCTTTAGTTGCGCTCATTGCGCGAGCCACTTGCGCTGCCAAGTTGCGCGCCATAGGTTGCACGACCAGGGTGTACGCCAGGTTGTGTGCCAGGTTGCGTGCCAGGTTGCGCACAGGTTGCGTACAGGTTGCGCGGCCAGGGTGCACGCCAGGTTGCGCACCAGGTTGCGCCGGGTACGCTGGCTGCGCTGGTTGCGCCGTTCGCAGTGGCGCAGGTTGTGCAGGTTGCTCAGTGGCGCAGTGCACGCAGGTTGGCGCAAGTGGATCAGTGCGCATAGTATAGGGAGCACAGGGTACGTGCAGTTGACGCAACTTGCAGCAGAACGTGCGTATGCATGTTCTGGGCGGTTGCTACATGTTCGGGGTGGTTTTTACCACGTTCCTAACTTTGTGGCAACCGAACAGTTGCTGCAGGGCCTATATAAGGCATCCTCTCTCTCTCAAGGCAAATGACAGAATAGAAAGAGAAGCCACCACAGAAAGTTTACGAAGCATTTTTTAACACAAGTAAACAGAGAATTCAGAAGTGTCCTTTAACACAGTTCTGATCTTCCAGTAGCCTTCAAGAGAGAGAGTGGAAAGGGGCCGCACCAGCGTTGCTTTTGCACGAGAATTCGTGTCCATCCGAGGATTTAGAAGAGCAGGAGTGTTCCAAGTTCTCCGACGAACTTGCTGGTTCCTGGAAGCTGTTCGTGTAGGGCGAATAAAGCTTTGAACAACGGTGATTATTCACCCCAGCAGGAGTTCTTCCATCTTTCGCCAGTCACCTTCTTCGTTGCTGCCAGTAATTCTGATTGTATCTTCTTTTTAGAAGTACTACGATCTGATTGCTGTTGATTACGAAATCTCTTTAGATTCTCGTAATTCAGAATCACCTTCCTTGAAGTATTGATTTGAAACGTTGTTTTTACACTTGTTTCATTTTCTCAGTTTTCCATCGAAAAATTGTGCCCCGACACTAACAAGGGTAATCCGACAGAAGGAAGGTTGCAAAGATTGCATGGCCAAGCGAATCACATCTCCTGTACAGAGATGGAGATAGCAAGAGGGGCCACACAGAGTAGCCATAAGAGGCATGCAAGGATTACTAATAAGGATGCAGCGAGGCCAGAGCTTACGAGGATGGCATGTCTGGAGGAACTTTCCGCAGATAACCCCAGATGGTTAGAGGCCCACAAGTTGGGGTCGACGAACGGAGACATGGCAGGTATCTCCATGGAAATGCCAAGTAATGAGTTGAATATCCCGCCGATTATCAACTTAGGTGGAGTAGACAGGGAACGAACTCATATTTAATGAAGATACTGTCCTGGAATATGAGGGGACATGCTCGTTGGGAGGATGGAAGGAAATCAGAGAGGTTATTAGAAGAGAAAAGTGTAGTATAGTAGCCCTCTTGGAGACGAAGATCAAGTCTCCAAAGATGATGGCAAGAAGAACTCCGGAACCTTTGAAGCAAATTCATAATCTTCAAATCTGCGATATGACGCACATCTGGATCCGATGGGATTCGAGCTGCTGGGAGGGCGACATGGTGCATATGTCGGATTAATTGATAGTGATGGTGTTCCACAACAAAGGCGGTCTGAGATTTGCGTTCGGAGCAGCATACGACAAAAATCGTTAACAATGACACTCAATAAATGACACTCATAAAAAAATGTCATTGATGATATTTTTAATGTCAGCCCATTAAATATTCGTCATTGATAACTTAATCATTGACATTAAAAAAAATAATGTCATGAAACGTATACTAAGATGACGATTAAAAAGATAAGGGTCCTAAAATTTTTTTATGGATGTCATCTTTTGTGTATGAAAGAAAAGATGTGGGACTAACAATGACACAATAATTAGGAGTCATCTTTAGTTTAAACAATGATAGAGACATGTTGTGTGTCATAAAATATTGATTAAAATTTGATACAATTTGATTGAATTCAAATTGGCCGAAAGAAGTATATGCTAGTGTTGATTGCACGGTTGGTTGGAGAGTGGACAATAATAGGAATAGAGTTAGGATTGGTTCTTTAAAATATAATATCTGAGTAGAATATTTTGATTTTTTTTTCTTAGGTTTAGCTCTAACGACCAAAAAATGTGAAAGTCCAAGTGAAAATAAAATATTAAAGTTATCATTTTATTAATAAAAATAATACAATATATATTAAAGAGCCAAAATTAAATAATTGATATATTTAAGTATAATTTAGTTTAGTTAAAATTTTATCTATTTTTAGTTGGCCACAATCCATTTGCATATCACTACACCAAAATAATGATTTCCTAACATACTAGTTTTTCAATTACTAACGTTTTTTTTTCTACTGTTACTAATTACCAACCGTAAAAAAGCGTTATGAACTCATAAAGCAGTTAGTATAAGAAGAAATTTTTTTAATATAAAATTAATAAAAGAATAGATTTTAATAAAAGTAGATTTTAATAAAAATAGATTTTAATACGTAACACATATTTTTGTTTTGTACCACTTAAACTGTTAGGGAATTAAATTAAAAAAAATCAACATGTGCCTTTCATGTGAGAAGAAAAGGGCAATTTAGATATACACTTTTGCAAATCATCCCCTCATATCTCGAGCCCTAACCCCGAGCCCTTCGTTCCCCTCTCCCCTTTCTCCCTTCTTCTTCTTCCAAACGAAGGCGACAGACGACCCGACTCCATTGGATGCTCACATCAGGAGCCCACACGCTAGCAGGCAGCCCGTTGCTCTTTCCCTCTTTCTCTACTAGCAAGGTGGCGGGTAGGGCTAGCCTCCCATGACTAGTGTTGGATCTCGCGATGAGGATCATCAGAGGGCCGCTGGAGCTCTGCCAATGAGGAATGTTTGCTGGTTCTTCAAGGTACAATCCTCAATCTCAATACTAAATTCGATCAAATGTTAGAAGAAACCTCCACGACTAATAGATTGTTGGAGGAACTGTTGAGAACTAGAGGAGTAGGTAAATCTCTGTCACCTACGAACACCATGGCTCCATCTCCACTCCCACCTCCACCACCATTGCAAACCCCTAACATGGCCCAATACGCCCCTACAGTACCCCCTTCCATCTCTGAACTTTCATAATTTACCACAATTTGCGGTTGGCTCCATGGGAGTTCCAAACCCTATGTTTCCTGGTGATTCAAATCCATACAACCCACAGATTCCTGTCAATATGAGAACAAACCCACTAGTAATTCCCCAGTTTGACAAGAGACCCAATGGCAATCGGGCTTCAAGAAGCATACATGAGTTTTCCAAGATGCACAAGCCGTCGCTGTTAGGAATGTTTCCATTTCCTATTCTATGGTTAATCAAAACCCTAGCCCAATAATCATACCAAATGTTCTTGGCACGAGTCCCCCAATGCCAAGCTATGTCCAGGATCAAGGATACCATCCTATCCAGAATCAGGGATACAATTATGTAAAAAAAAATCAGGTATACAATTCTAACACCTATCCTGGCCTGACACAAGGGCCTGCACAGGAGTTTGGGATAATTTTCCCCAATGACCGCATCATATGGAAATACTTACCCACCCGTCAATACTTATCTAGTTTTAAGACCAGAATATGTACATTTATATGCTTGCACAGTTTCCTCTAGGATCTGCACAAGTTGGGGGGTTAACGCATACACCCCTAATTTCTGTACCAATGGGTATTCCAACCCACTCAAATCCTGCACAGTTTGGAAACCACTCAATTCCTGCACAATTTGAAGTATCAACACACCCAACCTTAGTGACTGCACCCATGGGAATTTCAAATCACTCAACTCATGTGCATCTTGGACTAGCAGTACACACTAATGTTCAATTTGATGTAGCACTACTAGTATCTCAATGGCTCGCACACTTGGGAGCAAGGACTCCAAGTGCAGTAGAAAACAAGGCTATCAGACTGATGTAGCCAAAGTTTCTGCAAATAGCAAGAAGGAACTTGCTATAACCTACATGTGTCGCCACTTGTGCTTGACTTGACGGGAAAGGAACCTGGTATGAATATGCAACACAATTTGGCTAAGGTTTAAGCCGATGCAAGGACTGAGCATTATGAAGCTGAATTGGAGACCAATGATTTCCCACAAAATTATCAATGGAAGGTTACTCACAAAGAGACCATTGGGCTAGGGCGGTGGGCTGCAACTTGCAAATGCGAGTACTGTGCAGCTGTGCCAGCAAGCACAGTCCAATCGGGGGCACCGTGCAGCGTCGCAGCCGGTCTGGTCGCCTCGGTTGCCGCCATCCGCGACCGACCAGTCCCATCGGAGGCCGTCCGGCACCGCGACCCACAGCCGGTCTTGACGCCAGCGTGAGCGGCCAGTTCCTAATCCTATCTTTCTTTATAGGGTGCAGAATTTATTAAAAGCTATTTATACATCAAACTGAATGGGATTCTTGATTCAGTTGTTCTTGTTCTCGTTCTAGATTGGGCAAGGCAGTGAAGGCACTTACAGTAATGTTTACAAGGCGAGGGACACTTTAACAGGCAAAATTGTGGCTCTAACGAAGGTCTATTTCGATAATTTGTAGCCAAAAAGTATGAAATTCCTAGATTCCTAATCCCATTTGCTTAATTGGTTTATCTATTTTTTTTTCCATTGTTATTCAAGGGACTTTAAAGTTGGCCAAGTGCAGCCAGGGGCGGATACGGATTTATAGTGCTGCAGAATGCAGGTATATGAAATTGGTAATTGATTCTTGCTGAAATGATTAATGTTAATTGTTAAGTATTTGATTCTAGTTGTTGGATAATTGATAGACAATGAAATGATTAATGCTATTGTTTGATTCTAGTTGCTCGACACGGTACTCTCTCTGTTTGTAAAAATGTTCCTTAGGAGAAGAGGAAATTTTCTCTTACTGTTGGGGTCTGCAACAAAGCAAAACCTTTTTTTTGTAAAAGTAGTCTTCCTTTGCTACATTATTTTTACATCAACAAATCATTGCAGAGTTACTAGTTTGTGTGTCTTTGTGTGGACAGAAATGTTACGTCTCATAAACTATTTCAACAACCCACAATATTCTTGGTTTCTCACTTCAAATTTTGTTTTCTTCATTCCTTGTATTAGGATTATTATCTCCATAATGTTGCATAGTTGTTTGCAGGAAATAGATGCACATACAATGCCCATAAGCAAAATTTTGTTGCATAGTTGTTTGCAAGAAATATCAGGTGAAGGAGATTGTGGTGAAGGTTATTGGCTACTGTATGGGCATTTAGATTTAGGACTAACAGGAACAAAGCTCAGTTGTGGTGAAGAAGATTGTGGAGCTTGCACAGTGATGGTTTCTAACTACTATCAATATACAAAAGAATCGACGTGAGTCTCCATACTTAACAATCTGAATTCTAGATTTGGATCAATTTAGCTATCTAAAGACTTATTACTTGGTTTAGTGCTAGTTTGTGCAAGTGCACAAGTATTCTCTTCAAGCCAAAATTTGTAAGTCAACGACTACCTATTAATTCCTTGGTTTCTATAATATCATCAAGAAACCATTCATTCTCTTATACTATATATATATAGGTAAAAAAATATAGGTCTTCATGGCCTCGAAATATATTTAGAACTTAATTTGAGTTCTTTAAATTAAAATAGAATGTTGGAACTGCAGAAATCCCAGTTATAGTAGAAAAGATAGTTGAAATATGTTTGCTAAGAAACTAAATTCTGATTTTGGCATTATGTTGTTGATTAATACCATAAGGTACCTTTTAGTCTACTTAGCACTCCAGTAACCTGATCTTGTATCTGTAAAGAATTTGAGAATATGTTGAGACATTGATTTTTGTGATGATATCATTGAAAATGTTACCATATGAACCTCATCTATCACAGAACTTCAATTTTAGACAAATTCATATTTCTAAGAAACTTCTGTTGTTATTAGGAAATCTAGACTATCATATGATAATCTAGACTATCATATGATGAGAAGAGATTAGATGGTTCCTAGTTATCTGCATCACGATTCTGTGTCATGCTTGTGAGTTACATTTTCTACCCGTCCTGGATGTCTTTAGTTATAATTTTGTTACAAATTTTTTTTACAGGAAAACAAAATTGCTTTGCAAAATTCACCTGATATCTCCTCTTATGTTGCATAGTTGTTTGCAGGAAATAGATGCACAAACGTTCTCCAAACTGAAGACTTTACAAATAGATGAGAAGGCAAGAGATGCTATCCTCATTGGCAAGTTTGAAAGTTTGAGCAGGTTGACAAACGTTCTTTAGAAAATAAAAGGCTTTAGTTAATTTTGGTTTTAGCTAATTCTCTATGTACCGACAGGTTGGTATAAACCTACTTAATGTAGACGTGGTGGGACATACATGTGATATTGAAGCTACATTTATAGCTTACAAGGCTACTGATGCAGCCGTGAAGGTAATATTTGTACCTCGAGCCTTTAGTGTATTCAATACATCAACACTTTATTTTATCATGTGATTTCTTAGGTTCATCTAATTTAATCCAATACAACATTGCATTTATGAGCTCAGTTAGTTTGTAATTCCTTCTTGATTCTATATGGTTTTGGAGTACGTCAACACTTTTTAAGATATGGCTTGCTCAAAGGGAAATGGGTTGAAAAAGTCTAACATAGAAGTGTGTGAAGGTAAGTTTTCATTTAGGTTTCTTTAGCAGAAAATATGGTAAGTTGGCTGTTGAGATTGTTCTATATATTAATGTAATATTGGTTTTATTGGTATAAAATAATAAACTAGTTGATTTTATGTTTATTTTTGTAGTTTGCTGGAAGAAAAGATTACTCTGTCAGAGAAATTGATGAAATGAGGCGAGAGCTGGCAAAATTTATCCCGGATATTGTTAATGAAGATCGTATGTAAAAAATGACGCATTAGAAAATTTTGAAAGTATTGTAAATTTATATTGTAAACGTTTGGGACTGAAATAATATTGTATAGTTCAATGTTGGCATTTTGAATAATTATGAAATAAAAAAAATTATTGGTGTTAAGTGTTTATTTTTCCTATATGGGATATTGTACACAAAATACAAATTGTGGAATAAGGGTGAAAAAGTTTGAGCTATAAAAATAACGGAATTTAATAACGAATAAAAGTCATCTTTTGTAAATAAAGATGATGCATAAAAGTCATCTTTTACAAATAAAGATGACATGTATTGAGCTGTTATTGATTTCTTATGATAAATGTAATTTAAAAAAATAATAAAGATGACGTATAGAAGTAATCTTTTGTACATAAAAATGATGCGTCAAAGTCATCTTTTGCAAAAAAAAGATGATGCATAGAAGTCATCTTTTGTAAATAAAGAAGACGTATAAAAGTCATCTTTTATAAATAAAAATGACGTATGTTTAGTTGTCATTGATTTTTCATGATAAAAGTCATCTAATATAAATAAAGATAACACACAGAAGTCATCTTTTCCAAATAAAGATGACACATAAAAGTCATCTTTTATAAATAAAGATGACGTGCGTTGAGCTGTCATTGATTTATAATGATAAAGATGACCCCTTCATAGATGACGGTCAAATAAATGTCATCAATTAACATATTTAGCCGTCATTGTTATCTATTTTTGTTAACGGTCAAACAAAAGTCCAGAGCTTACGAGGATGGCATGTCTGGAGGAACTTTTCGCAGATAACCCCAGATGGTTAGAGGCCCACAAGTTGGGGTCGACGAACGGAGACATGGCAGGTATCTCCATGGAAATGCCAAGTAATGAGTTGAATATCCCTCCGATTATCAACTCAGGTGGAGTAGACAAGGAGCGAACTCATATTTAATGAAGATACTGTCCTGGAATGTGAGGGGGCATGTTCGTTGGGAAGATGGAAGGAAATCAGAGAGGTTATTAGAAGAGAAAAGTGTAGTATAGTAGCCCTCTTGGAGACGAAGATCAAGTCTCCAAAGATGATGGCAAGAAGAACTCCGGAACCTTTGAAGCAAATTCATAATCTTCAAATCTGCGATATGACGCACATCTGGATCCGATGGGATTCGAGCTGCTGGAAGGGCGACATGGTGCATATGTCGGATTAATTGATAGTGATTGTGTTCCATAACAAAGGCGGTCTGAGATTTGCGTTCGGAGCAGCGTACGGGCATAATGACATAATCCGCAGACGTCTCTTGTGGAAGGAAATTGTAAAAGTCTGTACCTCGACCAATCAAATGCGAGGGCTTCCAATAATTATTGTGGGAGACTTTAATGCACTCCTCTCTAATAATGAGAAGATGGGTGGTAGGGTGGTCCCGGATTCGATCTTGCAGGAGTTTCAAACCTGTCTCCTACAATCAGGACTACAGACGCTTAATCGTATGGGACACTTATAGACATGACACAACAGTGCCTCCTCTAACAGAGTTGCATGCCAGCTTGATCGAGCTATTGGAAATAGTGCATGGTTCGACGCTTTCGTATAGTCTGCACGGAGGGTCTTACGGCGGGCACAAGTGACCTCTCACCTGTATGCGTCTGATTGCTTGAGAAGGCGGTAACAAAGAATCGGCCATTCAAGTTTAATAACAAATGACCAACAATGGCAGGGTACGAAGCGGCTATCAAGAGCGGGTTGAGCGTACCAGTTAACGGGAATCCTCAGTACCAACTAATCTCTAAACTGAAGGCTACGAAGGAAAATCTAAAAAGGTGGTTCAAAGCAAAGCCTATGCGGAAGCTCGAGGAGGAGGAGAAGAAGTTGAGGACTCTTCAGGAGCGGCTGCAGGCAAACATTATGGATTCAACGATTGCGGCTGAGGAAAGGATACTAAGCCAAGAAGTCAGCATGCTGCGTCAACTTGAGCAAGTCGAGTGGGCGCAGTAGGCGAAGTGCACGTGGCTGAAGGAGGGAGATAGGGGCACAAAATTCTTCTACAATGTCGTCCGTGCGAGGGAGCATCAGAACCATATCTCCAGGCTTATAGATCCGAACGGCAATGAAGTTGCGGGCCAAGGAGAAATCCAAACGGAGGCAATAAGGTACTACTCTGACTTGTATAATCAGTCTTCTTATATGAGTAACTTTCCAGATCTGCTATGCAAACGGATGGTCACTAAGCTGGGGAACATGCGTCTCATGGCGACAGTGTCAATGGAAGAAGTTGAGGACATCGTGATGCGTGCAGACCCGAACAAGTCACCGGGGCCAGATGACTTTGGGAGTGGGTTCTATAGGACTCATTGGGCAGAACTGAGAGGGATGGTCATTACGGTGGTATCTAACTTCTTTGTTCACGGGTGTCTACTACGGGAGATGAACCACACTTTCCTCACGTTGATACCGAAGAAAGAGGGCACTGCCGCATTGGGTGATTTTTGGCCGATTGCTTGCTGCAATTATATATACAAAATTATCACATCTATCCTGTGCCATCGCATGGAAGGAATTATGAAGGAACTTATTTCACCAAGTCAAGATGCTTTCATTAAAGGAAGGAGTATAGCGGACAACAACTTGTTAGCCTACGAGATGGTGAGATAGTTCAACAAGATGGGGGGTAGAAGGCATGCATCAAAATCGATTTGAGGAAGGCGTATGTTACCATTAATCGAGAATTATTGTGCCAGGTGATGATCGCTATGGGGTTCGACGATGTTTGGGTGGCTAGAGTACGAGAATGTATATCTACACCAACATTCTCGGTTATGCTCGGGGCCCGGCCATATGGATTTTTTGGTAGCAATAGGGGTCTTCGGCAAAGTGACCCTCTCTCCCCATACTTATTTACCTTTGTGATGGAATATTTCTTTTGCTTATTGGATTTGGCGGTCATTCGACGACACATCACTCCTTTGTACAAACAGATTACTCCGCAAGTATCTCACTTGATATACGCGGATGACCTACTTGTTTTTCTCATTCCGACACACTCAGGGCTTCAGAAATTGGCAGAGATTTTGGAGGTATTTGGCCGATACACTGGGCTACAGATGAACTGTGATAAATCGAAGGTGTACTTCAACACACACTGTGGGGAGAAGGTGGAAAAAGCATTCATCCTGGGAATGGACCACAGAGAGCTACCTGCAAAGTACCTCGGTATACCACTTGCAATAAACTATGCAAGGGAGCATGAGTGCAGAAGTTTGGTGGATTATGTACAGCTACGAATAGAGGGGTGGCAAGCACAGTTTTATCCTTTGGAGGACGAATAGAGTTGGTAAAGACAGTCATCTATGCAATGGCTAATTACTGGCTACAGGCTATACTATTACCAATGGCCATAATCTCTAGAATCGAGAAGGTATGTGCAGACTTCATCTGGCGAGGTGGTGTTCACGCCATTGGGTGGGAGGATTTATGTCGTCCGAGAGAGAAAGGGGGAGTTGGCTTGCAATCGCTACAGACTCTTCGAGAAGTTGCAGGGCTCAAAGTGGCGTGGAAACTCATCAATTCAAACTCGCTATGGGCCGAGTGGATGAAGTGCAGATACTTTTCGATAACTAACTTCTGGGAGGCTCCAGTTAACAATAATGCCTCGGTAGTGTGCAAGAGAATTTTGTCATACAGAGGGAGGTTAAAAGGAATGATAGTCAGGGTATTCAAAGACGACAGTACTACGGAAATGTGGCACGACCCGTGGATAACCCATCGGAGTCTAGCGGATTGGCGTGGTCAGAACCCAGCTAGGCACTGCAGAACATTGAACGAGTGAGGCTTATTATACAAGAGGGGGCCTGGAAGCCAGAGCTTCACGGCGAGGCACGATTCCTGGGTAACGAGATAAGGGCCTGCAAAATTGATCCAAACTTGGATAGGGATACTTGGACTTGGGCGGCTACACGTATGGATAGATTCTGCCAAAGAGATGTATATATGAGCTGGCGGGTTCCTTCAGAAAAATGGGAGTATGCAGACTTGGTTTGGAAGAAGGGCTTGTGCGCAAAATGCAGCTGTGCGCATACAAGTTTTGCATGGGTCGGCTACTGACCCAAGACAGACTACTACGGTTCGGTGTCCGGACTAGGGATGGAAGATGTGTGCTATGCGGACAATCTCAGGAGTCTATGACTCATTTGTTCTTTGGTTGCAATTCGACTTGGGAGATTTTTAAAGTGCAAGAGGCGGCATTGCAGATTCCTATAGGTGGTGCCAGAAATTGGAACAACATAGTAGAGGAGTTATATAAAAATAAAGGGAGGGGCAAAGACTGGTTCAACGAAGCTCAGATCAGGCTTGCAGCGACAGTGTGGCATGTTTGGAGAGAAAGAATAAGCATATATTTGAGAGGCAAGATACTCAGGTTAAAGAAATTATTTATAATATAGAATACGAAGTTAGAGAGAGGACTCGACCAGCCACTGGCCAGGCTTTGTAAAGTGGTAACTAATTTTTAATCAATAATAATTACCCGGTTTATATATATATATATATATATATATATATATATATATATATTGGTTTTTTTGATTATCTAGGCCTGATGTGGATTAGCGTATAGTTTGATCATGTCTTCCTGCCAGTCAAGTAGCTGGACACATGAAGCTGGGTTCTAGCTGCTCCTCTTGTCGCGTATGGTTGGCTTTCAAAATTGTTTTGACCGTCCGGTGCTGCTTAGAGCTGCAACGATGTCGATTCCCCCGCGCAGGCTTATGTTCAGAGCCGGTTCACGTAGTTGAGTTGTCCCATCTTGAACTAATTTTTGTTGTCCCTCGATACTTTTTGTGGATCGATTTTGGAGGATCGTCCATGACTCCGACATCTTGTAGGATCACGCTTAATTTGAAAGTTGTGCCAAACAAAAAAAAAAAAAGGTTGTCCAAGTCGGAAAAATTGTTTGACTTACCTCTATGTCGGTCCTGCTTATGTTCAATCTCAGGGTTGCTTTTCCCTGGACTGCTCGATCCCTTCTCAATATCATCTATCGACACTTGTACTAATTAACGCATGGAAATGGAGTCGCAGGCTCACCGTTTCAACGCGCAGACTACGTCTCACTCCCAGTCACGGTCAGTACTTCAATTCCTCACCGTAGGTGCTTCCATTTGTTACATTATTCTGACTCATAAATATCATATAGTTTATACTTATATTTCTCTTGTATCTTACGAAGAAGATCTCATGTTTAGATTACGCTCAATATCAACACCATCACACGTGCATAGACGGTTGCAACTTTTAGCGTATGGTTTTAGTTTTATTTTGTACTGTAAAGAACATTCCGAGATTAAGAGACTCCCGCTAATAATATATATATATATATATATATATATATATATATATATATATATATATATATATATAAATAAAGAGAGCGGGAGTCTCTTTTATATATATATATATATATATATTTTTTTTTTTGAGTCTCTTTATATATATATAATATATATATATATATATATATATATATATATATATATATATATATATATATATATAAGCAATGGATAATTGTGGCGAACTCGCTTCCACTGGGACTCGAACTCCTGACCACTTGGGTCGCATGCATCTCTCTTAACCCGCTAGTACTATATATATATTTCAAAAGAAGGTAATTTTTTTTTTCCAATGACCCGACGGCTAGGGTTTGCCATCCTTGCTTCTTCTCCTGCGGCAGTTCACGCCGGAGAGGGTTCCCAGCAAGGAACCAAGCCGACGGCGAGCGGAGACGAGGGGCTCGGCAAAGATGACGACGAGGATGCTCGGGAATTCGAAACGGCAGGGGGATGGACTACTGTTGAACGGCGGCGAAAGATTAAATCTCCTCCGCCACGTGAGAGAGACGCCCGTGCCTGGGGGGCATCCGACGTCCGCTAAGAGAAGCCCATCGGCCGTCTGGTCCGTCAACGACCAACCGAAAAGAGGCCTCCCTGCCAGGAAGTAGACGGGAGGCTGGGGAAAATAGCACAGGTAAGGGTAAGGGGAAGGAAGTCGCGCAGGAGACAAGGCAACCATCTAGGGGGACACAGAGTCGAGACAGGAGCGCCACACCAATGAGAACGTGGGCGAAACCAGTTTCCTGGGCGGAGATTTGTAGACCGGCGTCGGTACAGGAGGAAGTGGACCTGCAATACGTCGAGCCGAGTGTCATTAATGGAGTCAGGGTTGCAGAGATTACTGCAGATGATATACAGGAAACTACTGAATACTGGAGAAACACGTTGGTACTATACGTAATGGGCAACAGGCCATTCTACGGCCAACTCCGAGCGTATGCGGCGAGAGTTTGGAAACCTAAAGGAGAGATGGAGTTATTCTCACGAGAGAACGGCTCCTACTTCATCAAATTTGCACTTCTGGAAGACCTGGAACGTATTCTCAAAGGTGGCCCGTGGACTTTCGACGGCAGACTGGTGGTCCTGAAGAGGTGGTATCCTGAGCTAAATTTTGAAAAGGACAGATTATCGAAGGTCCCAATATGGATCAGATTCCCGTGGCTCTCGCCACAACTTTGGAGCGTCCCGTCCATTATGAAACTTGCAAGCTTGGTAGGGGTCCCTATACGTACGGATATTCCGACTGCTAGAAGGCAACGACTGTCTTATGCTAGGATATTCGTCGAAATATCGGCAACTGACGATCTACCACGGAAAGTTGATCTGATTCTTCCGAATGGCGAGTGGCTATCTCAGGAGGTGGATTATGAATGGGTGCCCCCGTCGTGCTCTCTTTGTAAGTGCTTCGGGCACACCAAGGTGCAGTGCAGGGACACCCACGAGGAAAGGGAGGAGGGTGTAGTCCAGCCTGAACAACAGGTTAACATCGACCAACAAAATGATTTCCAGGAAACGATCCTCAACCCTTTGGACTCAAGCATGGACGCAAGCCTTGGAGTAGGTGTTGAGCCCATGGCTACAGAACAAAATAGGGTGCCTGCAGATATGATTGATGTCGGAGAAGAAAGTCCAAGACCATCCGTGCTCGGCAAAAGACACGAGATGGATCTCCCAGCCAACACGGAGGAAGAAAGCAACCTGGCTATGGTGCTGGTTGGAGAGAACAATGCAAGGGTGATAACTGGACAATGTCAACTGGATGGGGAAGATGGAGTAACAACTAGAGCGGCCAAGCGAGCATCTATCCAAGGTGGCGTTAATGTCAGAGATGGGATGGCTTCGGGCCAACAGGACAAGAGGGAAGCCGATCAAGCCTTGACCAGAGAAATCCGAGGTGGTCACAGTTAGTGCGTGAAGCATCTATTCAAGCGGCTAACGGCATAGGTGAAGATGATGGGCAAACCATAAGTGGTGAGGTGAATGCAGCTCCTAGTCGTCCGAAGGAGCGCGTGAAGAATCGAAAGGACACACCCCCCAATCTGAATTAATGTCTCTCATTACTTGGAACGGTCGGGGGGTGAACTCGATCGGTAGATGGAGGGAGGTGCAGAATTTGATTAGTGCGCACAAGTGTTCGCTAGTGGCCATCCTGGAGAGCAAGATCAAAGCTGTTGAGAGAATTATCAAGAGGACACCAGCTTACTGGTCGTCCACCATAATAGGGAGTTATGTGATTCGGCCCGCATTTGGCTTATGTGGGATCACGAACATGGTCTGGCCAGGTACGTTTCATGTCCGATCAATTAATTCCCTTGGATTTCACTAACTCAGGGGGATTCCAGATGTAGTTTGGGGCGGTCTACGGCCATAACGACCGTAGAAAACATTTTCAACTTTGGAAGGATATTATACAGGTGGCTACACAAAACGGAGGACAGGTCCCTTTGTTGTTAAGCGGGGATTTCAATGCTATGATGGCTGAGGAAGAGAAGAGTGGCGGTCGACCGGTCCCGGATTTCATTCTCGCTGACTTTCGTGATTGTCTACTTGCATCTGGCCTTTCCTGTTTGGAGAGAAGTAGTTTTAATTGGACCTGGAGTAATAGCTCATCGACTAATCGCATTGTCTGTCTCCTCGACAGAGCCATCTGCAATAGTAAATGGTTGGAGGTGTTCCCTGTGAGCAAGGCGAAGGCCTTGCCTTGTGGCACCAGCGATCATACACCAATCCTGATCCGTTTGGTTCCCACGGTGCCTCCAAGTCGACGTCCTTTCAGATTCAACAATGCCTGGCCATTCCTCGCTGGATACCAGGCGGCAACTGCGGCCGGCTTATCATTAACAGTTCCGGGCAACCCTCAATTCTGCCTTACGAGGCGTCTGAAATTTGTCAAACAATCATTGAAATACTAAAACCGTTCCCGCTCTCGGAAAGATCTTCATACTCAGGCAGCCGCTCTTCTGGATGTTCAGAAGAGGGTTCAGCAAGACCCGAACAACACAACTCTGATTGAAGAAGAGCTTCGACCGCAAGAGATGGTGCGGTGCCTCCGTTTTCTCGAGGAGATTCAAATGCAACAAAGGGCCAAATGCAGTTGGCTCAAGGACGACGATAGAGGGTCCAAATTCTTC
>JANAVB010009598.1:18245192-18337692 GCA_029216955.1 Iris pallida
AGACGGAGAATGGTCATTCTCATGCATTTTAACGCATGAGAATGCCATTATCCGTGTAATTTAATACGGAGAATGTCATTCTCCGTTTTAAATGAAACAATAATGGCATTCTCATGCCTTAAAATATTGGAATGACTATTCTTCGTATAATTTAACACGGAAAATGGCATTCTCAGTTAGTTTATACGGATAATAATCATTCTCCGTTAGTTTTAGACGGAGAATGATCATAAATGTGTTGTCCTATTTTGTGATCTCTTCTGTTTTATGTTCTCAAGGGGGGAATAGATTCAAGTTGTTTAGTTAATCTTTGTTTCAAGGGAGATCTAGTTTCCTACGTGTCACCTATGAAAGTACCGTGGTATTAATACGGAGAATGGTCTCCGTCATCCAAAACGGAGAATGGTCATTTTTTGAATACATTTCTTACATTTTTTTTCTTTTTTTAACGCATTTCTTACCTTTTTGATATCAATGGTGCTATTTTGAAATCTGTTATGTCTACAGTTTCCAGTTTTTTGACTGCATAATGGACACTCTCCATGTAATTTAACACGAAGAATGGCCATTCTCCGTGAAAGAGTGACGGAGAATGGTCATTCTCCGTCATTCATTCTCCGTGATTTTATTATAGAAGACACCGCAGATGTTACAAAAGATACAGACACAGAAAAATAAAATTCAAACAGAAGGTATAAAAAGTTCTTTTATTACTATTTCTACAAAGATTCTATTACAGATTCAGAAAGACTCATACTGTTCTTCTACAAAGGTTCTATTACGAAGACTCATATTGTTCTTCTACAAAGGATCTATTACAGATTCAGAAAGGCCTAAAGAAGTCTAGAATGTGGTTAATCTTCACAGAAGCGCAAACCTTATTCTTCTTGGTGCACATACTAGAAGATTGATCTCCATTGAAGCGCATTCCTCCACAGGGCAGAGCAACCTGCGGCTCTTCAAGCATAACGGGCTGCTAGATCAGTACTGAGAAGGGCATAGCATGACCCCCAAATTTTCGACAAAGCACGAGGATTGCCAAGATGTTGTTCAGGTTCGAACAAGGTGTTCCACTGCATCTCGAGATTCACTACTACGTGTTCTTCTACAAGGACATAACTACTTTGAACGAAGAGATCCACAGCCAACAGCCAACTGATGCCAGGCCAGGGTCCTCTTAAAGCTAAGTCAGGATCGTGCATAATAGGAATGCTATGAAGATGATGGAGTTTTCTCCTCAAGAAATCCCTTTTTTATAGGCCATATTGGCCAATAAATACAGATGAACCTAATAGTCAGCATAATCAATCTCATTTAATAGATTCCTTACAAGTGGATGCCATGCCACAAACTCCTCAACTTCTTTCAATAAAGAAGGTGGCAATTAAGAGTTGTTCAAAGACAGTCATTAAGGAAAATGCAAAGTCCCACCAACCCTCACACACACACTGAGAAAGCCATTCTCCGTGTTTTTATACACGGAGAATTCCATTAAACGTGTAATTTAAAATGGAGAATGGTCATTCTAATGCGTTTTAACACCGAAAATGACCATTCTCCGTGTAATTTAATACGGAGAATGACATTCTCCGTGTTAAATTACACGAAGAATAATCATTCTTATGCGTTTTAACACGGAGAATATCATGATCTGTGTAATTTAAAATGGAGAATGGTCATTCTCTGTGTTTTTATACACGGAGAATGGCATTCTCCGTGTAATTTAACATGAAGAATGATATTCTCCATTTTTATACACGGAGAATAGTCACTAAACGTGTAATTTAAAATGGAGAATGGTCATTCACATGCGTTTTAACACTGCGAATGACCATTCTCCGTGTAATTTAAACGGAGAATGACATTCTCCGTGTTAAATTACACAGAGAATAGTCTTTCTGTCACGACCCGCACCCAGTATAGGGGCACAAAAAGTGGTTACATGCAGCCTACGCCGCAGTGTCGACGGTAGATCGCTGTCCTAGGTCACATACATCTACAGTTATAAGGTACCTGTACAGTTATACTCTCCGAATTGAGGAATAATATAAAGTACAACTCAATCACAGCTAAGATAGAAAGTACGATAAGATAGATAGAATCAACAGAATCCACAGATGAAATACAAGATAAGAGAGAGAATCTAAATGTCTAAAATAACAACTCCACAATATCCAGAATAATAAATTTTCAAATAAGTACAAGTGTATCCAACAAGACAGAATAATAAGTAAGATACTGGTCTAGCTAACTAGCCTAGACAACTGGGGTAATATCCTCTGCAAGTGCTGGATCCTCCTGGGAGTCCAGGTCACATGTGTCATCTAGGCCTGCTCCAAAGTATGTGGAAAAAAACTCCTCAAGGTCATCTGTAATATTTTTAACAGGTCCAGTCAGGACTGGAGCGAGCACAGTACATCTCACGTAGTTCATATCATGACAGGAATATAATACAGGCAATAGAGTAAAATACATAAAATGCTGAAGAATATATACATGAAGTAAAAGAGAAGACTGTAAAAAAATATCTACTATAAGTAAAGTGCTACAGTGAACTAGTGATTTAGAGTACAAGATAGACATGTGAATGACTTGATAATAAACATGAGAGGTTGTATATGGCTACTCTACTTTGGAAATATCCGCATGACTATTTCTACCCCCATCCCCAATCAATACACAAGGATCCGTTCAAGTTATGTTATTGTACAAGATTTCATATAGGGGCCCATAAATGGGTGCACATGAATATAAACATGGGGGCTCCGTGAATATGAGAGTACGTGAATCATGAGAGTACACATGAATGGTAAAAACATAGGAATACATGATGAAAGTAAAACGCACATGATATGATGTATCCGATGCTTCCGAGGGGAATAACATCGTATAAAAAGATCCATATAGTACTAATCCGTGTCTCCATCGTGACAGCATCAAGTAAAATACTCTAGAGCAAGAATATAGTCCTAGTAAGTATGAAACGGTCAGAAAATGTACTTGCTTGATATCCTGAGTATCTGAAGTAAAATACTGCCTGAGGAGTGGTGTATGGCTCCTATTAGAACAGTACAAGTCACAACATATCTAAAATGGTAAAATAGAGTACTACAATGCATTCTACATGATGTTGGGGTCAATCTAGACTAAAGTTAACCTTTGGTCAACTCTAGTCAACTACACTAGTCAAACTAGGTCAACTATGTCAAACCTAACCCAGACAAGTCTCACTAAGCCTAACTATATCTACCTAGCATTCACACATCAACACAATGCCATACAAGCTATCCACACAATCTCATGTGTATACATTACCATATACACATATGAATACCTATAGGAACCATATAGGCTATATGCCATATACAATCTATATTGGCAACACACATATTTATTTACCACATCCACATATATACTAATCATATATATATATATATATATATATATATATATATATATATATATATATATATATATATATATATACATATTACATATTTATCAAACAAGATTATAGGTATTATATATATATATATATATATATATATATATATATATATTTATATATATATATATATATATATATATATATATATATATATATATATATATATATATAGAGAGAGAGAGAGAGAGAGAGAGAGAGAGAGAGATAGAGTGACATGTGCATATATATATATGTGTGTCAGGTGTGTGTACCTAACAGTGAGTGTGTGTGTATATAGATTCCTGTGTGTGTGTATGAGTGTGAGTGACAGTAATGTGTGTGGCAGTAAAGAGGGTGTGTGTACCATATGAGAAAACAGTGCACACATGACAGTTCTCAGAAAAATAGCCCAAAGCATTTCAAATCCAGTGATCATGCAATTCGAAAACCCAATGCACCTAGCTAACATTAATCCTATCATGCAACTTAAACTCAGATGTATATAGGGAAACAACATTGCAATACCACCATCAACAAAAATCAGTAAAACACATTTTAATCTCAGAAAAATTAATAACAGCCCTAGGTATCAGAAATTTGGGGAAACCATAGTTCGAATTCAAACTAATACTCAGTTTTGATGGTTGGTAATTAAAGTATCACATGTGAATGTGTCGTGCAAGTGTTTTGGTGTCCTAAAACTGGATACAAACATGTCCAAGAATAATTCCCACACACGAGTCACACTAACAGTGCACAGTCTCGTGCACGTGTTTATTGTGTTCGTGGACACCACACACGACACGTGTGTCCATGTGGTCACGTCCACATGTAGCCCAATACTAGGGCTACACACTGCACACACCACAATACTAGGGCTACACACTGCACACACCACGACGTGTCTAAGTCGTATCTAGTGCGGACACGAAATGCATGTTAGTGCGTGAATTTGACAGTGCGCGCACAACGCGTGTCCAGTACGGGTCAGATTGCTCCCCGTGTGGTGCACCAAGTGATCCCAAATTTTGGAAGGTTGATGACAGACATTGTCTCGTCATCCTCCCTAAATTTCTCGTGTCCATGTGTCCTGTGAGAAGAGTATTCACAGTCGGGCAGCAGGACACTATCCGCACATATGCAGTGGACGTGTTCGTGTCCTGTTTAGACACGGACACGGCTCAAATTTGACTCAATCAATTAGGAAATCAAAACATACATATAAATCAAAATTTCTATTCAAATACTTTTCAAAAATAGCAAAGTAAAATCCATTGAGATATTTTCACAAACACCTAGAACTAGGTTATGATACGTATCCGATACGGACACGAAATCAATGCAAAATTACACAAATCACACACCACAGCTAGGGGACACCTAGATCTAGTCTAATATACAAATAAATAAAAATTAAAACACAATTTAGAGGGTTTACCTATAGTGTGTCAATGACAAGGAAAAGCCCCAAAATAGAATGATTTCCCTTACTAGCCAAAAGCTCCAAATTGTACCAAAACTGAGATTCTCTCCATGAACAAAAAATAGAGTATGATTAGACTCTAATACAAGAAACTAGAGTAAAAAAGAATTAAAATGGAATAGTTATGGATTGGGGAAGAATGACAATACCTTTCCTTTCCAAAAGTTGATTTAATACAAAAAAGGCAAGAACTAAAGAAAGATATATTATATAGTGGAGGGATCCCTATGTGGCCGACCATAGAGGGGGAAAATTAGGGTTAGGGTTTTGACTAGTAGGCTTGGGCCAAATTTCATTGGTAATAAAAATCACTCCTTAAGTCAAAAGCCTATGAACCTAATCATTTATCCTCCTATTTGAAACTTGATTCTAAATGACTTAACTTGGGTTGGCTTAAGTTAGACTAGGATCCCACCATGCTATTCAAGTCACCATAGCTAGAGTCAACATCTAGGTTAGTCTCCAAAGTCTCAACTAGCAATAATTCAAATTAAATTCAAAATTCTCAAAATGACCAAAATACCCTTAAGCTAAAATGTGGTAGTGACAAATCTACCCTCCTTAAAAGAATTTTGTCCTCGAAAATAAAAGACGAAACTAAACTGATGAGAAGGATAGACAATCATACCTCAAGATCCAAAAAGATAAGGGTATCGCTCGCACATCTCATCCTCCCACTCCCAGGTAGAATCTCATAGAGAATGATGCCTCCATGCGACGCGAACCAAGGGTATCACCTGGTTTCTCAGTACCTTCTCTCGGCGATCCAGAATCTCCACTGGCTCCTCTGGATAACTGAGAGTACGTCCTACCTCAATCTCCGAATGGTCAAGTACATGGCTAGGATCAGCCACATACCGTCTCAACTGTAATACATGGAATATGTTGTGGACACCTACTAGTGCAGGTGGCAAGTCTAGCCTGTATGCCACGTCACCGACTTTTCTGCTGATCACGAAAGGTCCGATGAAGCACGGGCGAAGCTATCCACCTTCACCAAAACGTATGGTACCACGAGTCAGAGATATCCTCAAATAAACCATGTCTTCGACCTAAGCACAAACAAGGTCTCAAGTTATAAAATAATCAAACATGATCAAACAAACACAAATAAACAACCTACTTCTAATACTATCTCCAATCTGTACCTCAAACTCTAGAGGCCTCCGGTGGCTATCGGCCCAATACCGATGTCTGTCCTGCGCCACGCGAAGTCTGTCCCTAATGAGCTTCACCTTCTCGGCTGCGTCAACAACCATCTCAGGTCCCAATAAAGCTCGTTCTCCAACATCATCCCAAGATAAGGGTGTACGACACCTACGCCCGTACTGTAGCCTCCCTTTCCAAAAAATTTTGAAATAATTTTATTTATTTATTTATTTGATTTAAATTGTGATTTTTAGAATTTTATAAATAATCATTTAGTTAGTTCTTACGATAAATGGCTTTAGCCATAGTTGAGTTTTGAAGTACAAGGTGACCAGAAATAGTGGCACGGATAGTGCAGTTGCGTGCTTTAGCTAGTGTATTAGCTATGTTAGGGAAGGCCGAGCCATATGAGTGTCATAACTAGAAAAACTAGACCAAGTTGCGACTTAACCTCTATAGATGTCTTAATTATTTATTAATTAATTTATTGACGTATAGAAGACCCGGTTGTGCCAAACTAGTCCAAATTGGGCCCGAACCGAGCCCAAGCCCATATAGTTGTGCGGTACGTCCAAAGACGTTCGTGTTGAGGTATTTTGGGTATGGTTATGCCGTATTTCATCTCAAATGATCTAATGCATGTTTTTTGAGTATTTTATCGATAAATCTTATAGATATCAATATTATTCGACGTTCAATGATAATTGCATAAATTATGTCCTTGTATAATCTGGGACTAGTAGACTGCATATATAAATTGTATTTGCACCCATCATTGGTTTAGTGAATCTTGTTGTTCTTATCTTCATTATTATTATTGATATAAATAGTTAATACAATTACTATTGAATGTTGTGATTTGTTAGGAATAAATATTGTATGAAATTATTCATGGGTGTAAGCCCTACATTAGGGAAAACATTATGATAAATTTATTTTCTGGACTCTTTGAGTATTTATACTCATATAGGAAATATTGGTATATATATAGATATATATTAGATATATATCAATGTATATATATATACATACATACACACATATATATATATATATATATATATATATATATATATATATATATATATTATCACGACCCGCACCCACTGTGAGGGTACGAGAACGTAACAACGCCCAGCCTACGCCGCAGTGTCGGTGGTAGAACGCTGCCTAAGTCTCAATGCATATAACAGTATAAGGCTAAACAGTTTATACTCTTCGAGTGGGGGTGACATAGCAGATAATAAACTCAATCACAACTAAGGAAGAAGAAGCACGATATGATATAGAACTCAAGGAAAATACAGATGATCAAATAGTCTAAGATAATATCTCAGCAGATATCCCGAGTACAAGGTCTCAGCTACTGAATATGAAAGAATATACAACCCAGATCTCAAGGACAGAAATAAAGTCTAACTACTAGTCTCAAGACAACATGAATAAGATAAAGCCTAACTAAGCTAGTCTAGGCAGTAGGGTAAAGTCGTCAGCTAGAGCTGTCCTGCAGCAGGTATCCACACAGGCCTCCTCCTCGTCCTCTATAATATTTTCAACAGGTCCAGTCAGGACAGGAGCGAGCACAATACATCTCAACAGTTCATAGCAGGTTAGAAAATATAATCATGCAGTAAAGTAAGATATAGATACTGAAGAAAATGCAGTATGTAAAAAGAGAGAGAGAAAGAGCTGTAATAGAAATATCTACTATAAATAAAGAACTAACAGCAGCTAGTAAGTCAGAGTACAACATAAATATGTGAATGGCATAGGAGATTCTGGAAATTATACTATAGAGTGATCTGGGAATTACACTACTTGGATATTATTCACATGTCTACTTCTACTCTCCCGTACCCCCAATTAATACACAAAGATCCAACCAGGTTATGTTATGATTCCATGTAATGGCCCACAAGGGGTGATACATGGTAAGCCCATAAATGGGTGATCTGGGAAACCCAATAAATGGGATAAGGATTCAAAGAAGACTCTGTGATCATAAGAGTATATGTCACAAGTGATCAAAGAACCAAAGAAGCATAGTAATACGCCATGTAAGTGAAACGCACAGAACATGTAGTACCCGATGCTCCCTGAAGGGATAACATCTCAAGAAGGGATCCATATAGTACTAATCTGTGTGACCAATATGACAGTATCAAGTAAAGTAATTTAATGCAGGAAAATAATTCTAAGCAGGATATGAAATGATTAGAGAATGTACTCGTCTGGTATCTGAGTGTCCAATATGAAAGTACTGTCCGAGAAGTGGTGTCTGGCTCCTATTTAGAACAGCACAAGTCACAACAAGTCCGGAATGTTATAATGAAGTACTACAATGCATTCTACATGAATCTAGGTCAATCTAGGCCAAAGTAAACTCTTGGTCAACTCTGGTAAACTCTGGTCAACCCTAGAAGTCAAACTAGGTCAACTATGGTCAAACTAGGTCAAACAAGTCTACACTAGTCTAGCAAGTCTATTCTAGGTCTAAAAAAGCTATACAAGACCATTCTAGACTTACTAGGCAACAGACACACACATAGGCCATAGACTATATAATGCCTATAAGCCAACCCATAACACATGACTACATGACATTATCTATATCTAAAATACTACACATATTGATATGTTATATAATACAACATAGAAATACACTAGCATATAGGCTACCTATATACATATCACACATACATTACATGTCAAATATATATATTGATACACACACAAATAGATATATTACATATGATACCTATGTATATAAATCTCAAGTACATATATATATATATATATATATATATATATATATATATATATATATATATATAAAAATATATATATATATATATATATATATATATATAATATATATATATATATATATATATATATATATATATATATATATATATATATATAATATATATATGTATAGAGAGAGGGAGGTCACATGTGCTCATGTGTCATGTGTGTGTTCATGAAAACAATGGCATGGCAATGTGAACATGTGAAGACAGTGGGGGTGTGGTATGTGAAGGCAATGGGGTGTGTGTGTTTGTAGGGGAGGACTGTATGTGTGTACACAGGTTAACACAATTTTAGTTCACAGTTTGAATCAAAACTCAGTTGTGTGTGTAATACATATGAGAAACAGTGTGTGATAACAGTGCAATGTGTGACAGGAAATCAGTTTTGCATGTGTGGTGAATGGATTTTCAGTTCATGGTGTGTGTGTGAGTTTAAGGCCATATAGGTGTACCAAAATGTGTGACTGAGTGATTTGGGAATAAGACAATGTGAGAGTGTGGCAGGAAACATAATTGTGTAGGTGTGTGTGATGTATCAGGTATCTAGTGACAGGAAATACCATGTGTGTCAAGCATTCCACATATGACAGGAATGTGAAAATGGTCCAGGGTGTATAGAGTCTCAGGTTTTTGTGAAATGTGAAAACAGTGAACAATCCCAGGAATTTAAATTCAAGAAGGTAATGTGTTATACAACCTAGAATCTAATCTCATTTCAGGAAATCTCAGTTCTTCTTTATTCAATAAAATTCTCAACATTTCACATTTCTTAAGTTCTCAGATTTCCTATTCCAGTGTGTGTGTGTGTAAAACCTAGGTGACTGTGAAACAAGCCATCTTACTGGAAAAATGAATGCAACATTTGAAACCAAATTCATGTGTGTCTCAGTGTGCTCAGGGTTATAGGACCTGTTCAATGTGGCTTGCCCTTCATCTCAGGAATTTAAACAGCTGCCAATTCGAATGAAATGAAAACAATCTTCATCAATACATCACAAAGTGAATCCCAGGTTGCAAAAGAAGGGAAATCAATTGACAGTAAAAGCAAAAGGAAGGGAAAATAGTTCAAGTTCACACATGCATATATTGCAAAAAGGAATGGAAATCAATTGGTTAATAAATAGGTTTCAGTTTACATACTTGTGTGTGCCTACATGGTAAGTTCTCAGAAAACATGAACACAGGTTATGGCCTGTGTGTGTGTGAGTGGATGAATAATGGTGACATTCATTAAACCAGTGTCTCAGATACTGGAATTTAAAACAGTTCAATAGGAAGTGGCCATTCAATCTCAGGTTTTTGTGTCAACTGTCCAACCCAATCTCGAATTCCCAATGTGAATCCCATATCTCAGGTTCAGTGTCAAAGAGGTAAGTTCTCAGTTGTGTGTAGCAGTAAAGTAGTGTCCCAGTGTGTGTTAATGAGGATGTCAACATACCATGTGTGTGTGTGATGTGTATAGGAACATAGAGTGTGTGGAAAAAAGGACAACCAGTTAGCAAAACAGGAATTCAGTGAACTATTCATTGATATAGAGCATGTGTATCAAGATATCCTGAAAACAGGAATACAAAACAGTAGGCATCAACTATTGCAAAATAGTGAACTGGGAATACATTTGTGTATGGCATTGAAAAACAGTGAAGTATATTAAAACAGTAGAGGAATACATGAATCAGTGATTTAGGAATCCTAGAAAATAGTTCATACTTAACTCAACTCAGTTGACAGTTCACAGGGAATGGAATAATCTCAGGTTAAAGGAAAATCTGGAAACAGTTAAACATCATTCGATTTCAATTAGAAGTAGGAAAGAAAACCAATTCTCAGTTAGGGCATCATATGACAGTATTGAAAACAATTATCAGCCTATATCTATTTGAAACCAACATTTCCTAAAACCCCATCCAACAATACTAATATGTGGTGTTTATCATAGCAAAATTACTGGGATCTCAGAAATTAACTGGAACCTCACATTAGAGCTCAAAATATGTTTTCAAAAAGGAAAGGAAATCAATTTGACTATTAATCAGGAAATGAATCATTCACCACTGCATTAGTCAAAAACAGTCCAACCTAAAGTCGAAAATCCAATACAAGGTGCAAAAACCAATCTAACATGCCAATCCTATCCAGCAGGAAGCTAATACACATGTGTGTGATCTAACATGTCAAATTAAAATTGAAATTTCAGTTTAAAAAAATGGGTTTAAGATCAGAATTTCAAAACAGGAAACATATGTCATTCTAACAGTAAAATTTAATCAGTTCAAAATCCTAAAACCGAATTTAATAACCCATCTATCAAACACCAATCCTAACCAATACACATTAGCCTAATAAATATGCAGGTGGTCTAGATTAACCATTAAATCATCATTTGAAACAGTAAAAGAAATGCAAATTTAGAACCAATAACTGAAACAGGTCAGTCAATCGGGTATCAGCCTCACCTTAATTCCCTGTTATTTCAAACCCAATCATCACAAAACTAATGTAAAACATCAAAACAGTGGTTGGTGGATCGACCCCAGGGTGTGCTCGTGTCTAGGGGTTTCTCACGTGTCCAAGGGACTAGACACAGGTGTGTCCAAGAGCCAGGAACCAAAAATTCCCAAAACTGGATTGAGCAGTCAGCCCAGTCGACCATGGACATCGAGATATCTCTCTCGATACTAAATGAAATCCAAAATAACTTGGGGAATGTCTTGACAGACATTGCCCCTAGGTCTCCATCAAATCTCATGTCCAAAGACCATGTGTCGTGTCCTGTGTGTGACTCGAGTAGCAGGGCAGCCAACCGCGTGCGAGCGGGGGCGTGTCTACGGGTCCAGTGCGACCCCGACATGACACAAGACGTGTTCAGAATATTAGAAACGTGTAAGCGACATGAAATCTTAATTATCTATTCAAACACAATCAAAAAATAGTAAAGGAAAACCTATTGAGGCATTAGGTCGAACACCTAGGTAATCCTATTGATACGTGTCTGATACGGACATGTATCTGACACAAGTTGTGGTCAGCTCCTATCCGAGGCTAGAGGGGACCTAGGGCTATGCATCCATGATGATAAACCAATAGTTTAAATGGAGAATGAGGGGTTACCAATGGGTCTCTCGAGCTCAAAAATTGTCAAGTGCAGTCCCCTCTTTACTGTAGCTCGAGCACTGTAGATTCCCCAAATCTGTACTCGACCTCCATGGACAGCAAGAGGGTGGTGGTTAGGTCACAATACAAGAAGTTTGGTTAAAAAAAGGTTAGGAAAGGAGAAGTTATGGAGAAATGAAGTTGAGCTCACTTTGTTCTTGAAAAGAGGGAGAATAAACAAGGAGGCAATGATTTGGGAGGGATTAAATAGGCTCACCTAGGGTTTTGGGCTGGCCACTTCTTGGGTTTTGGGACCCCATCCAATGGTCACCCTCACATCATGTCAAATCGATGGCTAGGATGGAACCTAGGTTTCAATGCTAGTCTCAACTAACTATAACTGGCTAGTCTAACTTGATCATTCTAACCAATGACTAGTCATGACTAATCCAAGCTAACTAACCCTAGTCTAGGCCATGTCTAATCTGGGTTAGGGCTAAACTTCTAGGTTAAGGACTAACATAACACAGCAATATTTAATTAATATAAGTTCACAGAAATTCCCATAAGTCATAATAAATTCAAATAAATCCTAAAATGACCAAAATACCCTCTAGGCTAAAATGTACTAATTAACATCCTAATCACATGGCTAGGCTCTAGGACAGACTGTCTCTACAGTTACACTAGCCAAACACCAAAATCATAAGTCATGATTTAAATAGTTTAAAAATGATTAAAAATCACCAAGAATCACAATATAAATTAAATATAAATAAATAATAATTATAATTACAAAATTTCAAAATTACCCTCATCTGGAAAACTGGGTGTTACAATCCTACCCACCTTATAAAAATTTCGTCCTCGAAATTAAGATGGTCGCACCCCCTTCTAGGTCAAACATAGTCAAGGTCAATCACTAGTCAATTTCTTAACATCCAAGTACTTGGTCATCAGCTGGTCAACTTCTTAGAGTTTTACCTATGCTGGCTATCTAGGTGTTGGCAACTAGAGATTAGCAAAAGAAACTCTATAATAGACTAACTCTTAACTTCCCAAATCCTATCAAGTCACCCATAACTAGATACCCAAAATCTAAGCACACAAATCCCAAATACCACATATTCATAAGATCAGTAACAACAACCCATTACATATATCCTAAGTATATCATTTGCAATCTATCTATATATATATATAACTCTCAATCTTAGGTGAAACTACAACTATACTCAAGGGCAGGCTCTGGTCACTGAGTGCCTCACTGGAAGGGTAAAGGAAAGCAATAATAAATCATCAAGGTTATATGGCATACTAACATCCTATATGTGTAACTGGTTGGTATTATAGATAACAGGAGAATCATCTACAATAGGTTACTATTCTAATACCAATGCTAACTACCCTCTCTAGGGTACAGACATCCTACAAGTCGTCATATCATTATACTATGAAGGAACTACCTATGAATATGCTTACAAAACTAAATATCCCTACTCCTAAGTTATTCATAACAACAGAAATGTATGATGTTTAAAACCTTCTCAAGATACAATCTGTTAATCATATGCTTCTGCCCAACATCATGTTGTCCAGAGTCTTCATCACGCTAGTGAGCAAGGCTACGATAATCACAGAGTCCTTGACTAAGGTACGTACCTCTAGGTTTATGGTATTTAAAATTTTCGCATTGCCGCATACGACGGCGAAAACCTTAAATTCCTATACCCTAGAAGTACATCCAAAATCTGACTACATGTCCTCACTATACCAACTAATACGACCATCGAAGATTCTAGATTCCATAACTGAGGTGACCTAGCCCATATGATTTTCTCAGAAAGAAAGAGAAAAAAAAAGAAAACAACATAACAAAAGAGCAACATAACAAAATTAATCAATCAACAAGGAACAGATGGAACCGAATTTTAAGGTAGTTATAAAAGACAATTTTGGGAATGGAATCAAGAAGAACAGAACTTGCAACAAGATCTCCAATGGTCTATGCATCCTCGACAGTCCTGACGATAGCTCGCCCTGCTGGTTTCTCCTGGTCTGCTGCTGATGCTGCATGAACCGCTACTGCTGAGAGAAATTGGAAATGACGAAAAAGTCTCTGTACAGACAGAGGTGCACCTCCAATGTAACAGAAACGTCAACCTAAGTTGGCACAACAGGAGCTGCGGTCTCGAGGCCCTGATGAATAGGACGAGAGGTGGCCAGCCTCTCGATAGTATCCCCGAACCGAAGTGATGAGATCGTGTCTTCATAACCATCATGAAAACAGATCAAAACAAGAAGCAATTTCTGAGAATGAAGCAAAAATTCAAAGGAGGACAATTTATATTCAAAGGGAAGTCAATAAGCAACAATTTTAGACAAAAAGAATTTGATAAAGAGTTTTTTTCCTAATGTGATTGAGTACCTTCAAATATTCCCTAACCCTATTGCAGGCTGTAGTGATACTCTAGTTCGAAGACCACTACATAAACTCGACCTGCATGGGCCACCACTAAAAATGTGTCACGACCCGCACCCACTGTGAGGGTACGAGAACGTAACAACGCCCAGCCTACGCCGCAGTATCGACGGTAGAATGCTGTCCTAAGTATCAATGCATCTAACAGTATAAGGCTAAACAGTTTATACTCCCCGAGTGGGGGTGACATAGCAGATAATAAACTCAATCACAACTAATGAAGAAGAAGCACGATATGATATAGAACTCAAGGAAAATACAGATAATCAAATATTCTAAGATAACATCTCAGCAGATATCCAGAGTACAAGGTCTCAGCTACTGAATATGAAAGAATATACAACCCAGATCTCAAGGACAGAAATAAAGTCTAACTACTAGTCTCAAGACAACATGAGTAAGTTAAAGCCTAACTAAGCTAGTCTAGGCAGTAGGGTAAAGTAGTCAGCTAGAGCTGTCATGCAGCAGGTATCCACACAGGCCTCCTCCTCATCCTCTATAATATTTTCAACAGGTCCAGTCAGGACAGGAGCGAGCACAATATATCTCAACAGTTCATAGCAGGTTGGAAAATATAATCATGCAGTAAAGTAAGATATAGATACTGAAGAAAATACAGTATGTAAACAGAGAGAGAGCTGTAATAGAAATATCTACTATAAATAAAGAACTAACAGTGGCTAGTGAGTCAGAGTACAACATAAACATGTGAATGACATAGGAGATTCTGGGAATTATACTATAGAGTGATCTAGAAATTACACTACTTGGATATTATTCACATGTCTACTTCTACTCTCCCGTACCCCCAATTAATATACAAGGATCCAACCAGGTTATGTTATGATTCCATGTAATGGCCCACAAGGGGTGATACATGGTAAGCCCATAAATGGGTGATCTGGAAAACCCAATAAATGGGATAAGGATTCAAAGAAGACTCCGTGATCATAAGAGTATATGTCACAAGTGATCAAAGAACCAAAGAAGCATAGTGATACGCCATGTAAGTGAAACGCACAGAACATGTAGTACCCGATGCTCCCTGAAGGGATAACATCTCAAGAAGGGATACATATAGTACTAATCCGTGTGACCAACGTGACAGTATCAAGTAAAGTAATTTAATGCAGGAAAATAATTGTAAGCAGAATATGAAATGATCAGAGAATGTACTCGCCTGGTATCTGAGTGTCCAATATGAAAGTACTGTCCGAGGAGTGGTGTCTGGCTCCTATTTAGAACATCACAAGTCACAACAAGTTCGGAATGGTAAAATGAAGTACTACAATGCATTCTACATGAATCTAGGTCAATCTAGGCCAAAGTAAACTTTTGGTCAACTCTGGTAAACTCTGGTCAACCCTAGAAGTCAAACTAGGTCAACTATGGTCAAACTAGGTCAAACAAGTCTACACTAGTCTAGCAAATCTATTCTAGGTCTAACAAAGCTATACAAGACCATTCTAGACTTACTAGGCAACAGACACACACATAGGCCATAGACTATATAATGCCTATAAGCCAACCCATAACACATGACTACATGACATTATCTATATCTAAAATACTACACATATTGATATGTTATATAATACAACATAGAAATACACTAGCATATAGGCTACCTACATACATATCACACATACATTACATGTCAAATATATATATTGATACACACACACATAGATATATTACATATGATACCAATGTATATATATCTCAAGTACATATATATATATATATATATAAAATATATATATATATATATATATATATAATATATATATATATATATATATTATATATATATATATATATATATATATATATATATATATATATATATATATATATATATATATATAATATATATAGAGAGAGAGGGAGGTCACATGTGCTCATGTGTCATGTGTGTGTTCATGAAAACAATGGCATGGCAATGTGAACATGTGAAGACAGTGGGGGTGTGGTATATGAAGGCAATGGGGTGTGTGTGTTTGTAGGGGAGGACTGTATGTGTGTACACAGGTTAACACAATTTTAGTTCATAGTTTCAATCAAAACTCAGTTGTGTGTGTAATACATATGAGAAACAGTGTGTGATAACAGTGCAATGTGTGACAGGAAATCAGTTTTGCTTGTGTGGTGAATGGATTTTCAGTTCATGGTGTGTGTGTGAGTTTAAGGCCATATAGGTGTACCAAAATGTGTGACTGAGTGATTTGGGAATAAGACAATATGAGAGTGTGGCAGGAAACATAATTGTGTAGGTGTGTGTGATGTATCAGGTATCTAGTGACAGGAAATACCATGTGTGTCAAGCATTCCACATATGACAGGAATGTGAAAATGGTCCAGGGTGTATAGAGGTAAGTTCTCAGTTGTGTGTAGCAGTAAAGTAGTGTCCCAGTGTGTGTTAATGAGGATGTCAACATACCATGTGTGTGTGATGTGTGTAGGAACATAGAGTGTATGGAAAAAAAGGGCAACCAGTTAGCAAAACAGGAATTTAGTGAACTATTCATTGATATAGAGCATGTGTATCAAGATATCCTGAAAACAGGAATACAAAACAGTGGGCATCAACTATTACAAAACAGTGAACTGGGAATACATTTGTGTATGGCATTGAAAAACAGTGAAGTAAATTAAAACAGTAGAGGAATACATGAATCAGTGATTTAGGAATCCTAGAAAATAGTTCCTACTTAACTCAACTCAGTTGACAGTTCACAGGGAATGGAATAATCTCAGGTTAAAGGGAAATTTGGAAACAGTTAAACATCATTCGATTTCAATTAGAAGTAGGAAAGAAAACCAATTTTCAGTCAGGGCATCATGTGACAGTATTGAAAACAATTATCAGCCTATAGCTATTTGAAACCAACATTTCCCAAAACCCCATCCAATAATACTAATATGTGGTGTTTATCATAGCAAAATTACTGGGATCTCAGAAATTAACTGGAACCTCACATTAGATCTCAAAATATGTTTTCAAAAAGGAAAGGAAATCAATTTGACTATTAATCAGGAAATGAATCATTCACCACTGCATTAGTCAAAAACAGTCCAACCTAAAGTCGAAAATCCAATAAAAGGTGCAAAAACCAATCTAACATGCCAATCCTATCCAGCAGAAAGCTAATACACATGTGTGTGATCTAACATGTCAAATTAACATTGAAATTTTAGTTAAAAAATGGGTTTAAGATCGGAATTTCAAAATATGAAACATACGTCAGTCTAACAGTGAAATTTAATCAGTTCAAAATCCTAAAATCGAATTCAATAACCCATCTATCAAACAGCAATCCTAACCAATACACATTAGCCTAATACATGTGTAGGTGGTCTAGATTAACCATTAAATCATCATTTGAAACAGTAAAAGAAATGCAAATTTAGAACCAATAACTGAAACAGGTCAGTCAGTCGGGTATCAGCCTCACATTAATTCCCTGCTATTTCAAACCCAATCATCACAAAACTAATGTAAAACATCAAAACAGTGGTTGGTGGATCGACCCCAGGGTGTGCTCGTGTCTAGGGGTTTCTCACGTGTCCAAGGGACTGGACATAGGTGTGTCCAAGAGCCAGGAACCAAAAATTCCCAAAACTGGATTGAGCAGTTAGCCCAGTCGACCATGGACATCGAGATATCTCTCTCGATACTAAATGAAATCCAAAATAACTTGGGGAATGTCTTGACAGACATTGCCCCTAGGTCTCCATCAAATCTCGTGTCCAAAGACCCTGTGTCGTGTCCTGTGTGTGACTCGAGTAGCAGGACAGCCAACCGCGTACGAGTGGAGGCGTGTCTACGGGTCCAGTACAACCCCGACACGACACGAGACGTGTTCAGAATATTAGAAACGTGTAAGCGACATGAAATCTTAATTATCTATTCAAACACAATCAAAAAACAGTAAAGGAAAACCTATTGAGGCATTAGGTCGAACACCTAGGTAATCCTATTGATACATGTCTGATACGGACACGTATCCGACACAAGTTGTGGTCAGCTCCTACCCGAGGCTAGAGGGGACCTAGGGCTATGCATCCATGATGATAAACTAATAGTTTAAATGGAGAATGAGGGGTTTACCAATGGGTGTCTCGAGCTCAAAAACTGTCAAGTGCAGTCCCCTCTTTACTGTAGCTCGAGCACTGTAGATTCCCCAAATCTTTACTCTACCTCCATAGACAGCAAGAGGGTGGTGGTTCGGTCACAATGCAAGAAGTTTGGTTGAAAAAAGGTGAGGAAAGGAGAAGTTATGGAGAAATGAAGTTGAGCTCACTTTGTTCTTGAAAAAAGGGAGAATAAACAAGAAGGCAATGATTTGGGAGGGATTAAATAGGCTCACCTAGGGTTTTGGGCTGGCCACTTCTTGGGTTTTGGGACGCCATCCAATGGTCACCCTTACATCATGTCAAATCGATGGCTAGGATGGAACCTAGGTTTCAATGCTAGTCTCAACTAACTATAACTGGCTAGTCTAACTTGATCATTCTAACCAATTACTAGTCATGACTAATCCAAGCTAACTAACCCTAGTCTAGGCCATGTCTAATATGGGTTAGGGCTAAACTTCTAGGTTAAGGACTAACATAACACATAGCAATATTTAATTAATATTAAGTTCACAGAAATTCCCATAAATCATAATAAATTCAAATAAATCCTAAAACGACCAAAATATCCTCTAGGCTAAAATGTACTAATTAACCTCCTAATCACATTGCTAGGCTCTAGGATAGACTGTCTCTACAGTTACACTAGCCAAACACCAAAATCATAAGTCATGATTTAAATAGTTTAAAAATGATTAAAAATTACCAAGAATCATAATATGAATTAAATATAAATAAATAATAATTATAATTACAAAATTTTAAAATTACCCTCATCTGAAAACTGGGTGTTACATATATATATTTTAAAGAGGCATTTTATTGAAAAGGAAATGCGGCTCCAAAAGAGCAGTACAGACGAGACCAGAGGCAAAATACACAAAAGGCCCTGGTCAGCAAATAGGACAAACACAAAGATCTAAAACCTAAATTCTGAAATTTCGGATAGTCGAAATTCTGAAATTAAAATTTGAAAATTCGAAAAAAGTGGGCTCTCGGCCCGGATGAAGTGGGGGCACGGAACCCGAATGGGCGGGAACTCTGCCCGAGGGCATGCTGCCCAAAGGGAATGGGTGCTCCGCCCGAGGGGGCTCTGCCCAAGGGGTAGGACGGGAGCTCTGCTCGAGGGATCCTCGGCCTCTACCCTCCCGACGCGGTGCCCGGAGGCTAGATAACTCCGACGGGGGAGGCCGGCCCTGAGAGGCGCAGATTAGGACCAATAAAAGGGGAGACGGGGTCGGGGGCTCCGACTAGGGAGGACGACGAGTGAGGTTAGCCCGACGAGGAGGGGCGGAGGAGGGTGAGGGGGAGCTCAACCGGGGAGGGAGCCAGGACCTCGGGGGCTCGACTTGGGAGGGAGCCGCGACGGAGAGGGGTCCGCCGAGAGGACGCGAGGAAGGGGGGAGGGAGCTTCGATTCCGGGGGAGCCGAAGGGGAAGGAAACGTGTGGGGATCCATGGCTGAGGGGGAACCGCCAAGGGGGGAGGGGGTTGCGCCACCGCGAGGGAGCTGGACGGAGAGGCTCGACCTGAGGGAGCTGCAGCGGAGGGGCTAAATCCGGGGGAGCCGGAGGATGAGCGGCCCGACCCTGGGGAGGGGAGGAAAGCTACAGCCGATTGAATGGGGCCGAAAAGACCTCGTGGAGGTCGGGCGGGCTGGTGCACCACGGGCATGGGCAAACCCGGCCGGAGGGAGGTGGAACGTTCAGGGGGACGACGAAGAGCAACAGTCGGGCCACCTCTAGGACATCGGGAACCAGAGGAGTGGGTTGGGGGAGTAGCCTCAGGGAGAGATGATCCAGGGCTGGAAGCGAGGCCGCCTCGGTGGCTGGGGTGAGACAGAGGGGCTCGTCCCCAAAGAGAGGGCAAAAGATGAGCCACGGCGAGGAGGAGGGGAGGCCATAGCTGGGGACTGAAGGGGGCCAGGTGGCCGCAGCCGAGGGGACGTACCACGACGAGAATGAGGGGGTGCCAGTGCCACCGGGGGCTGGCAGAGGCCAGTGGGGCGCAGTCGAGGGGGTTAGAAGGGGAGACCACCTCCGAAGGAAGGTGGCCGGAGGGAAGGCCTCTGCTGAGGGGGGGTGGCGCGACGGAAGGGACGGCGGGAAGAGGGAAGCAATAGGAGGGGACGTGGCCGGAGGGAGGGCCTTTGCTGAGGGGGGGTGTGGCACGACCGGAGAGAAGGCCGCAGCTGAGAGGGTTGGCGCGGCGGGGGGTGGCACGGTGAGGGGAAGGGCTGGTCTCCGATGCCTGGCACGGGACCTCCGTGGATGACGACGTCGAGGGCGCCGAGGGGAGAAGGGAGGGAGTTGGGGGAAGCCCGACAGAAGGAGGGGGTGGCTCCAGGGTGAGGAGTGTCATGAGTGGCCTGGGCTGCCGAAGGAGAGGCCGGCCGACCACCCGGGCCAGCCGATCACTAGGAGGGCTCCGGCGAGCGGCAGCGCTCCAAGCCGGAGTCCGCTCCACTGGAGGAGCGACGACGCTCCCAACAGCCCGCTCCCGGACTTCATATACATATATATATATATATATATATATATATATATATATATATATATATATATATATATATATATATCATTTATATGTGTGTTTTTATATGGAAAAAAGAAAAGGAAAAATCCAGTCGGGCCATTAGGCCCACAGGCCCACAACTAAAAGCCAAACAACAAGGAGCCCAGCCGAGATATATATATATATATATACACATGTATATATATAGTTATATATATGGGAATATACATTTAGATATATTTTTGTATAAATAATAAGAAAATAATTAAAAGCTAAAAGTAAAACAAAATAAAAGAAAAGGGGAAGCCCCAGTCCAAAGACCCGAGCCCAATCGGGCCAATGGGCCACAGGCTATGTGAAACTTGCACCAGCAGAGACATCCCCAGCTGATTTTCCCAACCCAAGCACAGGGGACTCACATCCTCGACCGACCGCTCCTATATATATATATATATATATAACATGAGAAAGAAAGGGAGTGATTACTCAAAACCCTAATCCAACTCCCTCGCCACGCGCACCCCAGCCACCCTGGCGGCCGCTCGCCGTCGGTGCTGCCACCACACGCAGCCAAGAACCACCAAAATAGGGACGTGCGTGCGTGTACATGCTGATTCAACAGCAGCAGTAACAAGACGAAGAGATGATTTCGATAAGCGATAACTCAGCGATCGTTCGATCGATTCACGTTCCGTAAACTCTGGTATGATCACAATATAACCATCTTTAATCCCTATTAATCAATTTAAATTTTAGTGACCCAAAACTCGAGAGAAATGGATTTAAAGTTGTCGAGAAACCTGTTAAAAATAGGACACATGAATCAGTCCAAACCCCGTATTGGAAGGCAGATTGCCGCCAAGCCGTAGCGATATTTGGAAAACTATTTAAAGGCAGTCCTAGACAACCTATAAGGATCTGCAACCCAACTTATATAGTTTGATTTTGTCGACTGTATGTCGAGAAATCGGATTCCAAAGGTTGGCGAAAACCTGTTTTCAAAATTTTAAAATTTACGAAAAACCTTCGATACGACGTGCGTCCCGCCAATCCGTGTGACGTTGTCGTGAACCAAAAGCATCGAAAGGAGCATAATGGCTTCGTGGACGTTTAAGCTTTGATAGAATTCAAATTGGTTACGTGTGTGCGACGAATTTGATGCGTATCCGTCAAAATTCACCGTATCGACCTCTGTGCAAATTCTTCAATTAGTTTGTGCACGCTCGTCAGATCGAGACGAAACTTACGCCAACAGGACTGTATCATTTTTTTGGTCCTGTATGCCAATTTTGGTCCAATTCTGACAGTTGATCGGATCGCCGTTTTGCGGGCCCCACGGTCCGATTCAACGAGCAATTTTGTGCACGGCCTGCCGAAATCCAACTTTGGACATACGATTTGGTTCGTATCATCAAAACGAATCCGTAGACATGTAGTTTGACGACTTTAGAGACCATTAACTCTGGCACGCTTTTTGGTACAAAACGGGTCCAACGACGGATACCGTTTTGGCCCGAAATTACCGTTTTGCCCCTGTATCCAGAATTGGACTTAAGGACAGGCAATCCTAGCTAATTTAACTATTCTGAGAACGTTGGCGATGTCTGTTTCAGCTTTCAGGGACTGTTGTGATGATGTGGATTTTATGGCTTATCAGTTGATGATATTTTGTGGATCTACGTGCAACTACCAGGCAAGATACTTTGCCTCCCTTTATAGTTTAATTTTATGCTTATAGTTTTTCTTGTGATTACTTGGTTATCATTTGGTTGCTCTAGTTCTATAGATTTATATGTTATTATCAGTTCTCTAGTCGTCTTGATTTATATATGTTCTTCATACCATGTTCACTAGTTCTTTGACTTGCCTGTATATCATCTTCATGACTTGGTAGTGTAGATATGCCAGGCTTCTTCACGTTATGAGTTCATATTAGAGTTGTCCTTACCTAGGTCTTGACTGAGTTGTACCATGTCGTTGCTTGTACCTCGACTGGTTCGTGTCATAGAACGAATACGTGTAATTGAACTGCTAAATCCTTGTTATTGTTTCCTTGGCACCAGAGAATCCACTCGGGACGAGGGTGTTTGTCTTGATCAGTTGCACCAGAGAGTCCACACTCGGGACAAGGGTGTTTGTCATGTTCATTGGCACCAGAGAGTCCACACTCGGGACGAGGGTTGACCATTTACACCAGAGAGTCCACTCGGGATGAGGGTATTTGCACCAGAGAGTCCACTCGAGATGAGGGTGTTTGCACCAGAGAGTCCATACTCGGGATAAGGGTGCCTTATCGTGAACTAACCAGAGAGTCCACACTCGAAACGAGGGTTAGTGATTAGTTCAAACTTGAGAGTCCACTTGGGGCGAGGGTTTGGTATTCCATTGATCTCGTGTTTGCTTGTTCATCTAGCAGTTCAGTTACGTGTAGTTGTTCTTGTATTCCATTTCATAGTCACCTGTCAGTAGCCACTTGTCGTTAGTCACTTGGTAGCAGTTGGTCGTAGTCTCGTACATTATTTAAGTGTCTTTTCTTGTTTATATCCCATTTATATTATTATGCTTGATTAAACTGCTAGATAGGCATATTTTTATGTATCTTGCTATGTCCTCTGAGGACCTGATGATCTCTTCAGGTTTAGCGATTGCATGGAGTTAGTTAGCAGAGCGGGATGGTATAGGATTACGATGCATGATACAGGTATTTGCTTGTGATATTTCTTTATTATTCTCTCGTGCTATATTTTTCGTATCGTGATATATTCTGCTTATTTTATAGACTCATATCAATCTTGGAGTCTGATCGGACAATATGATAATGGGCTGCAGACCATGACCCATTGTTCATTCATATTTCATATTCTTATTGTGGATTGAGATATAGATTGTATTGCCATGATTTGGTAGTATACCATATCCTTGACAGCGTTTACGTATCCGAGTTGGACTGGAGTCTGCTCGATACGTAGCTGGCTTGCTCACGAGCTCGTGTCCGAAAAGCGAGTGCGGGTCGTGACACGTACATCGCCTCGAAAGGTGGTATCTCAATGCTGGCCTAAAAACTGTTGTTGTAAGCAAACTCCACCAAGTACAGGTGATCCTCCCAGGATCCTCTAAAATCTAAGACGCACGTCCGCAGCATGTCCTCGAGTGTCTGAATAGTCCTCTCTGACTGTCCGTCCGTCTGAGGGTGGTATGCACTAAACTTGAGCTGAGTGCCCAAACTAGTCTGCAGACTCCGCCAAAAATAGAAAGTAAAGCGACTATCCCAATCCGAGACAATGCTGACTGGAACTCCATGAATCCTGACAATCTGCCGCATGTACATCTCTGCAAGCCCCTCAGTAGACGTACCCACTTTAAATGGCAAAAGTGGGCCGATTTGGTCAACCTGTCTACGATGACCAAAATCGTGTCTTTTCCTCCTGGTATACGCGATAATCCAGATACAAAATCTATCGTAATGTGCTCCCACTTTCACTCTAGAATGGGCAATGTCTGCAAAAACCCCCTGGCCTCTGCCTCTCTGCCTTGATCTGCTGATAGACCAAACACCTGGCTACAAAGCGAGCTACCTCCCGCTTCATCCCATACCACGAAACATGCTCCCTCATGTCCCTGTACATCTTGTTGGCACCAGGATGTATAGAGTACTGAGATCGGTGGGCCTCCTGTATGACCTGCTTCCTGAGCTCTCCATTGGGCACATACAGCCTGGAACCGTGCCTCAAGGCACCATCCTCTGCAAGAGTAAACTCATCATCCACCCGCCCTGCTCGAACCTGCTCTCGGATACACCCCAAAACAACATCTTCGAACTGCGTCAACTTGATCCTCTTTATCAAGTCCGACTGAATCTGAAGGCCCCACATCTGTATCTGAACTCCTAGCACAATCACCTCAATCCCCAGGCTCTCCAAATCTGCTACAAAGTGATGATCCATAGTCAAACACATGGCTGTCGGATACCTACTCAAGACATCGGCAACCACGTTGGCCTTCCCTGGGTGACACTGTAGTGAAATGTCGAAGTCCTTCACCAACTCCAACCACCTGCGCTGCTTCATGTTGAGCTCCTTCTGTGTAAACACATACTTCAAGCTCTTATAATCTGTAAAGATCTCCACCCTCTCTCCATATAAGTAGTATTTCCACAACTTTAAAGCAAATATCACTGCTGCCAACTCCAAGTCATGGGTAGGGTAGTTCTTCTCATGGAGATGTAACTACCTGGAAGTATAGGCAATCACCTTCCCATGCTGCTGTAAGACACAATCCAAACCCTTTTCTGTGGTGTTACTGTAGATATGAACCCTCCTGATCCTGATAGCAATGTCATAATCGGAGCTGTCGTCAGCCGCTTATTCAACTCATCAAAAGTGGCCTGACACTCCTCTGACCAAACAAACTCTGCATCCTTCCGGGTCAGCCTAGTCAACGGCTCTGTAATTCGAAAGAAATCCTGCACGAACCTCCTGTAATAGCCTGCCAGTCCTAAGAAGCTCCTGATCTCTGCTACTGAACTCGGTGCCGACTAAGCCTCAACTGCCGTGATCTTCTTCGGGTCCACTGAGATCCTATCTCCACTCACCACATGACCCAAGAAGTCAACTCTATCCAGAAAGAACTCGTACTTCGAGAGCTTGCCATAAAGCTCCTCCCTCCTGAGTGTCTCCAGAACCACTCTCAAATGCTCCTCATGCTCCTCCTCAGTCTTTGAATACACCAGGATATCATCGATGAACACCACCACGAACTTGTCCAAGTACTGGTGGAATACCTTGTTCATCAAGTTCATAAATACCGTCGGAGAGATGGTCAGCACAAACGGCATAACCAAGAACTCAAACTGACTATACCGCGTCTTGAATGCGGTCTTCGGGATATCCTCCTTCTTCACCTTTACCTGATGATAACCTGACCTCAGATCAATCTTCGAGAAAACCCGAGCTCCGCCCAACTGATCAAAGAGATCATCAATCCGTGGCAGTGGGTATCTATTCTTGATCGTGAGGTTATTGAGTGCCTTGTAGTCGATACACATCCGTACCAACCCATCCTTCTTGGGTAAAAAGAGTACTGGAGCACCCTAAGGTGAAGAACTCAATCGAATAAAGCCCTTATCCTGCAGCTCATCCACCTGTTTCTTCAATTCTACCAACTCACTGTTGTTCACTCGATAGACATGCTGAGAAATCGACTCCGCGTCGGAAACTAAATCTATTGAGAACTCAATATCCCTGTCCGGTGGAGCAACTCCTTCGGAAAGACGTCTATAAACTCCGTAATCAAGGGATGTGGAGTCGTCTGCTCCTCAATTGAAACTCCGCAGAAAAGTCTGCTTCTCTGCTCCGCCTACCGTCGGGTGAACTCGAACTCTGGCTCTCTTAGCGCTCCGAACAGAACTCTACCCCCACGGAAATCTATGTTGGCGTGATGCCTGCCCAACCAATCCATACCTAATACGATGTCGTAGTTCGGTAGTGGCATTACGAGCAGACTCACCTCCAACTCTCGACCTCCCAAAATAACACTTCGCCCTCTGCAAACATCACTCACGAGGATAATACCACACCCGGTCGTGATCTTGTAGGTCCTAGGCAATGATTCAGATACAAGGCAGTATCTAACAGCAAATGATACAGACACAAAACTGTAGGAAGCCTCGAAATCAAATAAGACGAAAGCTGGAATAGAGTCAAGAAGAACAGAACCTATGATCAGCTCCCCAATAGCCTCTTCATCCTCGGCCGCCATGGCGAAAGTTCGCCTTTGCTGGCCTTCCCTGGCCTGCTGCTGGTGCTGTACGAACCGCTGTTGCTGAATCGACAGCGGTCCCTTCTGCGGTCCCACTGGAGCCTTGGCTTCAGCTTCCTGTGCTGCTCTGCCTGCGAAGAGGAAACAGTCCCTCAGCTGATGCTCCGACGAACCGCAGAGAAAATACCTCCCCAGCCTCTTTCTGTACTCAGTCCATCCATGCCCTAATTTTTTGTAGAAGGTACAACTAGTAGACTACTGCCTCGGGGCCTGCTGCTGCTTCCTTGGCAGCTGATGCTGAGCTGGCTGAAGTCTCGGCTGCTGGAACTGCTGCGGCTGAAACTGCCTCTGCTGGAGCTGCTGCTGAAAGTATGGCCTCTTGGCCGGTCCTCCGCTACAACTGGCTCCCTGAGTGTCTCGTCCCCTCTTGAGCCTCAGCTCAAGATCATCCTTTGCTGCTAAGGCATCCACTAGGATCTCCTCAAAAGTGGCGCTACGGGCACTCTTGGTGTAGGACTTCACCTCCTTCACTAGCCCCTTCCTGAACCTCCGGGCCTTCTTCTCCTCAGATAATCCCTCAACAAACCTGCTCAGATGCCAGAACTCTCCGGTGTACTCCTCGACAGTCTGACTGCCCTGCACCAAAGCCTCGAACAGAGTCTCGAGGGCACCAAGCGCTGCGTCGGGGAAAAACTTCTCCTTGAATAGTTTCTTGAAAGCTGCCCATGTCTGCCCAGGTGTACCAACCCTCGGGTCTATCTGGTACCATGTACGAGCCAAATCCTGCACCATACTAGCCACCGCCTCAATCTGTAGCCTCGCTGGAATCTCTGCCAGCCTGAAGATCTCTTCCATGTGCTCAATCCACTCATCTGCGTAAAGAATGCCCTCTGTACCCCGAAAGTCCTGTGGGTGCATCTTCTGAAAATCCTGGATGCCCTTCTCCTTCGGCTGATGCTGCTGTTGGACTGTCGGAGGCTGAGCTGCTGCCCTCTCAACTGTCGTCAGGGCCAGATTGATGTCCCGACTGAACTCTGTCGTCTGATACTGTTGCTGGGCCTCCATGAACTGATAGAAGAAAGTGAACAGCTGGACTGCGTCAACGGATCCTGAAAGTGGATGCTACTGTTGGAGCATCTCCGAAATCACCGGGCTCTGCCAGTGCACTGCTAGTGGAGGGGCTCCTCCGAATGCAGCTGAAACACCCACCCCAACTGGCATAACTGGGGCTACAGTACCGGAGGCTGGCTGCTGAGGATAAGAGGTGGCAGACCTTTCATCAGTGTCCCCCTGTCCTGGGCGATGAGATCTAGTCTCGACCATCCTGGAGACAGATCAAACAAGAAACAATTTCTAAGAATGAGTCGTAATAGCAAATGAGGACAGTTTATATTCAAGAAAAGACAATAAGCAGCAAATTTAGATAAAAGTAATCTGATTAAGAGTTTTTTCTAATGTGATTGAGTACCTTCAAAAATATCCTAATCCTACAGCAGGCTGCAGTGATACTCTAGTTCGAATACCACCGCAATTCTAACTAGGGGACCTGTATGGGCTACCACTAAAAACGTGTCACGACCCGCACCCAGTGTAGGGGCACGAGAAGTGGTTATGTCCAGCCTACGCCGCAGTGTCGGCGGTAGAACGCTATCGTAGGTCACATACATCTATAGTTATAAGGTACCTGTACAGTTATACTCTCTGAATGGAGGAATAATATAAAGTACAACTCAATCACAGTTAAGGTTGAAAGTACGACAAGATAGATAGAATTAACAGAATCAACAGATAAAAAACAAGAAAATAGAGAGAATCTAAATGTCTAAGATAACAACTCCACAATATCCAGAATAATAAATCACCAAATAAGTACAAGTGTATCCAACAAGACAGAATAATAAGTAAGATACTGGTCTAGCTAACTAGCCTAGACAACTGGGGTAATATCTTCTGCAAGTGCTGGGTCCTCCTGGGAGTCCAGCTCATATGTGTCATCTGGACCTGCTCCATATTATGTGGGACAAAACTCCTCAAGGTCATCTGTAATATTTTCAATAGGTCCAGTCAAGATGGGAGCGAGCACAGTATAACTCACGTAGTTCATATCATAACAGGAATATAATACAGGCAATGTAGTAAAATACATGAAGCGCTGAAGAATATACATGAAGTAAAAGAGAAGACTGTAAAGAAATATCTACTATAAGTAAAGAGCTACAATGAACTAGTCATTTAGAGTATAAGATAGACATGTGAACGACTTGATAATAAATATGAGAGATTGTACATGGCTACACTACTTTGGAAACGTCCACATGACTATTTTTACTCTTCCATCCCCAATCAATACACAAGGATCCGTTCAAGTTATGTTATTGTACATAATTTCACATGGGGGCCCATAAATGGGTACACAAGAATACAAATATGGGGGCTCCGTGACATGAGAGTACATGAATTACGAGAGTGCACATGAATGGTAAAAGTATAAGAATACATGATAAAAGTGAAACGCACATGACATGATGTATCCGATGCTCCCGAGGGAGATAACATTGTATGAAAAGATCTATATAGTACTAATCCATATTTCTATCATGACAGCATCAAGTAAAGTAATCTAGAGCAAGAATATAGTCCTATCAAGTATGAAACGGTCAGAGAATGTACTCGCCTAATATCCTGAGTATCTGAAGTAAAATACTGCCTGAGGAGTGGTGTCTGGCTCATATTAGAACAGTACAAGTCATAACATATCCAAAATGGTAAAATAGAGTACTACAATGCATTCTAGATGATGTTGGGGTCAATCTAGGCTAAAGTCAATATTTGGTCAACTCTAGTCAACTACACTAGTCAAACTATGTCAACTAGGTCAAACATAACCCAGACAAGTCTTACTAAGCCTAACCATATCTACCTAGCATTGACACATCATCACAATGCCATACAAACTATCTACACAATTTCACGTGTATACATTACCATATACACATATGAATACCTATAGGAACCATATAGGCTATATGCCATATACAATCTATATATACACATATTTATTTACCACATCCACATATATACTAATCATAAAGGCCATATACAATCTATATCAACCGAGAGTTTGGATACGAAGACACCCCAACTTCAACCTTTCACAGTAGGTTTTGATCTCCTTACAATAGGATGAAGATCTTACTTTTCAACTCAATAACTCTAACACAATTTGTGGATGGCAAATGAAAGCTTTGTAGAGTTGTTTGTGGATAGGATTTGGTGGTTTAGAAATTTTTAGGCTCAAAGCATTAACCTTGAATGAAGGGGTTCAAGGCTATTTATAACCAAAGCATTGAAAAGAGCTCAAGGCAACTTTTCAGTCCACGAACCGGCATACCGCCGGTATGATCCGGCATACCGGCGGTATACCGGTCTGGGATTGCAACGGCTAGAAATATAGCCGTTAGGATCATTAATGGCTGAAAATCCGACCGTTGGAATTTCAACGTTTCGGAAGCGGTATACCGTCGGTATGGACCGGTATGCCGTCGGTATGCCGGTTTTGTAAACAGAAACTTTCTGTGAACAAAAACCGGTATACCGTCAGTATACACCGGTATACCGTCGGTATGTCGTTTTCCACCAAAAATGATCCTGGGCTTATTTCTGCCCTAGCTTTCGATTTTGCCATCCATTTCTTGTGTTTACAATTATTCCTAAGACTCATTATAGACTCCAGATATACTGTAGCAGGTGCAGGCTTCTTCAGAGTCTTGAAATAATGATGGCATGGCTTGGCTTCTTCCTTTGATAGGTGCTGGCTTTTTTCCTTGGCTTTTTTCCTTTGATAGGTGCGTGGCTCCAGAGATGTCGTCGGGTGGTTCAGAAAAATCTTGTGGGATCCATCGTCTTTGGCCCACCATGATTTCTTCATTGCATTGCATATGTCCACATTGATCTTGCTAATTGCTTTTCTGCAAATACATGTTAGATGAACAAAGCAATATACATGTAGCAAAAATGATAAGATAAAAGCACATAAGGACTATGCGAAGTTTAAGTATCAATGCTATAGTGATAGCATAAATATTAGTGATATCATAATGTTAAACTTAATTAAATAACCATAATCAAAACATAGTTCTGATTTTGGTAGCTCAATTAAATTTAACATAAATATAATAAAAACTCATATCACTAATATGTAAACCAATAGGCACATATCACCAATGGTATAAGTATAAGTAGAAATGCTATAGCGATAGTATGAAGATTAGTGATAATGAAATGCTAAACTTAACATATTAACCATATTCAAAAACATGATACAATCATTGGGCTAACAGCAGTGTCGGTTTAGACGAGTGGGTTCGTCCCATCCACTAGCAAGTGTGCTAACCCCCAACTTCCCAGGTAACGAGCGCGCTGCGAGAGCTCGAGACTAGACCTGAAGCTGAAGAACGGGAGGCGGCACGAAGCTCTTCTATTTTGAAGTATTTTGAAGCCCAACTCAGATCGAAGGCTTTGTTCAAATGTATAAAGGGACGTGAATGTATGGAACGACAAGGATTATTTCAGGGCAAGCTTGTCGAGAGTTTTTCTTTTGTGTTTCAAAGATGTAGCCGCAACGGCATATGTAATGTAAAAATGAACTTGCACATACTTTGCAAGCTTATGAATGAAAAGCTAAATTTCTTCCTATGCTATGTCTTCAACTCTCTGCACTGTTTAATTTCAACGCGTCAAGTCAAAAAAGGAATTTCCAAATTTCGCATCCTTGCCTTGTGCAAGTCCATTAAAGACTTGCACGGCATCACGTCCCGATCCGTGGAGATCGATTTATATCGAGTCAAGGCGATGGCGACCGATTCGGCGAGTCGGGGCGTGACAAGGATATATATGTATATATATTTATATATATACATGTTACATATTTATCCCACAAGATTATATATATATATATATATATATATATATATATATATATATATATATATATATATATGTATATATATATATATATATAAAAAAAAAAAAAAAAAAAAAAATATATATATATATATATATATATATATATATATATATATATGTATATATATATATATATATATATATATATATATATATATATATATATATATATATATATGTATATATATATATATATATATATATATATATATATATATATATATTTATATATATAAAATATATATATATATATATATATATATATATATATATATATATATATATATATATATAAAAATATATATATATATATATATATATATATATATATATATATATATATATATATATATATATATATATATATATATATATATATATATATATATATATACATATAGAGAGAGATAGTGACATGTGCATATATATATATGTGTGTCAGGTGTGTGTATATAGATTCCTGTGTGTGTGTATGAGTGTGTGAGTGACAGTAATGTGTGTGGCAGTAAAGAGGGTGTGTGTACCATATGAGAAAACAGTGCACATATGATAGTTCTCAGGAAAACAGCCCAAAGTATTTTGAAATCCAGTGATCATGTAATTCGAAAACCCAATGCACCTAGCTAACATTAATCCTACCATGCAACTTAAACTCAGATGTATATAGGGAAACAACATTGCAATACCACCATCAACAAAAATCAGTAAAACACATTTTAATCTCAAAAAAATCAATAACAGCCCTAAGTATCAGAAATTTGGGGAAACCATAGTTCAAATTCAAAAATACAACTAATACTCAGTTTTAATGGTTGGTAATTAAAGTGTTACATGTGAATGTGTCATGCAAGTGTTTTGGTGTCCTAAAACTGGACACAAACGTGTCCAAGACCAATTTCTACACACGAGTCACACTAACAGTACACAGTCTCGTGCATGTGTTCATTGCGTTCGTGGACACGACACACGACACGTGTGTCCATGTGGTCACATCCCAATACTAGGGCTACACACTGCACACACCACGATGTGTCCAAGTCGTGTCTAGTGCGGACACGAAACGTGTGTCAGTGCGTGAATTTAACAGTGCGCGCACAGCGCGTGTCCAGTACGGGTCAGATTGCTCCCCGTGTGGTGCACCAAGTGATCCTAAATTTTGGAAGGTTGATGACAGACATTGCCCCGTCATCCTCCCCAAATTTCCCGTATCCACATGTCATGTGCGAAGAATGACATTCTTGATTTAAATTACATGGAGAATAACATTCTTGATTTAAATTACACGGAGAATGACATTCTTGATTTAAATTACATGGAGAATAACATTTTTCGTGTAATTTAACACGAAAAATGAACATTCTCATTCATTTTAACACGGAGAATGTTATTCTCCGTGTTATATTATACGAAGAATGGTTTTCTACGTGTAATTTAACACGGATAATGAACATACGGAGGATGCCATTCTCCGTGTAATTAAAATGGAGAATGTCATTCGCCGTGTTAAAATTATGGGGAATGGCATCCTCCGTATAATTTAACACGGAGAATGAACATTCTCATACATTTTAACACTGAGAATGGCATCCTCCGTGTAATTTAACATGGAGAATGATATTCTTGATTTAAATTACACGAAAAATGACAATCTTGATTTATATTATACAGAGAATGACATTCTCCGTGTAATTTAACACGAAAAATGAACATTCTCATGCGTTTTAACACGGAGAATGTCATTCTCCGTGTTTTTATACAGAATCATGAACATAACTTAAAGTTATGCCTTCTTTTTGTACTTTTTGTTGCTTAGCATCGTTTTCCTTTTTCTTATTTGCAACTTTCTTAGTTATCCGTTTTTGTGGTTTTTCGTCATTCTCTTTTAGATTTTTTGCACAACTGTCTTTATTTTCTCCACAACTGGTATATCTTCTCTAACTGGTGATGCTGTCACTCTCGTTTCCCATTATACGTATTTTTCAGGATACGTATACGGATTTCTGATAATTGTCAGGTGGCCCGTATTTTGACTTATCTTACTTAGCTTAGCCTTGGTTTAAATCTTGACTTGATTGGTTCAACTTGGTTCAACTTGACTTGACTTGGCTTGGCTTGGTTTGGTTTATTTTGGGTTAAAATGAGAGGGGTTGCTATATAAGTTAACTTCTTCTCTCTCCTCTATTATTTGCATTTACTTCTTCATTTACTCCTCCCACCTACTAAGCCTAGGCAAGTGCAACTTGCTTCATGATGGATCTCAAGTTTTATTGTTCCATTCTCTTTCTTACTTGATTCTAAGCCTCTTTAGAACTTGACATTTTTGGATTTGATGGATAGATTCTTGTAGATCTAAGTTTGTAACTTTTTGGTTTTTTTGGTTTTGATCTCTAAAACTTGGTTATTTTCAAAAACTAATGGTTATATGTTGTAGAGAATTCAATTTCATGTAGTTTTGGCTTTTGTTTCGCTTGATTTCGACTTCGGATGAGGAAGTTATGGCCATGACAAGTTTTCGAAACTTTTATGGCTGAACTTGCTGATTGGGGACGATGACCCCTATACACCCGGGAGGCCATGCGCTGGGAGGCCATGCGCTGTGAAGTCCCGGCAATGCATTTCTTAACTCCGAGCGTGTCATGCGCGTAGGTTCCTTACGCGCATGTACTGAAGACGCAACGTGAGTTTCCCACACAGATGTACAGGAATTCCCACGCACGGATGTGCAGAAATTCTCATGCACAGATGTGCAAGAATTCCCATACGCAGATGTGCAGGAATTCCCATGCACGGATGTGCAGGAATTCCCACGCATGGATGTACAGGAAATTCCAAGCACGGATGTGCAGGAATTCCCATGTGCGGATGTGCAGGAACATGCGCGGATGTGCAAGAATTCCCACGCGCAGATGTGCAGGAATTCCCATACACGGATGTGCAGGAAATTCCAAGCATAGATGTGCAGGAATTCCCATGCACGGATGTGCAGGAATTCCCATACGCGGATGTGCAGAAATTTCCATACGCGGATGAGCAGGAATTCCTACGCACGGATGTGCAGGAATTCCCATGCGCGAATGTGCAGGAATTCCCACGCGCGGATGTGCAGGAATTCCCACACACGGATGTGCAGGAATTCCCATGCACGGATGTGCAGGAATTTGCACGCACGAATGTGCAGGAATTCCCATGCACGAATGTGTAGGAATTCCTACGCACGGATGTGCAGGAATCCCATGCGCCGAAATTGCTCTATTTTACTATTTTTGCCTGTTTAAGTTATTTTGTAGCTAGAATATTGAAAAAACGCAAAACATGAAAGTTGTAGATCTTTTCCTTGGCTTTAAGAATATGTTACTAGTTATTTTATGCAAGTTTCTCTCATTCATAATAATGTAAGAATAGAACACGATAGTGGCCCGCTGTGGCGCACTCTTGACAAGTAAACTGACATGATATATCTCGACATGCTGTTATGACAGCTAGCCTGACATAACAAGTATGAAAGACCTGGACACCGTGGGTGATTGTGTTTGTACAAATAAACTGGTACTGTCTTGCATCATATCTAGGATGGGGATCCCTGAGTACTACGGTCAGGGGTACCGACTGAAATTGACTAAGGCTAATTAACTAGAATGATTCAGTAGTCGTGAAGAGATTTTTCCAGCTACAGGCAATCCCGTTATCTGGGCGCACTAAGTGGACTTGTAGCCTACCGACGAGTAGGGCACATTTCCAGCACACCGTCAAGTGTTGCACCTTCATAAATAGATAATCGACCTGGATAACCTGGATGGGCTGCAGGGCTTGTTGCTGTGGGATGATCTCATTGCATCTTGGTAGTAACTAGGCCTATGATAACCCTAGTTAGTTAAAGTATCAAGCCGTACTCTTTGCTTGACCATGATTGATTGGATGAAGTCTAGCCCAGCTTCAATTTGTCCTGATCCTGTACAAGATTGTGACAGGACATGACTTCTTATGCTTGCCTTAACAATAACGATCGGGGGACCAGTTCTGTTCAGGCGAAGGGTTACAACTCCGGTTCTTATTTGGTTTAAGGGTTGTAACCTGGCTCCCGGAGCAGTTCTGTGTCTTCTCTTCGTTTATTATCTTATTGTACCCCATACCATGCTCGTCATGTTTTACCTTACTTCAATAGCATGATTATCTATGCTGGCCTTAACAATAACGATCAGGGGACCAATTTTGTTCAGGCGAAGGGTTACAACCCCGGTTGGTTTAAGGGTTGTAACCTGGTTTCCGGAGCAGTTCTGTGTCTTCTCTTCATTTATTGTCTTATTACCCTATCAGCAGTATTTGAGATGGGATCCTATTCAGGTGAAGGACTGCAACCCCGGTCCTTGTTTAGTTTAAGGGTTACAATCTGGCTACTTGAATGGTTTCCTCGTACTCAATTTATTATTGTTGTACCTATTATTACCAGTTTTTATTTACTATCTTCAATATTCATTATGATATGCTGGTTTTAGTTCCTAAGTGAAGCCTCCTTTTTGGTACTTGCTCTTTCTGGGGTTTGACCCAGCTGGTTTTGTATGGCCAGATATCGGAGCAGCTCCCGAGGATCTACCTACCTTCCAGCCAGATGGTGACCACCAGGCGTAACCCTGGCAACGAGTGGATTTCTTTTTGTCCTCCCACTTTATTATAAATTATTCTTTTGAGGCATTTAGCTGACGAGCACGTGTTAGCTCGGTTGCACCTTCTTTACTGTCTGCCTACGGACTGTAACATGATCGACAAATCCTAGGGTTGATCATGTATGACCAGAACTCTTGCTAGTCTTGACATTTTGTACGACTAGCGTCAAGATCATCTGAATATGTAATATATGAGATGCCTTACTTTTGTATTTTGGTGCTCTGACATTTTGTAACTGTTATTACTTACTTGAGATTGAGATAATAAGCTTTTTCATGACCATAGGAGACTTATGGATTGTAGTTAAACCCTCATGTATCTAGACAGCCGTAACCGTATAGTGAGGTGGGTTGCACTTCAATATACGTAGCTGGCTATGTACGCCCCAGCTCTCCAGTATTCTGGTTCTGGGGCGTGATATGGTTTTAGTGGTGGCCCATGCAGGTCTTATAAATCAAGATATGTGAGGGTTTACCGAATAGATGTCTCAATCAGTACTCGCCCTTTTTCTCTACTCGTATCCTCTGAATCCCTGAATTCTTGACCTGATCACATGCTTGTATCGTTAATCTGTCCTGGTCCTTTCTTATTGTTTCCTATGTCGTCCTCTTCAGTGGCATTGTTCCTGGACCTGCCGATCAGCAAGGTGGAGCACCTCCTGTGGACCAGCAGCAACCTGAAGATCAGGCCCAGCATTCAGGAGTAGCCTCCAGAGTTGTGCCTACCGGAGGAGAGCCACCAGTTCATCCCGTCCAGCCTGCTGAGCCCGATAATGGCACTTTGGTGGGACTCATCAGGTTATTATTAGCTTCCCAGGATCGTCGAAGAGATTCCTTGCACCAGGCGGTGGCAGACACTTTGACCAGAGGAGGTCATCAGGGTAACAGTGCGGCTAACAGCTTCAAGCGCTTGAACCATCCCTTCTTCGACGGCAATGAAGATGCTATCGATGCTGATACTTGGCTTTAGGACACAGAGGTGATTCTAGAAGCAGCTAGGACTCCAGAAGACGAGAAGGTGGCGGTGGTGCGCCTATAGTTGTTGGATCTTGCCCGCAGTTGGTGGGCGACGCAGGCCGTTGGATTAGTGGCACCCATTGCTTGGGCAGTATTCAGAGAGAGATTCCAGACCAAGTATTTTGATGATGTAGCTCGGTACGATCTACAGACGAGGTTCACCAATCTGAAGCAGATGGACAGGACGGTCGACGGATATACGATCGAGTTTTTGAGACTTAGTCGGTTTGCTCCCACCTTGGTAGCAACCGTGTTCGATAGAGCCCAGCGGTTCCAGCAGAGACTTTATCTGGAGATTCTATTGACAGTAGAGCAGTTTGAGCATCAGACTTTTGATGCAGTATTGAGAGCAGCTCAGAGGCACGAGTATACCTCCCAGAGGATCGTGGATAGGACCGAAGGTCGGAAGCGATCCCACAGCCAGATGAATCAGTCTTCAGCACCAGCCCCGACAGCCAGGGCTTGACCATTGGAGCTCCGAGACGGGCGGCCTCAGTAACGTCTGTTCAACATTCAACCCCGACGTACCTTCAGCAGCAGAAGCAGAAGCAGTCTTCCGCAGTAGGATGTTCACACTGCGGGAAGCCGGGGCATGTGGTATCAGAATATCGTAGAGCACAGGGTTTGTGCTTGGCTTGTGGTGCCCCGGACCACAGGGTAGGGAACTGCCCGAACAGTGGAAGTTCATCATCAGCCTTTTCTAGTCCTTCAGTTAGAGGACCAGCACCAGTCCAGCAGCATCAGCAGTACCCGTTCCCAAGGCTATTGTCGACGCAGGCCCAGGCATTCCAGCAGCAGAGACCGCAGTAGTATGCTCAGGCCCAAGCCCTAATCCAGAGCAGGTAGAGGAATTTTTAGCAGAGGGGACCCTCACCCAGAGGGCATGGTCAAGTGCTGGCCTTGACCATGGGAGAGGAAGGAATAGCACCCGGTGAGGTAGTGGCAGGTACTATTCTCGTCAACACCTTTCCAGCTTCAGTATTATTTGATTATGGTGCCTCGTATTCATTTATGTCTGCACGATTCGCGACACGGAAAGGATTGGAGCCCGAGTCATTATCAGTAAGGCTCAATGTACTTACTGGTAACAGACTTGTGAAAGTAGATAGGGTGTTTTTTTCGTGTCGGATCGTAGTTAGCGGTAGAGAATTTCCTGCCAGATTGATAGAGTTTCCGATGGCCGATTATGATGTGGTTGGGATGAATTGGTTAAGGGATCAGTATGCTAGGATAGAGTGCCATATCGGCAGGGTTGTTTTTAGCATTCCAGGCAAGCCGGAGTTTTTCTTCTCCCGAGGCAAAGTTGAAACTTTTCCTCCAGTGTTGCGGATGGCAGTAGCAGCAATACAGTTACCTCGGATAGTCGAGGAGTTTCCAGATGTTTTCCCCGAAGAGCTTCCAGGGATGCCGCCAGAGCGGAAGATCGAGTTCACCATCGACTTGATTCCTGGAACAGCCCCAGTGTCAGAGAGAGTCTACAGGATGGTGCCGTCAGAATTAAAGATATTGTACAAGATGATTAAAGAACTTAGAACTAAAGGATTCATTCGTGCTAGTAGATCGCCTTGGGGAGCCCCGATGCTTCTTTTGAAAAAAAATGATGGTACGTCCTGATTATGTGTAGATTATCGTACCTTGAACTCAATGACAATCAAGAACAGATACCCTCTCCCGAGGATAGATGACTTGTTTGATCAACTCAAGGGTGCAGCAGTATTCTCGAAGATCGACTTGCGGTCAGGGTATCATCAGATCAGAGTCAGAGAGCAGGACATCCCGAACACAACATTCAGATCCCGGTATGGGCATTGAGAGTTCCTTTTTATGCCATTTGGAGCAACCAATACGCCGGCTGTATTCATGGACCCCATGAATCGTATCTTCATGTCTTATTTGGATCAGTTCGTGATTGTGTTCCTAGACGACATCTTGGTCTACAACAAAAGTGAGACGGAGCATGAGCAGCATCTCAGAGTTGTTCTACAGATTCTTAGAGAGCACCAGTTGTATGCTAAGTTCAGTAAATGCGAGTTCTGGCTCGATCGCATTTCGTACTTAAGTCATATCATCACCAGGGGAGGAGTGGAAGTGGATCCCCAGAAGATTGTGGCCATTTAGACATGGCCAGTGCCCAGCACGGTTGCAGAAGTTCGCAATTTTCTTGGATTGGCCGGCTACTACCGGCGATTTATTTCGGACGTTGCTCGAATCTCAGCACCATTGACCCAGTTGACCCGCAAGGATGTGTAGTTTGCTTGGAAAGCAGAGTGCCAGGATTCTTTTGAGAAGTTGAAGCGAGACTTGATGACGGCACTCATTCTCACGCTTCCAGATAGAACTGGAGGATTCTCAGTGTATTGTGATGCTTTAGGCAGAGGCTTAGGATGAGTTCTGATGCACATGGGAAGGTAATAGCTTATGCGTCACGTCAACTTTGTGATCATGAGAGGAATTACCCGACCAATGACTTGGAGCTGGCAGCAGTAGTGTTTGTACTTGAGTTGTGGAGGTACAACTTGTACGGAGTTAGGGTAGAGATTTTCACCGACCACAAGAGCCTGAAGTATGTTTTCACCCAGAAGGATCTTAACATGCGTCAGAGGAGATGGCTGGAGCTTCTTGTGGATTATGATGTCAACTTGCAGTATCATCCAGGGAAGGCCAACATCATTGCGGATGCATTGAGTAGGAGAGCCGGAGTTTATTTCCTAACAGCGCAGCCGGAGTTATTAGGGGATCTTCAAAAGATAGGTATAGAAGTTGTTCTCCCTTCCAGTGTGGCGTTGATGGCCAGCATGCAAATTCAGTCTACTTAAATTGAGAGAATTCGGATGGCTCAATCAGCAGATTCCAAGCTTCAGTGGCTTAGAGCAGAGTACGAGGTAGGACGGCGACCAGAGTTATGCATTCTTGAAGACGGTACACTTAGGTATGGAAGGCGTCTTTGAAGACAGTAGATCATGGCAAAAGCTCACAGTTCTTAATATTCCATCCATCCCGGCGGTACGAAGAAGTACCGTGATATCCGTCAGCACTTTTGGTGGAATGATATGAAAAAGGAGATAGCCCGGTTTGTCTCTCGATGTTTGGTTTGTCAACAAATTAAAGCTGAACATCAGAGGCCAGTTGGACTTCTTCAGCCCTTGCCAATTCCAGAATGGAAGTGGGAGCATATAACCATGGATTTCGTGACTGGATTACCTAGATTCCCAAGCTGGTCGAGATGCTATTTGGGTTATAGTTGACCGGCTCACGAAGGTGGCCCACTTTTTCCCGTTCAGAGTTGGCCAGTCGACGGCTCAGCTGGCAGAGATGTACCTCAGGCAGGTAGTCAGGATGAATGGAGTACCAGTCAGTATCACCTCGGACCAAGATTCAAGGTTTACGTCGTACTTTTGGCACAGCTTGCAAGAAAGTTTGGGAACTCACCTCCAGCTCAGCTCAGCTTATCACCCGCAGACAGATGGCCAGTCGGAATGCACGATCCAGACTCTTGAAGATATGTTGCGGTCATGTATACTCGACTATGGTGGTTCATGGAAAGATCACCTACACCTGGTGGAGTTTTCGTACAACAATAGTTTCTAAGCTAGTATCCAGATGGCCCCATTTGAGGCGCTGTACGGCAGAAAGTGCAGATCCCCGTTAGCTTGGGACGATATTGGAGAGAGGCAGATGCTTGGTCTGAAAATGATTACTCAGACCGTTGAAGTGGTCAGAAGAGTCAGAGATCATCTTCGAGTTGTCCAAGGTCGCCAGCGTCATTGGACCGATTCTCATCGGCGACCTATTGAGTTTTCTGTCGGCGACCATGTATTCCTGAGGATTTCGCCTAACCGTGGTGTCATTCGTTTTGGCGTACGGGAAAAGCTTAGTCCTAGGTATATAGGACCGTTCGATATTCTGGAGCGAGTAGGTGAGGTGTCCTATCGTTTCGCTCTTTCGCCGTCGCTAAGAGAGGTGCATGACGTGTTCCATGTATCCCAATTACGACGATATATTTTGGACCCGAGCCACATCCTGGATCATTCAGAATTGGTTGTTGGTACCAACCTTTCTTATGAGGAGAGGCCCGTGTCTATATTGGACCGGAGAGAGAAGATACTCAAGAACAAGACTATTAGTTTAGTTCGTGTTGCTTGGGATCATCATTCTTCGGGTGAGTCAACGTGGGAGCGTGAGGATGGTATCTGATCGCGATATCCCAAACTGTTTGACTCGTAAGGTATATGTCCTTCTTATGCCCTACACCCTCAGCTTTCTTGCTTGTATGAATGATTGCTTGAATGGTTGCCTAGTTATAACTTGCTTGTGATTAATATAGCTTGTCCCGACATCTCTAGCATTTTGATTAAATTCTGAGGACAAAATTCTTTTAAGGTGGGTAGAGTTGTCACTCCCGTTTCCCATTATACGTATTTTTCAGGATACGTATACGGATTTCTGACAATTATCAGGTGGCCTGTATTTTGACTTATCTTGCTTAGCTTAGCCTTGGTTTAAATCTTGACTTGATTGGTTCAACTTGGTTCAACTTGACTTGACTTGGCTTGGCTTGGTTTTGTTTATTTTGGGTTAAAATGAGAGGGGTTGCTATATAAGAAAACTTCTTCTCTTTCCTCCATTATTTGTATTTACTTCTTCATCTTCTTCATTTACTCCTCCCACCTACCAAGCCTAGGCAAGTGCAACTTGTTTCATGATAGATCTCAAGTTTTATTGTTCCATTCTCTTCCTTACTTGATTCTAAGCCTCTTTAGAACTTGGCATTTTTGGATTTGATGGATGAATTCTTGTAGATCTAAGTTTGTAACTTTTTGGTTTTTTTGATTTTGATCTATAAAAATTGGTTATTTATGAAAACTAATGGTTCTATATTGTAGAGAATTCAATTTCATGCACTTTTGGCTTTTGTTTCGCTTGATTTTGACTTCGGATGAGGAAGTTATGGCCATGGCAAGTTTTTGGAACTTTTATGGCTGAACTTACTGATTGGGGACGATGACCCCCATGCGCCCGGGAGGCCATGCACCGGGAGGCCATGCGCTGTGAAGTTCCGGCAACACATCCCTTAACTCCGAGCGTGTCATGCGCGTAGGTTCCTTACGCCCATGTACTGAAGACGCAACGTGAGTTTCCCACGCGCGGATGTGCAGGAATTCCCACACACGGATGTGCAGGAATTCCTACGCACGGATGCGCGGATGTACAGAAATTTCCACGTGCGGCACGGATGTGCAGGAATTCCCATGCGCGGATGTGCAGGAATTCCCACGCACGGATGTACAAAAATTCCCACGCACGGATGCGCAGGAATTCCCATGCGAGGATGTGCAGGAATTCCCATGCGCGGATGTGCAGGAATTTCTATGCACGGATGTGCAGGAATTCCCACGCACGGATGTGCAAGTATTCCCATGCGCAGATGTGCAGGATTCCCATGCGCCGGAATTGCTCTATTTTACGGTTTTTGCCTATTTAAGTTGTTTTGTAGTTAGAATCTTGAAAAAACTCAAAACATGAAAGTTGTAGATCTTTTCCTTGATTTCAAGAATATGTCACTAGTTATTTTATGCAAGTTTCTCTCATTCATGATAATATAAGAATAGAACACGATAGTGGCCCGCTGTGGCGCACTCTTGACAAGTAAACTGATATGATATATCTCGACATGCTGTTATGACAGCTAGCTTGACATGACAAGTATGAAAGACCTGGACACCGTGGACGATTGTATTTGTACAAATAAACTGGTACTGTCTTGCATCATATCTAGGATGGGATCCCTGAGTACCACGGTCAGGGGTACCGACTGAAATTGACTAAGGCTAATTAGCTAGAATAATTCAGTAGTCATGAAGAAATTTTTTCAGCTACAGGCAATCCCATTATCTGGGCGCACTAAGTGGACTTGTAGCCTACCGACGAGTAGGGCACATTTCCAGCACACCGTCAAGTGTTGCACCTTCTTAAATGGACATTCGACCTGGATAACCTGGATGGGCTGCAGGGCTTGTGGCTGTGGGATGATCTCATTGCATCTTGGTAGTAACTAGGCCTTGATAACCCTAGTTAGTTAAAGTATCAAGCCGTACTCTTTGCTTGGCCGTAATTGATTAGATGAAGTCTAGCCCAACTTCGGCTTGTCCTGATCCCGTACAAGATTATGACAGGACATGACTTATTGTGCTTGTCTTAACAATAACGATTGGGGGACCAGTTCTGTTCAGGCGAAGGGTTACAACCCCGGTCCTTGTTTGGTTTAAGGGTTGTAACCTGGCTCCCGGAGCAGTTCTGTGTCTTCTTTTCGTTTATTGTCTTATTGTACCCCATACCATGCTCGTCATATTTTACCATACTTCAATAGCATGATTATCTATGCTGGCCTTAACAATAAAGATCAGGGGACCAGTTCTGTTCAGGCGAAGGGTTACAACCCCGGTCCTTGTTTGGTTTAAGGGTTGTAACCTGACTCCCGGAGCAGTTCTGTGTCTTCTCTTCGTTTATTGTCTTATTGTACCCCATACCATGCTCGTCATATTTTACCATACTTCAATAGCATGATTATCTATGCTGGCCTTAACAATAAAGATCAGGGGACCAGTTCTGTTCAGACGAAGGGTTACAACCCCGGTTGGTTTAAAGGTTGTAACCTGGTTTCCGGAGCAGTTCTGTGTCTTCTCTTCGTTTATTGTCTTATTATCCTATCAGCAGTATTTGAGACGGGATCCTATTCAGGTGAAGGACTGAAACCTCGGTCCTTGTTTGGTTTAAGAATTGCAATATGGCTACTTGAATAGTTTTCTCGTACTCAATTTATTATTGTTGTACCTGTTATTACTAGTTCTTATTTACTATCTTTAATATTCATTATGATATGCGGGTTTTAGTTCCTAAGTGAAGCTTCCTTTGTGGCACTTGCTCTTTCTGGGGTCTGACCCAGCTAGTTTTGTATGGCCAGATATCGGAGCAGCTCCCGAGGATCTACCTACCTTCCAGCTAGATGGTGACCACCAGGCGTAACCCTGACAATGAGTGGGTTTCTTTTTGTCCTTCCACTTTATTGTAAAATTATTCTTTTGAGGCGTTTAGCCGACGAGCACGTGTTAGCTCGGTTGTACCTTATTTACTGTCTGCCTACGGGCTGTAACATGATCGACAAATCCTAGGGTTGATCATGTATGACCAGAACTCTTGCTAGTCTTGACATTTTGTACGACTAGCTTCATGATCATCCTAATATGTAATGTATGGGACGCCTTACTATTGTATATTTGGTGCTCTGACATCTTGTAACTGTTATTACTTGCTTGAGATTGAGACAATAGGTTTGTTCATGACTATAGTAGACTGATGGATTGTAGTTAAACCATCATGTATCTAGACAGCCGTGACCGTATAGCGAGGTGGGTTGCACTTCAATATACGTAGCTGGCTATGTACGCCCCCGCTCTCCAGTATTCTGGTTCTGGGACGTGACAGATGCTGTCGGTGATGATGCTGCCGGTGATGCCGACATGGTGTGAAGATTGCGAATAGAGAGGAAGGTTTGAAGATTTTGGAGGAAAAAACCTAAATTCGAAACTGAGCGGCGTATGGAAGAAGACAGGGCCGGCACTGGACAAGTGCACCAAGTGCACCTGTCCCGAGCCCCATATTTTCGGGGGCCCATAATTAAGATGCAAGTTATTACTTATTAGTCAAAAAAAAGAAATTAATGAGCATTAATGTTAATGACTAAATGCTGTGAGAAGATAATTCAAAAAGTAATTTGAATGGTAATAATTAACAGCTATCAAAAAATTATTTCAATGCTAACTTGAATGCTATGTTCGGCTATCATTTAAATATTTAATCAATGAGCATATTTTTGGGGGCCATGTGTCATTTATTTGCTAAATGAATGCTGAATATATGCTAAGTCCGGTTGGCACCCCTCCATATCATTTAATTATTTTAAATGCTATCAAAAAAATTATTTGAATTTTGAATGGTAACTATGTGTTATGTTCGGCTGCCCTCCCCCTATCATTTTTTAATTTTTTTAAATGAATAAGCATTAAATTGTAGTCATAATCAACTCAGAATGCAAAGAGCCATTTATCAATGCAGAATCCAAAGTGTTATCCTCGTTAATATTTAAAAATTCTTCTTCTTATGTCAAGAAAGAGTTGCAAATGCCAAATGGTTAGGCTGACTGGAGGGAAAAAAAGTTGTAACAATTAACAAAACTCTTTCTTTGAAAGCTTCCTTGATTCCTTCTCCTTCACGAATCACCAGTAGAAAGAATTCCTCTTGGTGGAGAATGCTAAAAGTCAAGAACCACTCTTCTTTTTCAAAGCTCCTCCTAGCACAGAAGGTAAATAATATAGTTAATACTCTTCTTTAAATTTTCAGAATTCGAAGAGTTTCTTGTATTTTTTTTATTTTTATTTTTTACTTTGAGAGCCATAGCAAATTCTTAATTTTATTCTTCATCAATCTACCGACTTTGAGAGCCAAAGCTAAAATCTATTGGAGGATCTATAGATTTTCGATTGACATCTTGGCACTTGGGAGTCAACAAAAATAGGTTCTATTGTTCTTTTTTTGAATTTTAACGACAGTTGTTATTTGGATTTTTAGCATTTTACTTTAGTTACTATTATAAACATGTTTCATAGGAAACACGAATCAGGTAGTGAAAAAAGAAAAAAAAGAACAAAAAGATTAGAACAATTGGTTGAATCTCAAAAAGATTATAAATTTTTTGCAGCAATACATAAAGGGCCCAACTTTGATTTTTCGCCCCGGATTTCTTCAATGTCAGGACCGGCCCTGAAATAAGAGAAAGAATCGAAACGTTTTTTTTTTTTAAAAGTAGGGTTCAGAGGTGTTTTCAATAAATTAGAAGGACAAAAAGGTCATTCAGAACCCGCTTTATATATTCATCGCTAATTTTGGACACGCGATTTAATATTATTTTGCGGTGGATTTTACATAAAACTTTTAAATTTTTGGACATATCATAAATTTTCCCATATATATATATATATATATATATATATATATATATATATATATATATATATAGTGTGTCCCATTCTAATTTAGAGAGCTTAGTTGGTTGTATTTTGATGTTAATATGCATGACAGATAGGAGATGTATGCTTCCTGAGAGGAACTCGTCATGGAGGGAGAAAATTATGGAGAGGACAAACACCATAGAGCTGCATATTATTCATTTGAACTGTCTAAAATTTCATTGTCAAAGTTTCACACGGATGCTGGTTCAAAACAAAAAAAAAAAATTCACACGGATGCATGATTGTTTTGTTTATAGCTATTTAGATGCCCGTTTTGTTTAATGCGTGTTTTTCTTCGGTGAGTCAGTTTTAATAAGTCGCAATATATATATATATATATATATATATATATATATATAGAGAGAGAGAGAGAGAGAGAGAGAGAGAGAGAGAGAGAGAGAGAGAGAGAGAGAGGAGTGTTCTAGAACCAACTGACTGATTTTGTATTATAAAATCAATCTATGTTATACACTATATATATATATATATATATATATATATATATATATATATATATATATATATAATTTTCACTGCCCCTCAATTTTGGATTGAAGGACTACAAACTCGGCCGAAAGTCATATCTTAGTGCGAAAGCCACATTCTAGTCCGAAGGTCCGCATCCGACACGAGGCCCGCATCTGCACCTCTGGCACCGGTTAATTCCCCACCGATGAAGCAGACTCTATGCGCAGGACTATGCGTGCCAGTCTCTTGTGCTATAGTCAGTGAACTTTGGACAGGGTGAAGAAGCCCATGCGCTAAAAGCTATGCACCAATGTCTATGGGTTGGATAGAAGTTTATGCGCTGTACGCATAAAATCCACATACATGCTCAGTGTGGTGCGAAGGGGTCTAAAGCTATGTGAATATAATTATGCGCAGAAGACAGTCGATGCAATTCGCAACATTAGAAGCTCTGCCCATTCGTCCTACGTAGGGGTGGCGATGGGTAGGGTAGGGTAGGATAAGGGCAGGAAGAGGGCAGGGCAGGGTAGGGTATTAACATGTTTTTGATACCCTAGGGGAGTCATGAGGGTAGGGTAGGGTAGCCCTCTTCCAAAAAATCAATATCCATTACCCGTCCTTGTCCTTTACCCTCACAGGGTAGCTGAGGGTCAGGGTAGGGAGGGTAAGGGTATCACCCTTGCCATTTCAGTTTTTTTTACTTTGAAATTATTTTTTTTGCTAGTAAACACCTTGATAATTAAGATTTTTACAACATTCAAAAATCATAACAACTTAATAAGAAATAACAGGAGGAATATTTTTTTACTAAAGGTGCTGAACCCAGTTATATAGTGGAACCTGAGCTGCCTACATACCCAAGGAGGGGGCTAGACCTGACTCCTTAGGATCAAGCACCATGTAGTTCTCATAATCCTAAGTACTAACTAATTACAAAAAACTACATGTAGTAGTAATACTATGGCAGTGGGAGTGTGGGTAATCAGGTTTGGGAGAGGGGTAGGGTCGAGGGTTTGAGAGGGTTAAGGGTAGTGGGTAGGGTAGTGATTCAGGGTAGGGTAGGGCGGGTACCCGGGTAAGTGCACTAGGGTAACAAGATAAAACCCTTACCCTACCCTAATTCCAAGAGGGTAAGGGTAGGGCTTGCCCTCCTAGGATAGAGGGTACCCGTGGGTACCTGAGGGTGCAGGGTACCCGGCTCGGATAGAGGGCACCAGGGCAAAATCGCGAGCCCTAGTCCTACGTGAAGATGACGGTTACATATATAGAAACGTCAACGGTTAGGTTAGCATAATTATAACATTTGCAACAGAGTAATACCTCATGTCACTACGTGCTTATCACTCGTTCAGTGGAAGGCGCATAAGGGTGTATGCGTGTGCAATCTATGAAGTTCTCTCTCCCCGTCTATGCACGGTTGGCAGTTATGAATTCGAGAAGAGTAAGTGCACTAATGGCGCATGTTACGATGAACGTCTTAGAGTTTGAGCGATATTTTCGCGTAACTGATGCTACATGGCGGTGCCATGCGTGCACATTCATGCCCATATTTTGTACGGGTCCTATGTGTAACCCCTCTTTTCTAGAATTTGGATAAAAATACTTACTTATACCAGTTTCGATAATTTTTCAAACAAATATCAATTCTAGCTTGAAATTATTTTTAAACAAATTAATTACTAGTTTAAATATTTAATTTTCCTATTTTAAATATTTTTATAGTAATCAACAAAGGGGGGATGTCATAATTTGTAAATAACCAAAATGATTTAGAGTGGGAAGATTCTAGATCGACTCTTCTAGAAATTTGGATATTTGCCTAAATTGGAATGCATCCAGAATCCTCTCTTAGATTCTATATATACCCTTAAAATTCTATTATATTCAGCCCAATTGCTTTCAGCCCAAATCTTTTAGGAGATTAGTGCAACTCTTCATATCCATAATATAAAGCACAGTGTATTTTTGGTCCGACCCATGTATTTTGGTTCAACGATGATGAACGGACTAAATTGTCCCTCTCTCTATAAGAGAGGAGGAGGTCCCATGTTGGGTGCGGAGCAACTGGTTGTTCCAACGGCACCCCCGCCTCCAGCTCTTGCACCGCCCCTCCCTCCGTCGCCTCCGCTCCATCCTCGCCCACGCCGTCGTCGTCGGCCTCTTCCGCAACTCCTTCGTTGCAAGCAGCCTCCTCCATCGCGCTGCCGACCCTGACCCTTCCTTCGCCGCCTCCCTCTTCTCCGCCATGACCAACCCCAACCCCTTCTCCTTCAACACCGTCATCGCCATCTTCGCCGACCCACTCTCCATCTATTCTAAAATGCTCCACCGCCACGTCCCTCCCGACTCCCACACCTTCTCTTCCTTGCTCAACACACCGCCGCCGCCGCCGCCACCAAGTCGCTCTACGCACACGCCCTCCTCCTCGGATTCCGGCCCGACCCCTTCGTGCAAACCGTCCTGCTCACCGCCTACTACCGAGGCGGCTCCGTCGACCACGCCCTGCGGGTGTTCGACGGAATGCCGCACAGGGACGTCGTCTCCTGGACCGCCGCCGTCTCGGGCCTCGCCGCCCTCGGATGCCCCGCGACGGCCCTACACGTCTTCGACTCCATGAGGCCCCACGTCGCCCCGAACCCCGCCACCGTGGTCTTTGTCGTGTCCGCCTCCGCCGGGCTCGGGTCCCTGGCGCTCGCCCGGTGCCTGTACGCCTACGTCGAGAAGGCCGGGTTCGGAGGCCGCGTCTCCGTCCGGAACTCCCTGGAGCTGGTTCGGTGCCTGCAAGCCTACGTCGAGAAGGCCGGGTTCGTGTCCGTGCTATTATGGCACGGGTTATCCGCTAGTTCTCTAATAAATAAGAGCAGGCTCTGATCTAGTCCAAAAGGCCCCAACCCCATCAAACCACATCCCATTCTGTTGAAAGAGAGAAAGAGCCACTCTCCCATACTTTATTTCTAATTCCCAACCCATTCAAACAAGAAAAGGTTACTGAGTCCTTCTATCCCAAGAGCTCGTCTACCGTTTCGATGGAGGGGAAGTTGCTCCTACGACGAGGCTCCACTCAGACAATGACGTCTTCCACGCAATCAAGGGTGACAAGCGACGCCGAATGACTCCACTCCTCAGTAGTTACGAGCTTGCGCGACAACGAGGCTATGCACCGTAACAACTCTGACGTTCTACAGCGATGGTGTCGACGAAGAGCTTCCCCATCCGTCGACGAGTTCCAACAGACGGAGACAATCACTCCATGGCAGACGGAGAGCTTCACCGACGATCGTCATGCACAGCACGAAGAGTAGCAGTAGAAATCGACGGTTCAATTTCGATGCCACCGCGTCAGGTGTAATGTCTTGTACCGCACGGTACATTACGATGAGTCAATATATTCGAAGAAGTATAAGTTCGAATCAAAGAAGTATTATATTGATTCTATGAAGTATTAATTGAGTTGACTAATTTTTTTGAGGTCGATATTTTACCCTATATGTAATAGAGGCCGTCGAAGAACAAAGTATCGTCTTCAACAAACTGAGACATAGGCATGATAGGTTGAATTTCACTAAGTTAGTTCAAAGGAGCACGAAGTGCTCGAATTGTTAAGCCAGACTTGATGCATGATTGTACAATAAAGTTAAGGAGTCGAGTGCATCGGATCGACAAAATGACCAGCAAGATAGTAAAGGTGGACAGACACAGACCCTTCTTTTCTACTCTGTCATACCTTAGTAAAATGTACCCTTGTATGCTTAGTACTTCATGGATTTCCATGTGCATGGGTCGAACACCTAGAAGTCGAGTGTATGTTGAACACTAAGATAGAACATCGAATAAGTCTTTTGAGGCATCCCACAGTATGTGAGTCGAAGGGCGATGAACACTAAATATAGAACATTGATCGTAAAATATTGAAAAACTTAGCAAAACAAGGACAAATGCATGTCGTAGAACATTGAATAGCTTTATCGAGGTGTGCCTCAGTGCGCGAGTCGGAGGACTATATCGACGAATTCATCAGTACATGAGTCATCGAACATTGAATACTGAATCAAGACGTGCATCAAGTGCACGAGTCGTAGAACATCGAACAACCATATTGAGGCATGCATCGAGTACACGAATCGGAGAAAAATGAACACTAAGTTTTAGAACGTTGGAAGCATGGCTTCATACGCGAAGCGAGCAGTTGTGGTGCAATTACCAAGAAACTATTGGAAATGGTATGTGCCCACGTATCTATCGGATGCAGCATGGTGCCTCGGTGTGTTCGGAATGAATGGGTCGCCGTTCGAAATATTTTTTATCAAATGAATGTATTGGGGCATGGTACCACGACCTGATCCCAAATATAATAGGTCTAGTAGGATCATGTCCAGCCTGTACCGTTGTGAGACGGCAACAGTAAGCTGTATCAAGCAGTAAAACACAACAGGCAAATATCTAATGAAAATAAAAATATTTTTATTAAACTAAAACTAGTCTGAAATGGAAATAACAAGATAACAACATCATAATTCATTTATTACAATTGTTCTGATAAAGCAAAGAAAAGGAAAAGAACAATGCCAACATCTATGGTTCTGGGGTTCCTAGTTTTGGTTCAGCTAAATCTGCAGGACCCAAGTTAGGCCCGTAGTAAGAACTGTAAGCTAGCTCCTCCTCGTCGCAATCACCTAAAAATATTGGATCTCCAGTCAGGAGTGAACAAGAAACATATTTTCTCCCACATCTAGCATTTCTAATATAATAATAAATGAAAATACGAGACAGTTTAAGAAACAATATAAGTTTTTGTAAATAATAGTAAAAGACAATAATAAGTGTGGTCTCTGATATCAAATATGATGCAATTCTATGCTAGTGTTTTGAGTATATAATAGGGACTGTGATCGGCTGGGATAGAGGCAATATGTATACTAACGTTTTGGCCAAAACGAATAGCATACAGTACGGATCAACCCCCAGTGCGGTAGGGGTTAGCGCGAGAGAGACAATCGAGAAGTTTGGCTTTGGTAACAGACGTTATACTACTCCCCCAAGCAATCCCCGAGTCAATGAGTCAATCAATCAATCCGTCAATCGATATGGAGTCCGAGAGGGATCCACTGTGAATCAGTGTCACTACAGTACATAAAACTACTGATGCATATATTTAATTATTTAAATAAAAATACAGACATGTAAGAGATATGAACTGGCTTCAGATGTTTCCTCGACGTGGGCAGCAACAAGTAGGTAACCGCTAAGGTCTTAGGGATAAGAACCTACAAGATCGTAGTATCAGAATTTAGTAACTAGAAACTATGTTTTAACTCTAAGGAACGACACCAAATACTAAGTCTGGTAGGTTGGAATAACCTATTTGTGGAAAATAATTATATTTTTAAGAATAGATTTTATTACAAAATAATACTTGACAAAATAGTCGTTTTTGAATAAAATATATGTTTTGCCGTAATAATAAATATTAAGAAAATAATTTTAAATCGTATTTTTAGAGATTAATAATTTTAAGGAATTAGATTTTCCAAAGTAATATTTTTACTAATTAGAAAATATTTACCGAACAATATTAATAAAACAATTTTCCTTAGAAAATACATTTTTAACCATTTTTCGTAATAAAAGAAAAATAGCTTTTAATTGCCAAAAAATAATACTTTATATAATACGATTTTTATCAAACTAACGATTTAAATTAATAGCAAAACATTTTCGGTTATTAATGCTTAAAACCGTTTTATTTGCCGAAATCAATTATTTTAGCAAGTAAAAATTATTTATAGAAATAATATCTTTTTATTATCTATTCTAATTATTGAAAGTTTTTGGTATAAAACGTGTTTAGAATATATATATATATATATATATATATATATATATATATATATATATATATATATATATATATATATATATATATATAAAAGTTTTCTTGTAGAATCAAATAATATTAATAATATTTTTGTGAAACTAAGTAATAGTAATAGACCATTTTTTTTCTAACAAATTCATTTCCCATAATTCTTAATAATTCGACAATTAATTTATTAAAACATTTTTCGATAAACAAATACTTATTCTATTATGAAGCATTTTAGATATACAACTAATTAGGAAAATATATGTACGTTTTCTCGTAACAATTAAAATTACTAATATTATTTATTTAACCAAGTTGATGATTAAACCATTTATACTATTATTACAGCAACTCTAATACAAACACAAATAATAATCTCACAATATTTACTGCTTAATCTATAATTTCTATCATAACCATTATACTAACATATTCCTACATAATGAACCAACAGTATTACTACAGAACTAAACTATTCCAATTGGTCAGGACATAAAATGGGTTCTGTGAAAATGACAGAAGGTATTCGGAACAGGAATTTACCAATAGTTTGTACGAAGGAGCACAGAGGGGAGGCCTCGGGCTCGGAACGAAGCGTCGGGACACCCAAAGGAAGTCGGACATGGACACGTGCACGTACGGGCACGAGGGGGCTGACGCGGGCGGGGCCGCACTGTCGTGGGCCAGCACGACGCGGGCGGTGGGGGCCGGCATTGTCGCGGGAGCGACGCGGGGATGGGCTCGGAAGGTTGGGAAGAGGGGTTTGGATTCGGAGAGGGCGGCGAGGGGAGTTCGGTGGTGCCTTCGGATTTGGATTTGGTGGAGTAGATTGGGAGATGGAAGGGTTTTTGTGAAGGTGGGAAAATTGGAGTTTCCTTTTCTGTGAGAGATGGGTTTATGCTTCTGAGAGAGATACGTAATGGATAAGAGGGAAGGGGTACGTGGGGCGCTGGGTACGGATCTGAGAGGGAGGACTGGGGAGAGTGGGTAAGTTAAATGTGTTTGGGCTTGGGTTTGGGCTCCAAAAAGAGAACTAACCAAAAATTAATAAAAGAGGCCCAAGACAAACTCAATTAATTAATAACACAAATACAATTATCATATACAAATTGTGGGCTTCACAACCTTCCTTCCTTAGAAAATTTCGTCCTCAAAATTTTAAAGATAAGGGCCGGAATACAATCCTACAATCATGCCTCAAACCAGTTTGGGTATTCTTCTTCAACAGCCTTATGCCTAACTAGCTAACTGTCCTATAGCAAAACCATCTAATGCAATATCTTCATTAATATTATACACTATTCTCAAATAACATTCTTCCCTCCTTAGAAATGCAGTCACTATCCACAATTATGGATTTCTTTTTTCATCCCTGAATTGTCAATTACCGTCATCATCTTAGAAAATTTGTCTTTCCACATTTTTTTACTAAACAAAAATAATATTTTTTGCAATATATTATGTACTTCCTTTAGCTTGTTAATATATATCCAAATTTTAATTCTAAGACATACCACTTCATGTGTTCCAATTACGTTCTTATACCTCTTATTCGTTCTTGACCAAAATATTATAATTTGGTACACTCCATCTTGTTGTAATACTCTAGTATCAAACCTCAGTAACCCAATACCACACTTAAAATCCAACATCACGCTTCTATACTCCAATTTGTCATGATTAGTAAAACTTTTATCATTCCTTACTCAAATGTGACCACTCTGTAATTTATTTAGACGTCTATTTTCACCAACATGTATATATCTTGATTCCAAATTCGTATTTACATATTTGATCCCGAATTCTCAATAAAATTTAATTATCCTGTTTAAGCTCGAATCCTTTATCTTGATTTTACTATATCATTTCACTACAAAAATTTGTCAGATTAGCGACGTTCCAAAACGTCGCTAATCTCGGCCTAAACGTCGCTAACCTAAATTAGCGATGTTTTCAGCAACGTTTTAGAAACGACGAAAAAAATGTGTCGCTAATCGAAAAAACGTCACTATGGCGACGTCAGTTAGCGACGTTGATAACGTCGCTAATTAGTGACGTTATTTGTGACGTTCTCACGTGGACGCTAATTAGCGAAGCAATTGGCGACGTTATTGTGTGGTCGCCATTTAGCGACACTTTTGGGATGTTTTGGCAACGACGTGCTGACACCAGATTTGGTGCCACATGTTGCCACGTCAGCAATTTAGCGACGCTTTTAGCGACATTAATTAACGTCGCTAAAATTTAGCGACGCTTATTAACGTCGCTAAGTTAAAAAATATAAAAAAATTGAATCCAGAATGCAAATGGAGCTGGGGCTTGAGCCAAAATACAGAATCCAAAATATAAAATACAGATTCCAATCCCTGGGTTCGTCGACCCCCTCGGTGGAACACTCAACACCGGCACGCACAATACATTCCAGAATATACAAAAAATATAAAGAAAAAATAATATCCTCAACGAACAAAGTTAATATATAATATCCTCAACGAACAAAGACAATATCTTCAAATACGTACAAAGTCAATATCCTCAACGAACAAAGTGAATATTTCTAAATACGTATAAAGTAAAAAATATAGTACAGTCTGAAAATGCAAAAATGAAACTACTGATCGCTTGGAGCTAGAGTTGAACCCGGTGCTGGAGCCGGAGCTGGAGGAGGAGCACCACCAGATAACTGTCGTCGCAACGCCAGGATCGTCTGATACTCCTCCGGTGACAACAGGTGGACGAGCATGTCCTTCCGTGTACCGCCGGATGCAGATGATGCTCCCGACGTACCAGCAGACGGTCGCTCCGTAGCCATATCCTGGAACTGCTGTATCTGCTCGACCAACTGCTGCATAGCCTCCTGCGTAGCGAGGGTCATCTGTCGCAGTACCTCAGTAGTCTCCTCCAGCCTCTCAAAGCGTGAGATGAGCACAGAATCATCTGTATGCAGCGCCACCATCCTCTGCAGCATCTCATCACGCAGAGCTGCGATCTGTGCATCGATAATCTGCTGTTGGTGGAGCGACTCCTCAGTCTGTGTGGGGCCGGGCACACTAGTGGCGGTCGTAGAGGCCTGTGACGCAATGAAGGCACCATAGGAGCCCGTACCTTAGTACGTACCCCTATGCAAGCCACCAACGGCCCTCATCTATAGCTCGTTATCTGACTGAGCTGCGACGGCCGGGGGCTGCTGGAAAGTGCTAGCACCAGCTCCTTCTGACGGTGTCGGCCCGGCCTCCCTAAGCCTCAAAAACTCGGCCTAGAAATAACATCTATATGAATTCTCACATGGTCGCTAAAAATTAATATTAATGAACTAGCATTAAGTAAAACTTCAAAACTCGGCGTAGAAATAACATCTATATGAATTTTCTATGTAACTAAAAATTAAGATTAATGAACTAGCATTAAGTAAAACTTACGTAGGTGTACCAGGCCTTGTAGTCTACGAACTGCTCCCCCTTCGTATGCGTGGCGAGGAACAAGGTCACCATGTTCGGGTCTTCTCCTGATTGAACCTGTTACAAAATTATTATATGATTTGTCAGTTAAGTTGAAAGAAATATATTACGATGAAGTATTAATTATGGGTATACGATAAGATATGTACCATATGAGTGAAGAAATCCATGATGGACCGTAACCCACCACACCACTGTGACCCCGCCTGTCGCGCTCTTTTAGACTTCGCAGACTTCTCCTTGTAGGTTTTCTCCTCGAATCTCCTCTTCATTGCCGCCCAGTCGGCGGCAGAGATCCAGCCCGGAATAGGCTCTTCCCGGCACTCGTGATCCTTTAGTCGAGGATCGCGTCCCTAATGAGCTTGTTGGCGATGCTGGAAAAAATAGACTCGACAGCAACAGCACGGTAGGGAGGTAAAAAGTAAGTCCGCTGAAATAATCATAGAAGTACGTAAGTTATAACATAACATACTAAATGTTAAAAGAAAATAAACTTTTACGTACCGAGAAGTGCTCAAACTAGAAGGCCTTCTTGTCGGCCGGGACATCCCTCCAGTTGATCCAGGGCGCCCCGTAGTTCTGTCGCAGGAATGTCCCCAGCGACCGGTGTACGAAGGAGGGATAATACCTGTAAAATGGAAATTAAAATTTATTAAACAATTTTATAATAAATTTAAACAAATTAAATGCAAAAATATTTTTACTTACCGCCTGGTCCGAGTACAGGCCTAAATATCCAAACTCAGATCCCCCTCCGGGCGACACGGAGGATCTGTCTCAAATGGGAGCTGCAGCCTGCCCCTGCCCCCTGCCCCCTTGCCCCTACCCCTGTCCCTGCCCGCAGCCTGCCCCTCGGCCTCACCCTCGGACTCGGCGTGGGACTCGCCATCGCCCTCGCCGTCGATGTGGGCCTCGACCTCGGCCTGCTCCTCAGTAGTGGGGTCGGCCTCTGGAATACTCGACGGTACTGGCTGCGTAGAAGAAGAAGGCCCTAGCCTGGAACTGCTAGAGCCGGGTATGGAGACACTGCCGACGACTAGACCGCTAGTGTATACTGTAGTGTAGGGGGATGACGAGTCGGTAGGAGTGGTAGATGGAGACTGTCGGCCTCATCGACTCCCACCAGTACCGGAATCAAAGGATCCACGTCGAGCCATATCTGAAAAAAATACAGAAGTAAACCATACTACAACCGAAAAAACAAAAGTAAACCATACTACATCTAAAAAATAACAAAACTAAACCATATTACATCTGAAAATTAAACATATTCAATCCTCTTCTGAATATTCATCTTGTTCCGAGTCATTTTCCTCTTCCTCTTCACTTCTATCAACTTCCTCTTCCTCTTCTGATACTTCTACCTCTTCCAATTGATGAAATATGTCATGAGGAACTTCCGTTGAGTCCACATCGACAATATTTGTAATAAGAGGTAGTTCGTCTTTCTGATAAGCTATCTCGTCGACATCGAAGGTATTCCGAGCTTTAGTCTTACAGACTGCCCACCAATCTGATCTCCCGGCTCCTCGTTTTGGATAGCTGGTAAAGTAAACTAGCTGAGCCTGGCTTGCTAGAACAAACGGCTCATAAGCTTGATATCAACGGCGATAATTTATGTCAATAAGGCCATGTTTGTCAACTCTCCAACCTCGACCTTGGATCGGATCGAACCAGTCACATCTGAACAAGACGATCTTACAAGGTTCTATAGCATAATTGTATATCAGTTACACAATCTCCTGTAAGACGTCGAAGAAGTTATTGCCTGGGTCGACTCTTTGTAGTTTGAAGATTTTATGCACAAACAACTATTCTTCGTAGAATCCAAATCCAAGAAGTCGTCTCTTATTCGAGCATTTGTTGACTTGAACCTGAAGCCATTTACGCAGTAACTTGGCCAGGTCTTCACTTGATAAATTGGTCCCTTGGCTAGAGTTTTAATATACTCATTCTCAAGGATTGCCTCTGGACGATCAACCTAAATACCAAATAAATGATGCTAACTTAATTATTCTGTGCAAGTATGTACGTACATAAAAAGTAAATTGTGAAGATATCCGTACATATGCGCTCAACCAAAAAGGAAAATGAAGTCTCATTTGCTGTTCTACTTCCTCCTCTGTTGCGTACGGATTTTTGGACGTTACCTCATCCTTAAACATGCTGGAAAGCAACGAAGCATAGGTATATTAGTTATATTGAGAAGCAACGAAGCACGCAAAATAATTTTACTTACCCCTCTAGCTTGTCCACTTCTTCCTCGTCGTAGTTGAGCAATACATATAACATTGCAGCGCTAACCTTGTCGTCATTTAGATATCTTTTTTTTATTTTACCAGATGGTTTTCTGTAGGCAGTAAATATTTTCAGCTTTGCTTCAATACCAACTTTATAGCCGTCGTCATTTCTGGGAGCTCTTGTTCTGTTTGTAGCAATATGAGGCTGAAAATACATGGAACAGAAGTTTAAAATCTCCTCAAGGACATATGCTTCCCAAATAGAACCCTCTACCCGTGCCTTATTTTTTTACCTTCCTCTTGAGGTGGTTCAACTGTCGCTCGAATGGGTACATCCAACGATAACCGACAGGTCCAGTAACAAGAGCCTCATGAATAAGATGAATCGGTAAAAGCTCCATTGAGTCAAAGAATGCAGGAGGAAAAACTCTCTCAAGTTTGCAAAGTGTTACCACAATGTCCTTCTCTTGCTTCTCTAAACGATCGACGAACAACTTGCAAGAACAAAGATCTCTGAAGAATATGCTAAGCTCTGTTAATGGATCCCAGACTATCGACGGTAATAATTCCCGAAATGCAACAGGAATTAATCTCTCAATGAATACGTGACAATCGTGGCTCTTTATTCCGGTCAGTTTACACTCCTTTATGTCGACACATCTTCTAAGATTGGAGACATATCCGTCCGAAAATTTCAAGTCCTGGATCCATCTACAAAGTTTTACTTTGTCCTCCTTGTCCAGCGAGTAGATTGCCTTAGGCCGCAAAAGCTTTTCCTTCCCGTTGTCTATCATGTGCAATGTAGGACGTCTGTATATTTCGGCTAAGTCCAATCTAGCCTTCTGATTGTCTTTTGTCTTTGCCTTGACGTCCATTACAGTATTAATTATGTTATCAAACACGTTCTTCTCGATATGTATGACATCAAGGTTATGTCTAATCAGATTTGTGCTCTAATATAGCAGATCCCAGAATATACTCCTTTTGGTCCAGTTATGATCTTCGCCAAATTCCTCGCAACGGCTGCTCGTTGAAGGATCTTCAATAGCACTTGGGATTTCTTTTACTTGCTCCCATGTGTCCTCTCCGGACCACATTGGTGGTGGATCACCCTTCACCATAGCTCCGACACGGAAAGCAGTTCTGTTCCTACGGTATGGATGGTCTTTCGGCAAGAACTGCAGGTGACAATCAAAGAAGCATGGCTTTCCTCTGTGTCTCAAACGAAAAGCCTTAGTGTGGTCCATGCAATACGGACATGAAAGCCGACCATGAGTGCTCCATCCATATAACAATCCATAAGCCGAAAAGTCATTGATTGTCCACATTAGTGCTGTCCGTATCTGAAAATTTTATTTTTTCGAAGCATCATACGTGTATGCCCCTGTTTCCCATAGCTGCTTCAGCTCATCTATCAACGGATGTAAGTACACGTCGATGTTCCTCTTCAGGTTGTTTGGACCGGGGATGATAATAGTTAAGAACATGTAAGGTGTCTTCATGCACATCTAAGGCGGTAGGTTGTATGGAGTGAGGATTATCGTCCAACATGAATATTGGGAGCCTGAAAGACCAAATAGGGTGAAACAATCAGAACAGAGCCCCAACCTTACATTACGTGCATCAGAAGCGAAATTAGGATATGCTCGATCGAAGTGCTTCCACACTTCTCCATCAGATGGGTGATCCAACACTCCTTCGGTCTGTTGTCGCTTGTGCTAACTCATATTTTCGGCAGTCTCTTTCACCATGAACAACCTCTACAACCGTGGCGTCAACGGCAAGTAGTGCATTGAAGCAGTCGGTCTTCTAGACTTGCCTGCAGCTGTTGGCTTGTAGCGATCAACACCATAGAATCCGTACACTTCTGCATCCTTGTGATCTTTGTAGTAAAGTATACATCCATTCTGACAGCAATCGATCTTGTCGTATCCCATCCAGAGGGATCTCACCATCCTCTTAGAGCGGTAGAAGTCTTTCGCTAAATTGGCACCCTCCGACAAGATATCGGTAATCAACTCGAGCACTCTATTGTAGTATTCTTGCGACATGTTAAAGTCAGACTTTATGCTCAAGAGCCGAGTGCTCACCTCTAACGGTGAATGGTCCTCACAGCCAGGGTACAAAGGAGTCCTTGCATTCTCCAGCGACTCCATGAACTTCGCGGCATCGGCATTCGGTGCCTCCTCAGCTGCATCATGATTGTATGGATCGAAACTAGGCCCCGCAGCGTCGAAGACCATGTTCACGTACTCGTTGTTGACACTAGTTCGGTTGTGGACATTTATATAAGGCTCCACATAAGGCTCAACATAAGGCTCCACATAAGGCTCCATATAAGGCTCCGCTTGGAATGCTAAAGGTACAAGCTCTCCGTGTGCGGTCCATTGGTAGTAATTCGGAAGGAAACCCTTTGTGTATAAGTGATACGTCACATCCAATTCTGGTTGAAACTTCATGTTCTGACATTTTGCACACGGACACTTAATGTCCATGCCGTCCATGGATTGAGGAAACGTCTTCGCGAATTGGAGGAATTATTCTACTCCGGCGATGTATTCATCTCGCACACTGCACCTGTCATCTCGAATGCGGTTGTACATCCTCGAACGGTCTAGCAGATACATGGATATAACCATTTCTAGATATCTGTAAATATGAATAAACTTAAAAACTAAAACGAATATACTACATACTACATACATACATATATACTGTGAGCCCCCTAGGGGCCCCACCCCGAGCAGCAGACCCCCCAACCCCACGAGCAGCAAGAAGGTCCTAACCCGACGTACGGCCGTGACTCGGGACCATTCCTATGAGTATCGGGATCAAGGAAAATAGACGACGGCATTAACCAACCAACAAAACTACGTGTTACAAATGTTGGCCCTATCGGTACGTGGTTTCGAATCGGAGTATCAGATTTTTCGGTGTCGAAAAAATAATAATTATTACTAAATTATCAGATTTTTTAGCACTATTGGTGCCTCAGACCCAGCCCCCCCCCCCCCCCCCCCGTACCCCTTCCCCCTTTACCACCCCTAACCCTAACTCGAACCCTATCCCTAACCCCTCCCCCACCAGCCCCCATCCCCTCCCCAGCCTCCCCTCACCCCCCTATTCCCCTCCCCCACCCACCACCCCTAAACCTAACCCGAACCCTTACCATAACCCTCCCCTCCTCCTAACCCCCCCGCCCTCACCCCCAGCCGCCCTCACCCCTCCGTCCCTTCCCCCCCCATACACCCACCCCTAACCCGAACCCTAACCCTTCCCCCCCAGCCCCCCTCCTCACCCCAGCCGCCCTCACCCCCCTGTCCCACCCCCCAGCCACCCTCCAACCATTCCTCACCCCCAACCACCCGCACCCCCCTGCCCCTCCCCTCGAGCCACCAGCACCCCCCAACCACCAACAACCCAAATAGAGAGAGAGAGAGGGAGTCACGTACTGGAGGAGAGTCGTCGTACTGGAGGAGAGTCGCTGGAGAGAGTGAGAGTCGTCGGAGAGAGTGAGAGCGCCGGAGGGAGAGAGTAAAATGGATGGGGGAAATGAATCGGGGGGGGGGGAATTTAATTTTATTAGAATTTAGCGACGTTCATACTAACGTCGCTAAATTAGTCGCTATTAGCGACGTCATAGCGACGTTTCGCGACGACTAGCTCATGTAACTAATATACGTCATTGTCACGTCGCTATTTTCGTCGCTAGTAGCGACTGTTAGCGACGTTTCAATTATACGTCGCTAATGTCCACAATTTAGCGGCATTTTGCCAACGTCGCTAAATTTACGTCGCCAATTGAGCAGATTTTAGTAGTATTTTGACTAAACTTTTCTCTGTCAAAAATATATCTTACTACATCTCCCAACCTTGTATTATTTACAATCCTTCTATCGCTGGTTTATGATTTAAAATCTTTTACACTCATCAGTTCATACGATTGCCATCCTTAATTAGTTACACCATAAGTCCAAAATTTCTTGGTTCGGTCGTCATTTATTTTGATTCATCGTGCATCTTCCGAAAGTGCATCTCCTTGCTTATCATTTAGCAACCTCTAATCTACAATGTCAATTTACAACATATTCATATCTTTAATTATCTCTTCCTTGATTCAAATCTCAAGTCACAAGTATTCATATTTATCTCATCTTCATCCTATAACTCATGTACTCTATAAATTCCTGCTATAAATCATTCCAGATTTAAATCATCAGGTACGATCGAATTTTAGGCATGATCAATAGGTGCAATGATAAAATATATGCACGATCAGAATTATCTAGATATAATATGAGATAGAGTTGGAATATTGTTGTGATCAAAATCATTTTAGGCAAGAGTAAAATCTAGGTACGATTAAAATATGATCAAATGATCATAAAATAGAGAAAAATCAAATGAGATCTCATGAAACAGAAAAGGCAAGAAAGAAACGAACATCAACAGTTTATTGAGAAGGCAGAAAGTAGTAGAATCTTCTGAGATGAGTGACTAAAAATTTTAAATCAAATTGGAACGGGGTATAAGGGTTTGTGACTCAGGGAAAATCAACAAGTTATATGATAGTAGGATGGCAAGGTGATTAGAATAATATAACTATGATAGGAATGTAATCGGATAAAATATTTCTATTGAGTACTGAGTGATGATCAAAGGAGATGGAAAGAATATCGTATCTTTGTTTCAATGGTCAGCAGAAAGGATATGCAGAAAAACTGACTTACAAGATAACCATATTATTAATACCAATACAAAAACCTATCTCTAACTCGCTAAACTAGCTGAACTTCCAGTATCTACAGAAAACTAAGGCAGCTGCCAAGGTATTAAAACTAATTCTATTTGGAATCATAAACCATCTAAATCAAAATTTCATCCGTCGTTATATGTAACTCGTATGTCAAATGTATTTCAAATTTCAAGTATTTCTCTCGATAAATTCATTTTACAGACATCAATTTTCTATTGTCAATAATTCTTCCAAAACTGAATACATCAAAGTCACAATCCTCACTTGTTAGAGTAAATCCTTAGAAAGTCGATCCATGATCTATATTCGAGAATTTTCAATTCTTGAAATCAATTGACCAAATTATAATCACTAGTCAAATTTTAATCTTTAACCATGCACCTAACAATCGTTCTCATCCAAACACATTAGCAAAATATCACAAAATCTCAATCATTCTTACCATAACTAATATGAGTCTCCAATGTTTGGTAGAAATTTTAAACCCAATTGTCCCTTTTCAAAGTTACATGCCAATGGTCTTATCTCAATTCCTCACTGCTTATTCACTATCATTTCATTGCTCGTGATATTCCTTCCATGGTTATAGCTGTCCCTTCTGAGTACAGTAGTCGTCTGATCATAAAAGTTAATCCTCGTCAAGTGTTCATTTACTTGATCATCATATTCTCATGTTTATATATATTATCCAAATTCACTTCCTCTTTAGGAAAACCTTACCAAATCCTAGACTTTCCTTGCTAACTCTACCTATGTTTTCCTCTATCTTCCATAACTCTTCCTTTAATCATAAAATTCAAAATCGTTAATTATATCCATTTGTTCAAATCCAATGCCCAAGCACTAGTAATGATTCTATCCTAAATGAACCACAATTTATAATTCTCTCTAGACTAACTTGCTTACAATGTGCCTTGTCATTCAACCCTTAGCGATCTAATCTTATTGACAAAAATATCGATCCTCTAAGGGTGCTCTTACCGGAATAATATAATAAGGTTGCTAGGTAACTATCTAGATTTTTTCTGCATATAACTGTCAACTAACTATATATAGCAACAAAATATATAACTATCCACAAAACATATGCAATACACTAAAATTGGACCTTGAAAGAGATTGAGCCAATAGAGATTGACATGGTCATAATAAGTTATAGAAAAATCAAGTAGAATTCCATAGGAAATCTATTCTTTCTGGCTGTGATAAGAGATTTCTGAAAATGGAGACAACCGCTAAAAATATAAATCCTCTAATCGGGCAAAAGTCAGAATAATTTAATGGTGCTAAAAAGACAATCATGGTATGAATATAGTCTTAATAATATTCAGAAACCAAATATATCCGAAGTCACTTTGCCTCAAATTCATGCCTTGCAGAGTGCACCTGACTGCAATGAATTTTTGGCTCCATAACTTGAATAATAATCGATTACCGAGTAGTCGATCAACTTTATCCATTTTTAGCTGAATAACATAGGAGACAAACATGATGCATCTAGGACATAGTCTCAATAATATCCGAAAACCTATAAACACCTGAAATCACTTCAACTTAGAGCCTATGCCTCGCTAGTGCGCATCTGGCTGCAGTAAACTCATAATTTTTATAATTCAGATAAATGACTGCAACGCATATGTGCGAAGCCATATTAGGCCACTGAATATTTTCTCAACTTTGTCAATAAGAATTTCAAAGGGATAGCTCAACAATTCAAATGTTTTTCAATGAATAAAAAAAATTCAACAATAGAATGAAATCAATTCTCTGACCGTTCCTGCTTCATGATACTGAAGCATTGAGTTTAGAACTTTCTAGGCCTTGAATTGATCGAGAAGTTGCCTAGAGAGAGTAAGATTTCAAGTTGAGTGGAGGAAGTCAACAAATGAAAATATTCTCGGTCCTTCGAATAACTTAGGAAATATCAATCAATATTGGAATTATTTCTAGAAAATAATTCCTTTGGAAGATTCGTGAACTAGCTAAGTTGAACCAATTCTTTTGGTAGCAATTAAACTTGGGGCTTTATGGTTCCAGAAGAATTTGGTTCGGAATTAGTTCCGAGAAAGTCAATGGGGAATAAGGTCAAGACAAATGGTTGGATACAGTAGTCGTAGAAATACTTTGGGTAGATAAGAGTTTATTAGGTTTGCTAAAGGAGAATTTAAAATTCTAAATAGTGAATAGATCTATATTCTAAATAAAGATAGAGAAGTAAGATTTGATTAAACTAATAAAGAAATTGGAAATAGGTTTGCTGAATAAGAAGAATGAAAAATATAATATTAATCCATAAATAGCGAAATAGTATAGATCCTAAGGGATGGTAGAATCTGATAAAGATATGGAGGAAAATAATCCCCGAAAGTCATGAGACACTAAAAGATATATAAAATCTAGAAATAATATAGGGAGTAAAATATACCATCATACAATCGGCCTAATCTGGGTAAGGTTTGGGTACAACATATGTAAGGTAACCTATGAAACTATAAGCAAGCAAAAATAGATTTTATATAAATAAGATAAATTTGATCCGATATTGTGACATGGTGAAAATAATCTAAGTGTTCTAATTTTGTTTCTAGAGTCTGTTTTCCTAGAGTCATATCTAGATCTAGGTCAGACTGCAGAACTGCATGCTGGTCTAGACTAAGTTGACTAGACCAATTTACAGAACTGGACCTGCATGGGCCACCACTTAAAACATGTCACGATCCGATCCTAAATATAGTGGGTCTAGTCGGATCATGCCCAGCCTACACCGTTGTGAGACGGCAGCAGTAAGCTGTATCAAACAGTGAAACACAACAGGCAAATATCTAACGAAAATAAAAATATTTTTATTAAACTGAAATTGGTCTGAAATAGAAATAACAAGATAACAACATCACAATTCATTTATTACAATTGTTCTGATAAAGTAAAGAAAAGGGAAAGAACAATGCCAACATCTAGGGTTCTGGGGTTCCTGGTTCTGGTTCAGCTAAATCTGCAGGACCCAAGTCAGGCCCGTAGTAAGAACTGTAAGCTAGCTCCTCCTCATCGCAATCACCTAAAAATATTGGGTCTCTAGTCAGGAATGAAGAAGAAACATATTTTCTCCCACATCTAGCATTTCTAAAATAATAATAAATGAAAATATGAGACAGTTTGAGAAACAATAGAAGTTTTTGTAAATAATAGTAAAAGACAACAATCAGTGTGGTCTCTGATATCAAATATGATGCAATTCTATGCCAGTGTTTTGAGTATATAACAGGGCCTATGACCGGCTGGGATAGAGGCAATATGTATACTAACGTTTTGGCCAAAACGAATAGCATACGGTATGGCTCAACCCCTGTGCGGTAAGGGTTAGCGCGGGAGAGACAATCGAGAAGTTTGGCTTTAGTCACAGACGTTATAATACTCCTCCAAGCAATCCCCGAGTCAATAAGTCAATGAGTCAATCAATCAATCCGTCAATCGATGTGGAGTCCGAGAGGGATCCATCGTAAATAAAAAATTGTCACTACAGTACATGAAACTACTGATGCATACATTTAATTATGAAAATAAAAATACAGACATGGAAGAGATATGAACTTGCCTCAGATGTTTCCTCGGCGTAGGCAGCAACAAGTAGGTAACTGCTAAGTTCTTAGGGATCAGAACCTACAAGATCGTTGTACCAAATTTTAGTAACTAGAAACTATGTTTTAACTCTAAGGAACGACACCAAATACTAAGTCTGGTAGGTTGGAATAACCTATTTGTGGAAAATAAATATATTTTAGGAATAAATTTTATTACAAAATAATAATTGATAAAATAGTCGTTTTTGAATAAAATATATGTTTTGCCGTAATAATAAATATTAAGAAAATAATTTTAAATCATATTTTTAGAGATTAATAATTTTAAGGAATTAGATTTTCCAAACTAATATTTTTACTAATTAGAAAATATTTACCGAACAATATTAATAAAACAATTTCCCTTAGAAAATATATTTTAACCATTTTTCGTAATAAAAGGAAAATAGCTTTTAATTGCCAAAAAAAATAATACTTTATAAAATACGATTTTTACCAAACTAACGATTTAAATTAATAGCAAAACATTTTCGGTTATTAATGCTAAAAACTATTTTATTTACCGAAATCAATTATTTTAGCAAGTAAAAATTATTTATAGATATTATATCTTTTTATTATCTATTCTAATTATTGAAAGTTTTTGGTATAAAACGTGTTTAGAAAAAAATATATATATATATATATATATATATATATATATATATATATATATATATATATATATATATATAAAATATATATATATATATATATATATATATATATATATATATATATAAGTTTTCTTGTGACAATCAAATGATATTAATAATATTTTGGTGAAACTAATTAATAGTAATAGACCATTTTTTTCTAACAAATCCATTTCCCATAATTCTTAATAATCCGACAATTAATTTATTAAAACATTTTGCTATAAACAAATACTTATTCTATTATGAAGCATTTTAGACATACAACTATTTAGGAAAATATATATACGTTTTCTCATAATAATTAAAATTACTAATATTATTTTGTTAACCTAGTTGATGATTAAACCATTTATACTATTATTACAACAGCTCTAATACAAACACAAATAATAATCTCACAATATACTGCTTAATCTATAATTTCTATGATAACCATTATACTAACACATTCCTACACAATGAACCAACAGTATTACTACAGAACTAAATTATTCCAATTGGCCAGGACATAAAATGGGTTCTGTGAAAATGACAGAAGGTATTCGGAACAGGAATTTACCAATAGTTTGTACGAAAGAGCACCGAGGGGTGGCCTCGGACTCGAAACGAAGCGTCGGGACGCCCAAAGGAAGCTAGACACGGACACATGCACGCATGGGCACACGGGGGCTGATGCGGGCGGGGCCGCGCTGTCGGGGGCCGGCGTGGCGGCAGGGCATGGCGCGGGCGATGGCGGCAGGCACTATTGCGGGAGTGACGCAGGGACGGTCTCGGAAGGTTGGGGAGAGGGGTCTGGATTCGGAGATGGCGGCCAGGGGAGTTCGGTGGTGCCTTCGGATTTGGATTTGGTGGAGTAGATTGGGAGATGGAAGGGATTTTGTGAAGGTGGGGAAGTGGGAGTTTCCTTTTCTGTGAGAGATGGGTTTATGCTTCTGAGAGAGATACGTAATAGAGGGGTATGTGGGGCGCTGGTACGGATCTGAGAGGGAGGACGGGGAGAATGGGTAAGTTAAATGGGTTTGAGCTTGGGTTTGGGCTCCAAAGAGAGAACTAACCAAAAATTAATAAAAGAGGCCCAAGACAAACTCAATTAATTAATAACACAAATACAATTATATATACAAATTGTGGGCTTCACACATGGTGTCAACGGAACATTAGATGAAAGAATGGTAACGTGAATCATTGTGATTTATGAGTTTCAAATTACATTACACCAAAACAGTCATTTTCAAACGACTATAAGCGTTAGAAAAATTATTCCTAACAATTTTTTACAGTAGTTAGTACAGTGTGGGAAATTTTCCTAAGGGTAATAAACTGTTTGGTAAAACAATTTTCTCTAACGGTATAACAACGTTAGGAAAACAAAGGTCCTAATTAATGGTAAAAAACTATTGGTAAAATAATCTTCCTAACGGTAGAAAACCGTTGAAAAAATAAAGGTTTTAACAGTAAAAAAAACCATTGAAAAAATAATATTCCTGACGGTAACACACCATTGGAAAGTTTACTTTCCTAACAGTAGAAAACCATTACCAATTCGCTGTACCAACGGAAAAAAAACCATTGGGAAAATAAATTGGCTAACAGTGAAAAATCTTAAGAAAATTAAATTTTCTAGTAGTATAAAATTGCTGCAATGAGAATTTGTTCATATTGCCATAAACATGTAGTTCACTCTAGATTATCAAACATAATATATATTCATCATATAAGAGTCATTTCAATTAACCACAATAATTATGAAAGGAAATTTAAGCTCAACATATAACTTGATAAAAGTACTTAAACATTAAACGAATCTAAATAACATAAAGTTTGATAGAGTCTGGTCAAAAGTAAAAAAAGCTATATATTTCGTATGCAATACTTGGGCCAAAATAACAAAGCCTCCATTGGCTATATCACAAAGTTTGTAATTGCTATTTTGCGGACCATCAAAAATCGGTTCTTCCGGATATATTACCTTCGTCACCCAAACAATATTCTCCCCGTCTTGTAACACCTCCATATGATGGCATATGGTGTGTGTTGCGAGATATTCCTTTGCGACCTCCTTCAAATCTCGTGAAAGTAACATCACATATTTCTTTCCTTTGGAAGATAATCCAACATTGTTGGTCGGGATGACAGGGCTAGCAACATTGTCATCATGGGTATTAGGACCAACTGGAGTCTACTTTGTGTTAGAGGCAACTTCAGTCCTTGGTGTTACATTGAATCCGAATTGATTTTATTGCATATTCATATTTTGTAGCATATTTTGTTGCATATTCATAAAGGCAGAAGTAATAGTTTCAGTCACTTAGTTTTGTAATTCCATTTTCCACAAACGATGGTCTTCGATGTCTCTTTGTCTGGCTATTATTTTTGTAACTTGTGTCATTTTAATTTGCTTTACAGAGGAGGTAGAGCTGATTGCACGACAATAACTCTTCTTTTTTCCAAATTCATAAACTTCAGCAATATGATCACTTTCGAGATCTTCTAAGCTTGTGATACCATCGCTACTATTAAGACTTGCTTGTAATTTTTGCCTCTCTTCTGCTGCTTCAATTAGAGCCTGCATTTTCATGATTACAAAGTAACATTTACTCCAAATTATGTATTATAAGCTAAACAATATATTAAAAAAGATGTTATATATGCCAATAAGAAAATAGTTGTTTGCAAATCATAAAGCAACTTCAAATGTTTAGTAGCAGTTTTTTACTACTATACAGAAAGTTTTGGTTCTGCGATACGAACTTCAACATCTAGTATATTAACTCCATTACAAAGTAATATATATATATATGAAGTTTTCTATGTGACAGGAACTTCAAGATGAATACTTTCATCTATGTCAAATTATTCAGACCTGAAAAATATCAACATATTATATACACAACAAAGTACTTCCGCAGTTAATAAGTTAATTAATCCTACTAAGCTAAAACATTCTTTTCTGTCAAAACAAATCAGGTTCCATAAACTTCTACTGTCATTGCACATTTATATATATTTTCCAATCCAATATGATTAACATATTAAGTAACTAAGCCTCAATTATAGTTCCTAACAAATTATGTCCATGTTTTATCATATCAGTGTATGTTCTCAATAATTAATCCAAAGACTCCCCTAGCTCACCTACACCCTCACCAGCCCGTTGCAGAGAACCAAGCATCAAAAAAACCCACCAAAAACTCACCAGCAACCAACCACACAACAATTGCTAGTGCCAATCATTCACTTCATATTCATAATTTCAAATCACTCACATACAAAAACTCTTACCAGTTTCATAAAGCAAGTTCAAAAGTTTACAAAGTAGTTTGAAGTAACATCACATTTAAAATGTAACAGTATATTTGAGAATTGCAAATCATAAAGCAACTTCAAAAGTTTACTGAAGGACAACTATTACTAGTTTCTTACTATTATGTGATTGACACATCCATCTCTCTCTTCCTGGAGAGATGTTGGAACATTGTACATTTGGATTTTAAATTATCATCTATAAACATGACTATTAAATGTTTAAGTAGTTTGAAGATCAGGCTGCTAAACCAAGTATTGGACAAATGGTCTTTATCTTTATGATGCCTCCCTGGATAAATAGAGTCCTACTGGAACACAAGTTATATGTACACATTTTTATGACTTTCAAGTCTTTGTCTTCAGTAGGCTGCTAAATCTATTAGACTTCCTACTGCATAATATTACTTTATTTAGGATTTCCTTTTTGCACACTATATAAATAAATGTTATCATGGTTCAGAGATCCATTCTTTTGTCTTGTATCACTCCCTAAGTCCCCCTATACATTAGTGTACAATGACACTGATGCAAAATAGAATTAAGCAATCAGGAAAAAGTAGCATGGAAGAAGTGCATCATATTAGAAAATGTGCATCACGCTTTCCTATCTAATTAATACATGTCGATTTTTTTTTCTATCATCGACATATATATGACCAAAGCAAGCCAAAATATGACTTAGAATTTTAAAGTACTTACATATTTTTCTGCTGCACATGGAAGCACCTCCCCAGTTTTTCTTTTAATGTGTTCCCTTTTCCAAGCCTCTACACGTGAAAGCTTTTCTACTGGATTTTCCTTTGCCTACATGCACAATCATGACTAATGAAATATAATGTACTTAATAATTAGTTATTATTTGTGAAAAATAAGGTACACACCATTTTTTTGTATACTCTACTATAAGGTTTCCATCCAAAGTGTGAGTGATAGGATTTTTGGCCTTTTTTTTTTTACCATTTTTCTTGCATTGCTCCTTCTTTTTATCACTATATATACTCAATGTCTACAAACTTCTCCCACCAGATAAGATAAATATCTCTGGGACGGTTATCAAAGGCAACACGTTTGGGTATAGGTTGTCCATTAATTTTAAGATATTTTGTACGCAATGTGGACTTTACGGTTCTAAAATATTACAAAAAATTCTTTTCCAGTATAGCTCGAGAAATCTTGGGGTCCACATTCATCTGAAACTATTTCTGTCACAACGTCACAGCAAAATGCAAATACAAAATCTGAGTTAATTACATAAAAACAAGTTCAAATGTATACATACAAGTTGAATGTGTAAAATACCATGAGCTCATTCCATATATTTTTCCTGTAGAAGTCATCTACTTTCCTCCACTCTTCATAACCAATTGAAATTTGAGCACGAATTAGGGCACTACAGCGAGAACTCCATTTTGCTGCATCTCTACCCTTAGTACCCTCTAAATCAGTAACTATTGAGTATTTTTTGCCATTTGGTGGGAGTGGAACATCTGTTTCTTGGGTGTCTTTTGTACCTACAGATGTACTAGCACTAGGTTGGAAGACATTTCGTAATACAACTACACAAAATATCAAGAATGAATAATTATAATTGTATCAGCTAAGATTACAGCGATGCATCTCCTAAGAGTAAAATTGTATCAGCTAACACTACACTGATGCATATCTCCTAATAGTGTAATTGAATTAGCTAGATGCACCGTTAGGTGGATACTTATATGGAAGAAGTGTGATGGAAAATATTGTGCCAACACACATAATGCCTCAGCAATCATATCTTTGGCATCTTGGATATGCTCTCGAAATAAGACCTTCGAGCAAAGTATATTGAAGTACAAGCTTACTTGCAAAATGGCTCGTTCAACTCACGAAACTTTGGATATGTATGTTGAATCTTAATGGGAAGCAAATATTGGATAGTGACATGATAGTCATATGACTTCTTAATATGCAAACTTGGTGGTTGGATACTTATAAGGCTGCCCAAATGAGTTGCAAGGCATGATAGAAGCTTTACGTATTTTGAAACTTGACAAAATTTCATCTTCTGAGCCTTATCCAGTGCAAACTTAGAAGATTGTTTTTCCTTGTCAAACATCAAATTAATAAGATGCTCAGTCACATTCTTCTCAGTATGCATCAAATCAATAGTATGACATACTTTATGACTACTTCAGTACTCTAAATAAAAAAGAATTAACTTTTTATACCATGCCGGTCTTCCTTCGTTATCATCCTTATCTGTAATGCAATCTTCACTACCATCCACCTCAACTGCCATTCACTTTTTACCAGTAGCTTTCACTAGTTTACCCAGTACATATTTGATACAATCAAGCCTTTCTAAAAGGGATGATCCTGTCAATTATGTTGGTGGTTCCTTGTGATCTACATCCTTATACCATCCATGTTTCACTGCCCTATATGGGGGACCATCCTTCAAAAATCTTCTATACTTTGTGAAAATATTCTTACTATCGATGCACTCAGACTCGGTCTCAATAGCACAAATAGGACATGCTTTGTAGCTATGTGTCACACAACCAGATAAGTTACCAAATGCTGGAAAATCGTAGATTCCCCACAATAACATTGCTCTTAAAGTGAAGAGTTCCTCCTTGTCCATATCACACGCTGGCACTCCTTTCACCTAAATTTGCTTCAACTCGTCAACAAGAGGTTCCAAGTATACATCAATGTCTTGACTTGGTGCTTTCTTGACTTGGTGCTTTCGGTCCAGGAATTAACAAACACATCATCTAAAATTGTGATTTCATGCATAACTATGTGGAAGGTTATAAGGAATCATGTATACGGACTGTAATGTCCCGCTCTGTACGGTGCATTATGCGGAGTCGTTGAGTCAAAGAGTTGCGTTGACCCGAAATATGTATTAATGCGAATAGATGCAAAGAGTTCTGTAAATCCGAGGAATGTATTGAATAAGATCGATGCAAGTGTTAAGTTGGCCCGGCCGATCGCATTGAGTTGGTCCGAAGATTCGAATCGATGCAAAGCACAAGTCCGATTCGAACGAATATTGATTTTAGTTGGTTTTGTGTGCAGGCTATGCTTTTTACGCTGAATTATAAAAGATCGACATTTTGCCTTGTTAGAAACGGAGTCCGCAAAACCAAATCATCGCCTCGTAATGGACTGAAGCATAGGCACATTAGATCGGTCAAAAAATTTAACAAATCACAAACTGCTCAAATTAGTGCTCGAATGGCTAATTCAGAAGAGTTGGCCATGCAACAAAGTTATAAAATTGACCCGTATCGGGTCGGTGAAATTGTCACGACCCGCACCCGGTGTAAGGGCACGAGACGTGGGTACGTCCAGCCTACGCCGCAGTGTCGGCGGTAGAACGCTGTCCTAGGTCCAACATCTAACACAATCTAGAATATGCTCCAATTGGAGAATGATATATATATGGTACAACTCAATCACAATAACTAAGATGGAATAGAAGAAAGATAATCTCAACAGAGAGTCACAAAATAAAAAATAATCCCGGTGTAAACCACACCATAATAAAATCTCAATACAATCACAATGTCTCATAACTAGGTAACAATATCAGTCTAATCTAACTCATGGCAAGTCCTCAGTGACTACTGGATCCTGCTGAGGGTCCAGGTCACCTGTGTCAACTAGGCCTGCTCCATAGTAAGTGTCGCAGCAATCCTTATAATCTGTAATATTTCAACAGGTCCAGCCAAGACAGGAACGAATACATATCTCTCACACAGTTCATAACATGAAAGGAAATATGAAACAAGCTATAGAATAATATACATGAACTGTTGATAAATAATGAGACTGTAAAAGAGAGCATGATATATGGAAATAGATATACATGATATAATAAGAGAACTGAACTAACTACGTGGTGTAGAGCATAATCTGGTTATGTAAACTGGCTTAGGTTATACATGACTTAAATCTTGTTTGGAGTTGTACATGAAAAGGATGTAGATCACATAACCAAATAAATACTCCCCCTGCCCCAATCAGTACACAAGGATCTGTCTAGGTTATGTTATTGCACATAAAAGTAGTGTGTCACATGGATAGCTAGTCCACATGCACACTGGGTTATACATGAAGGCTCACATGATCATGAGTGTACATGAATGTCACATGAGTATACATGAATAAATACGAATACAATGAGTAGACGATGCACACGATAAAGTACATGATCACAATATACTCGATGTATCCGAGGGGATAACATCGCATGAAGAGATCCATATAGTACTAATCCGTGATAATATCGTGACAGCAACAAGTAAACTAGTCTATAACAAGCAAATATGTCCAAGCAAGAATGAAACGGTCAGAGAATGTACTCGCCTGACAATCCAAGCTGCTGATGAGGATGTGTAACTGAACTGGAGTGATGTAAACCTATTTAAAGTAACCACAAGTCACAACATGGTCTAACATATTATAAGAAAGGGCTACAATGCAATTCTACATGCTTCTAAGTCCTTCTAGGTCAAAGTCAACCTTGGTTAACTCTGGTCAAACCTGGTCAACTCTGGTCGAACCTGGTCAACTCTAAGTCAAATAGTCCGTTTACTAATTTTTAGGTCACACACAAGTTTACAAGTCATTCCGAGTTCGTTTGAGTCAATTTGAAACAAGTTTGACCCAAAGTTGACTTTTGTCAACTTGGTCAACTTGTCAGTCAACTCAACTAAATTAGGCTCATTGGGTCGATCCTAATCTGTCCCAATACCCTATGGTTACATTCATAATCAATCCACTTACATGTAGGTATATTCAAATTCATTAAGGTAATATATATATATATATATATATATATATATATATATATATATATATATATATATATATATATATATATATATATATATATATATATATATATATATATATATGGAAGTGGATCAAAAGTCCCCCTTAGAAAACCCCCTAAAAACCCCCTCACTCTAATCCGTAATTTATTGTTAATATTAATGTTAATATTAATGTTAATATTAACATTAAATACTAAAATTAACATTAAACTTAACATTAAAATTAATATTAACATTAACATTAACATTAACATTAACATTAATATTAACATTAAAATTAATAAAAAAAATAAAAAAATTAATATTAAAATTAAAATTAATATTAACATTAATATTAACATTAATATTAACATTAACATTAATATTAACATTAATATTACGAATTAGAGTGAGGAGGGTTTTTAGGGAGATTTCTAAGGGGGGCTTTTGATCCGCTCCATATATATATATATATATATATATATATATATATATATATATATATATATATATATATATATATATATATATATATATTTGATCCGCTCCATATATTTATATATATATATATATATATATTTTATATATATATATATATATATATATATATATATATATATATATATATATATATATATATATATATAATTTATGACCTGAAGGAAATTGGTATGTGATAAAGGACTGCTATTATGACTCAAATCTGAGATTAAAAGTCAAGTACTTAACTATGGTGATATATCACATATATAAATTCATATACACATATATCCATTTTAAGGGAAACTTATACATATATAGACATATACATAAATATACTTATGCATGCTCATATAGGTAAAGGAAATAGGCTACTCGAATCCGAGAAGTGGACTCAAACCAGGAAATCAGAACCTTGAATCCTCGTTTCAACATATTTACATATGCACAAAGTCATATATATATATATATATATATATATATATATATATATATATATATATATATATATATATATATATATATATATATATATATATATTAAAATATATATATATATATATATATATATATATATATATATATATATATATATATATATATATATATATATACATAAAAAAAAAAAAAAATATATATATATATATATATATATATATATATATATATATATATATATATATATATATATATATATATATATACATAAGAAAAAATCCAAATTGTATATGTAAATGGTAATTAAATAGGATATAAAACCAAAGATCAATTCCCACAAACCCAGAATATCATATTGAATCGTAAACTCAGAATTTGATACTTAAAATTCAGAAAATTAAAATATTACAAAACTATTCAAATTTACATTGAAGGAAAAACCCGAAATTTCACATATCGACCCAAATCTCAAATAAACTACTAGAACCCATAAAACTTAACAAATACGTTGGCCTCGACATGTGAGATGTGCTCGGGTTCTCACGGAGTCAAAACCATGTCCGTGTCGTGTCCACCGAACGCGTATCGGAAAACTAACATCGCGTGTCAAAGAGTGCGTTCCTCGCTCGATTGAGCGCCACACACTCAACGAGAAGCCTCGTGCTCGTACACACAGCTAGGTAGGGTCCAGGGGTAGGGATAGGACACACTGACATGACACCACATCGTGCCTACGCGACACGGCAACCCACGACAGTCGCGCGGCCTGCGCGTGCTCGCGCGCTTGCGTGCGTGACTGGAGGCGCGTGTCGAGCCACGTAGCTCGCGATTCGAGCCACGCTGTGACTCGGGATCGGGTCCCTGGGTAGTCTAGGTATAGGGCTACGTGCTCGTGTTTCTGGAATGGGTCCTCGATGCGTCGTGTCTGCGTTCGAAGGTCGTGTCAGCGGTGAAATTCAGCCACGTGCACTGTGTGGGCTGACCAGTACACGTCAGATTTCTCAGCGCTCGCTCGACAAAATGTCGTGAAATTTTTGGAGCATGTGGGCGGAGGTTGCCCCCACATGCTCATGAAATTTCACGCGAGACGGAGCTCTGTGCGTCGAGTTATGACGCACAGACAGCAGGGCGTGCACGGGACCGTGCACGGGATCTCATGCACGCATGTCTGTATCCGTTCGGGCGCTGAAATCGTGTCGATTTCCAATCTGTCTTCACAAAAGTTTTTACAAATCATATTGGTAAGGAATTCGTGAAAATAGAATCGAAAATTAACACTTTTCAGTTCTAAGTGGCATTTTGCCGAACACGTGCTACATAAGACCGATACGTGTCCGATACCGCTATCAAACAAAACTAAAATCCTACTAAACTTCATAAACAGATCGAGGGTGCCTATATGGATGCAATAATGAAGAAAATTCAGATGAAACAAAGGTAGAACAAGGTTTACCTATTGAGAGTCGGAATCTCAATAAAAGGAATTATCCGTGCGCTTTGTCGGCCGATTTCTCCCGAGCAAATGCCTCCTCCTCCTTGCTAGCAGTACTCATGTCACGACCCGCACCTACTGTGAGGGTACAAGTACGTAACAACGCCCAGCCTACGCCGCAGTGTCAGCGGTAGAACGCTGTTCTAAGTCTCTAACTAACCATCAACTCATGCAGTATATAATGTACTCATCATGATCAACTACGATCGGAGGACAAGTATAAGATATTATAGCTCAATCACAGTCTAAGCATGATAAGATAACACAGAAGAAATAACTAAGAAATAGAAAGACAACTACTATAATAATAATAAAATCTCAACAATCTCAAATAACACAAGTCTCAAATCAAATACAACAAGACCAAATAAGAACTAATGCAAGTCTAAAACTGTATCCCGATCACTGCTAAGTGTCGGGACTAAAGGTGGCTAATCCCTCGTCTGGTCCATAATGAGTAGGGCAAGTGTCCTCAGGGCAATCATCTGTAAAATTTTAACAGGTCCAGTCAGGACAGGAACGAGCACATCTTATCTAGAAAACCCAAGTAAATGACAGAAAACTATAAAGCAGTTATAGACAGTTGTATTGATGAACATGGCAGTTATATTCAGGTGATGGTATAGAGAGACTAAAACAAGAGAAGAATCATGGCAATAAAGACCAAGTGCAATAAGGTACAAGGAAAGTAAGTAACTAAAACAAGAGAAGAATCATGGCAATAAAGACTGTAAAATAAAATCTAGCTGAACTAGAGTAACATAGTATAAGTCCAGACGGTAAATGTAGACAAGTGTAAACTCCAATGTAAGTCCAGTACAAGATGAATCTAATACAAGATGAATCCAGTACGGGATGATTCCAGTCATAGTGATCAATAATTCCAGGGTGAGTCCAGCCTATACTCTAACAGTGTATTTTAAAATACCGAGATCGACATGTAAACGACTATAGGTAATCCGGCACATCACATACCTAGCCGGGTGTGAGATGGCTATCATTTCAGTTTGATTCCAGCATGAGGGTGATTCCAAAATTGGGGTATGTCTACATATCTTACTCTAGTATTTCTTCTTCCAGCAAGTGAATACAGAAATCTGACACAAGATTCAAGATGAGTTCAGCCAGAACATGATGATACCAGTAAATGATTCCAGAATAATTCCAGTAATAGAGACCAGACAATAAATGTGTGTCGCATACATGAATCCAGAAATATCCATACATGTTGTAACAGAGAATCGCATACAACTAACTAGAACTGAAGTATAGTAATTGACAAATAAATGAGAGAACTATCAGAGAATGTACTCGCCTGATACTCTAAAAAGAGTAGTATAATATCAGATGTCTACACCGGAGACACAATGTCCTAAATAGAGCAATATAATATATTTAAAATAAGGTAAATGAAGATTATGATGCAATCTTCATGATTTCTATGTCAATCTAGGTCAAAGTAAACTCTAAGTCAAACCTGGTCAACTGTCTAGGTCAAACTAGGTCCAAGTCAAACTTGGTCAACTCTGGGTCAACCCAAGTCAACATCTAGTCAAACTAGGTCAATTGGTCACATTTAGACTCAATGTTAATTTTTGGTCAACTCTAGTCAATCTTGAACTATTGGGTCAAACCTTGGTCAACACTCTAGTCCATCAAGTCTCACTAGGCCTAACCAAGACTATCCTAACAAGTATACACCATTGAAGTCATACAGGTTTACATAACCCAATCATATACATATTTACCATATGCCATAGGCTATACTATCTAGGCCATGAGCCATATTCACATATAGGCCACACACATATCAATTACCCTTTATACATACCAATTCCCATGTTTATATACATACTATTTATATAGGCAATGCAATATTTATACTACATTACACTATCACATTAAGTTTTATCACATTAAGTTATATATATATATGTATATATATATATATATATATGTATATATATATATATATATGTATATATATATATATATATATATATATATATATATATATATATATATATATAGGGATAGAGGGAAAGTATATGTGGGTGTGTGTACTCATATGTGAGAAAACAGTGAGAGTGAATAATGATGTCAATGTGTCTTCCCTGTTCTCAGAAATTTCAGAACAGTACACAAGTGTTTGAACATGAGTGTATGTAGGGGTCATGTGTATAACTGAAACAGTGGTTTAGATAGGGTGTGTAAATCCAATCAGTGTGTACATGGGGAAACAATCAGTGTGCATAATTCAGGTTTAAGATCCAAGTGTAACAGTTAGTTCATGGGTGTCAATGTGTAGAATAGTGTATAGTGTCAATATATTTTAGAAATTGAAATGTGGCCGAGTGTGTAGAGATGTGTCTACACATGTGTGTAATAGGTGTTCTCAGCTATTGACAGTCCCAACATTCCCAGGATTTTAGTCCAACAAAATCGAAATCCCATTTCCACATAACCTTGAATCTTAATACCAACCAATCTCAGCTGAACAACCAGTGTCCAAACGTGCCTGTGTGTAATATCAATGTGTTCATGAATGGCAAATCAGTGTGTAGCTAGGGTGTTAACTCAGTGTTCTCTGGAAAAGTGAATGAGAATGTGAATTCTCAGGAATGCTGTAATTCCCATTTACACATTCAAACCAAACCAACTTCGAAATCCTATTTCCCCTTCACCAAACATAAACCCCACATTACAGTACTAATACATATGTAATTGCATTAATATGGTGACTTAGATCATTAATCAACAGTTTAATTAAAATCAAAACTCAGATTCACCAAAACAGTAAACATGTATCAGTGAGAAAGGGAAATTGAAATTCGAAACTTAAAACATGCTAATATTATGAATTTAATGGTTGGTAAATGGAGATACACATGTGATAGCGTCAGATTATATCTTCGTATCCAAGAACTGGACACGAATCGTGTCCAAACACCACACAAATACAGACACAAAACTGTGCACACAATCATCGTGCACGTGTTCACTGAGGTCGTGGACATGACACACGATACGTGTGGCCACGTGGTCATGTCCACGTGTAGCCCACGTGTCAGGCTACATATACGACACCCTGCGAGGTATCTACGATGTGTCCACTGCAGACACGAGCACGTGTTTGCGCGTGTCTGTGCGTGTGTCTGCTGACAGTGCACGACAGTGCAGAATACGTGCGGGTCGAATATCTCACCATCTACTAAATGAGATCCCACGAGACTTTATAGGCCTCGTTTCAGTCACCCAGGGAGTGTCCACACCAATTTTGGTGTCAAGAGGAGGCGTGTCCAGTGAGAACTAGGACACGGGCAGCAGGGCACTTAGCCGAGCCCCGTGCAGCGTGTCCAGCACCAAAATCGACACAAAATAATACTAAAATAAATTCAATCTTCACCAATATTTACATACACATATAGATCCAGGAATCTATGTAATTAGTTTTACAAAATACGAAAATAAATTCCTAAGAGGCATTTTAACAAACACCTATCTATACACTATGACACGTGTCCGATACGGACACCAAATGGACACAAAATTAACCCAAACTCTAGGAACAGCTACGGGATGCCTAGATCTAGCCCTACATGCAAAGAAATCAAGAAAAAGAATGGGTTTCAGTGGTTTACCTATTGAGTGTCAAACTCAAAGAAAGCCTCAAATGGAAGGAATCCAAATATCAACTCCCAAGCTGCAAATTGCATAAAAATTGAGATAAGCCTCCAAAAATAGTAAACACATAGTAATTAGATCCTAATGCAAAAGGCTAGAGTCAAAAAAGAATTGAAATAGATTTATTAGGAATTTTAGAATGTGGGGATTTACCTTTCCTTCAAAACCTAGGTCAAGCACAAAAGAGGCAAGAACAAGTGGAAGAGGCATTAAATAGGGGTGGGAAACCCTAAGTGGCCGGCCATGGGGGTTTGGTTTGGGTTTGGGCTTAAGTCATGGGCCTATGGCTTAATTACATAAGTCATGAAATATTAAAATCACAAGTCATTGAGTTAAATCATAAGTCACGAACCCATTTCATTTAATCTCAATCCTCCTATTTAAAACTAATTTCTAATGACTAAAATATGTTAACTTAAGTTAGACTAGGGTCACCATAGCTAGGGTTGGCTTCTAGGCTAGTCTACAAAGTCACAACTAGTCAAAGTCAGAATAACAATCACCAATCCAATATTTAATCAAATAAGTCTAATAAGTCAAAATGACCAAATTACCCCTAGGCTAAAAATGATAAATAAATATCCCCAATCACATAGTTAGGCTCTAGGTCAGACAGTCTCTAGGGTTTCACTAGCAGCACATCCAAATCACAAGTCATGACTTAAAATAAATTTAAATTGATTAAAATCACCAAAAATCATAATGTGTTCTAAATATCAATAAATAGTAATATAATTTCAAAAGTTCAAAATTACCCTCATTTGAAAAACTGGGTGTTACAATCCTACCCCCCTTAGAAAAATTTCGTCCTCGAAATTAAGATGATCGCACCCTTCCTAGGTCAAACCCCCAATCAATCAAAGTCGAAGCAACACAATCCTACTGTTCGTGATTCCACATTCTCGATCAGGGTAGCTACACTATCTAGCATATCCCAAGCAATATCCTGGCAGGTACTAATGGAAATCACACATGAAAGTGGAGAGGAAGAACAAGAAGGTCAAACCTGCTAATCCATCACCTGCAACGTCAGTCTCCTCGACTACCATCGCAAAAGCTCCACCCCCCTGGTGCTGAGATACAGGTGGCCTAGCTCCCTCAAAAGGAGGTACAATAGGATAATCTATCTTCTGGTGGGCACCAGACCCACAGAAATAGCAAACCTTCAGTCTCTTCCTGCACTGCTCCCAGATGTGTCCCAACTTCCTGCAGTAGGAACAACTAATCGCCTTTGAGTCCTGACCCCGGTACTGATACTGTACCTGCTGAACTCCTACTGGTGTCTACGTCTGCTGAATCTGCACATGAGGCCTCTTGGCCTGGCCTCCGCTGCTGCTGGTACCGGGAGCGTCCCATCCCCTCTTGAGCCTCAGCTCAAGATCATCCTCTGCTGCTAAGGCACCCACCAAGATCTCCTCAAAAGTGGCACCGCGGGCACTCTTGGTATAGGACTTCACCTCCTTGACCAGTCCCTTTCTGAACCTCCGGGCCTTCGTCGCCTCGGATAACCCCTCGATAAATCTGCCCAGACGGCAGAACTCCCTAGCATACTCCTCTACAGACTGACTGCCCTAGACTAAGGCCTCGAACTGAGTCTCGAGGGCACCTAGCGCTGCATCTGGAAAAAAATTCTCCTTGAACAGTTTCTTAAATGCTGCCCAAGTCTGCCCTAGTGTACCAACCCTCGGGTCCGTCTGGTACCAAGTGTGGGCCAAATCCTGCATCATACTGGCCGCCGCCTCGATCTGTAGCCTCGCTGGAATCTCTGCCAGTCTGAAAATCTCCTCCATATGCTCTATCCACTCATCAGTGTACAGAATACCCTCTGTACCCCTGAAGTCCCTCGGGTGCATCTTCTGGAAGTCTTGGATGCCCTTCTCCTTCGGCTGGTGCGACTGCTGAACTGTCGAAGGCTGCACTGCTGCCCTCTTAACTACTGTCAAGGCCAGGTCGATGCCCCGACTAAACTCTGCAGTTTGACGCTGCTGCTGGGCCTCCATGAACTGCTGAAAGAATGAGAACAACTGAACTGCGTCAATTGTCCCCTAAGGTGGCTGCTGCTGCTGGAGCATCTCTGGAATCACCGGGCTCTGCCTGTGCACTAGTGGAGGGGCTCCTCTAAAGGCAACTGAAACACCTACCCCAGCTGGCTGAACTGGTATCGCGATATCGGGGGCTGACTGCACAGGACGAGAGGTGGCAGACCTCTCAGCAGTGTCCCTCGGTCCGGAGCGATGGGATCTAGTCTCAACCATCCTGGAGACAGATCAAACAAAGAATCAACACTAAGATAAAAGCGATAAATCAAGGGAGGACAGTTAATTTCAAGGAAGACAAATCAGCAAGATGTATAGATGGCATGAATTAAAGCAGAGTTTTTCCTAACTGTGATTGAGTACCTCTCCGTTGAAGCCTATCGCTTAATCCTATCGCAGGCTCGCAACAGTACAACTAAGTCGCCGTACTACCATGATATCGTACTAATGCGACTCTCGACCTGTATGGGCCACTACTAAAAATGAGTCACGACCCTCACCCACTGTGAGGGTATAAGTACATAACAGTGTCCAGCCTACGCCGTAGTCTCGGTGGTAGAACCCTGTTTTAAGTCTCTAACTAACCATCAACTCATGCAGTATATAATTTACTCATCATGATCAACTCCGATCGGAGGGCAAGTATAAGATATTGTAACTCAATCACAGTCTAAGCACGATAAGACAACACAGAAGAAATGACTAAGAAATAGAAAGACAACTACTATAATAATAACAAAATCTCAACAATCTCAAATACAATACAAGTCTCAAATCAAATACAACAAGATCAAATAAGAACTAATGCAAGTCTAAAACTGTATCCCGATCACTGCTAAGTGTCGGGACCAAAGGTGGCTAATCCCTCGTCCGGTCCATAATGAGTAGGACAAGTGTCCTCAGGGCAATCATTTGTAAAATTTCAACAGGTCCAGTCAGGACAGGAACGAGCACATCTCATCTAGAAAACCCAAGTAAATAACAGAGAACTATAAAGCAGTTATAGACAGTTGTATTGATAAACATGGCAGTTATATTCAGGTGATGGTATAGAGAGACAGATAAGGTACAAGGAAAGTAAGTAACTAAAAAAAAAGAAGAATCATGGCAATAAAGACTGTAAAATTGAATCTAGCTGAACTAGAGTAACATGGTCTAAGTCCAGACAGTAAATGTAGACAAGTGTAAACTCCAATGTAAGTCCAGTACAAGACGAATCTAATACAAGATGAATCCAGTACGGGACGATTCCAGTCATAGTGATCAATGATTCCAGGGTGAGTCCAGCCTATACTCTAACAGTGTGTTTTAAAATACCAAGATCGACATGTAAACGGCTATAGGTAATCCGGCACATCACACACCTGGCCGGGTGTGAGATGGCTATCATTATAGTTTGATTCCAACATGAGGGTGATTCCAAAATTGGGATATGTCTACATGTCTTACTCCAGTATTTCTTCTCCCAGCAAGTGAATCCAGAAATCCTACACAAGATTCAAGATGAGTCCAGCCAGAACATGATGACACCAGTAAATGATTTCAAAATAATTTCAGTAATAGAGGCCAGACAATAAATGTATGTCGCATACATGAATCCAGAAATATCCATACGTGTTGTAACCGAGAATCGCATACAACTAACTAGAACTGAAGTACAGTAATTGATAAATAAATGAGAGAACTATCAGAGAATGTACTCGCCTGATACTCTGAAAAGAGTAGTATAATATCAGATGTCTGTACCGGAGTCACAATATCCTAAATAGAGCAATATAATATGTTTAAAAATAAGGTAAATGAAGTTTATGATGCAATCTACATGATTTCTAGGTCATTCTAGGTCAAAGTCAACTCTAAGTCAAATCTGGTCAACTGTCTAGGTCAAAATAGGTCCAAGTCAAACTTGGTCAACTCTGGGTCAACCCAAGTCAACACCTAGTCAAACTAGGTCAATTGGTCACATTTAGACTCAATGTTTATTTTTGGTCAACTCTAGTCAATCCTGAACTATTGGGTCAAACCTTGGTCAACACTCTAGTCCATCATGTCTCACTAGGCCTAACCAAGACTATCCTAACAAGTATACACCATTCAAGTCACACAGGTTTACATAACCCAACTCATATACATATTTACCATATGCCATAGGCTATACTATCTAGGCCATGAGTCATATTCACATATAGGCCACACACATATCAATTACCCTTTATACATACCAATTCACTACCAAAATACATGGATTTACCGACGGCCTTATCCGTCGGTAGTCCGTCGCCAAAAATAAATACCGACGGATTACCGATGGATATTTTGGTAAAACAGCCGTCGGGAATAACCTCGTCGCTAAAACATATCCGTCGCTACTCCGTCGCTCAACGACGACTTAGCGACGGAATACCGTCGGCGCATTTAAATATATATAGCGACGGATTACCGACTAGCTTTCGTCAAAACATGTATCAGGATATAGGGTTAGCGACGGAAAACTCTGTCGCTAACGAGTCGGCAAAACCGTATCAGTAATTTTTTGATACCCAATATCCGTCGCTAATCCGTCGTAAATTTGTCGGCAAAAGCGTATCAGAGATTTTCTGATACCCAATTACCGACGGACATTCCGTCGCTAAACCGTCGCTCAATGTAAAATTCTCCAGGTAGCGACGGATATTACGTCGCCAATCCGTCGATACATTAAATTCCTACAGTTAGCGACGGATAGTCCGTCGGGACTTTGTCGCCAGTCCGCCGTATGTTAGTCGCCAATCCGTCGCTAATGCTAAAATTTATGGACATCAAACAACATCAGTTCGACGGATCGTCCGTCGCCAATCCGTCGCTTTATTGAAATGCTCCAGGTAGCGACGAATTTTACGTCGCCACTCCGTCGCTAACCTCAGTTTCTCCAGTTAGCGACGAATAATCCGTCGCTGAGTGGTCGCCAGTCCGCCTAAGTTAGTCGCCAATCCGTCGCGAAAGCTAAAATTTCTGGACATCAAACAGCATCAGGTCGACGGATCGTCCGTCGCCAATCCGCCGCTTTATTGAAATGCTCCAGGTAGCGACGGATAGTCCGTCGCCACTCCGTCGCTAACCTCAGTTTCTCCAGTTAGCGATGGACTATCCGTCGCTGAGTGGTCGCCAGTCCGCCGTAAGTTAGTCGCCAATCCGTCGCGAAAGCTAAAATTTCTGGACATCAAACAGCATCAGGTCGATGGATCGTCCGTCGCCAATCCGTCGCTTTATTGAAATGCTCCAGGTAGCGACGGATTTTACGTCGCCACTCCGTCGCTAACCTCAGTTTCTCCAGTTAGCGACGGACTATCCGTCGCTGAGTGGTCGCCAGTCCGTCGCTAACTGCTAATTTTTGAAAAAAAAATACTGCAAACAGACTCTTTCCTGTTTATACAACACATCCAACACAATATCAAACATGCAAAATATCTATATACAACACCATATATCCATATGCAACACAAATATCCAACGTATCCAATATCCAACACCATATATCCATATGCAAAATATCCATATCCGACACCAATATCCAACGTATCCAATATCCAACAAAATATTACCAACACAATATATCCAATATCCAACATTAAATTATCCAAACATAAAAAAAATATCCGAACATACAATGTATCCAAATGTCTACAAAACCAACAACATAAACAAAATCAAACCCCGTCCGTCGGATCGTCTCGTGCTCGTGCCGCCGCATCCGCTTTGCGTATGTACTCCTCCACCGTGTGTGCCGGCACTTGGGACAAGACATGGTCTGGAAGCGCGCGTAGCTGCTCTGGCGACATCATGTCAAGGAGCGTCAAGATGGTGTTATCCGATACGATGCGGGCGTCCGCAGAGCGGTTAAACGAAAGCCGTCCGGGGAAAGAAGGACCAGGTCGATCCGAAGCACCGGCAGCAGCAGTAGACGGACCGGGAGCAGACGGACCGGGAGCAGACGGACCGGGAGCAGACGGATAGCGCCCCAACACTATCGCCCACAAATCTGACATCGCGGAGGTCAGAGTCGCAAGCTGCGCCCTCATATCGTCAACCGGGGGCGCTGGGGGAGGCGGAGGCGGTGGATATCTCGGGGACGGCTGCAACGAGGGTGCCATGGAACCTAAGCCGTAGACGCGCCCTTTCCTAACGCCGCCGACGGATTCTACGAACACGTCGTCGTAGCGAGCGGCCATAGAAGAGTGCGTCTGGGTGGGCGTCGTTTCGCCGACATTCTCGGAAGGGGGCTCGATCTCAAGCCGACCAAGTACCTCACGATACGCAGCATATCCAATGAATGTGTTTATACTATAAGTTTTCCTAAGTTATAATCTAAATCCTATGTTTCCCTAAGTTATAGTCTGAATCCTAAGTTTATCTAATTAACTTAACAATAATTATATTTCTAACATAAATCTCATAAACGTAAGTACTTACATCAGTCTCCTCGGCCCTCGCGTCGACGAAGCTCCCGTCCTTCCGCCTCTTGTGTGTATGCACGAATACATCGTGAGCGGTGACCGTCTCCGCCTCTTTCCCCTGCTTCACCGCCCGTTGGGCCTGCATACGTAGAATTTAATTAACTTCGTATATTAACAGTACGAAATTAAATAATAGAATGAATTTGAATTTGTGCTATCTCACCAAATCTGCACAGCGTCAATGCGTGGGGCCTTGATCCCCCCGTATGCAGACCCGCGACCTGTCGAATAGCCTTAGCTTTCTTCGATTTCAGCTTGAACTGCGGAGTATCCATCTTCTCCAACATCTGCTCATAGTACCCCCGTCCGGATCCAGTCCTTTCTCGTATGCGCCGTACGAAGGTCGTACACCGCATCCCGTATCTTCTTTCCGGCGGCGGCTTTGTAGGTCCTGCGGATCGCCTCCTCGCGATGGGGGGGCCACCAGAACGTCCTCTGACATACAAATTCAAATATCACATAATAAAAAATTTAATGATTTAAAGAATAATTAATAATTCACCGACGGATTTATACCCTCATCTCGTCGAGCCAGACGTACTTCATGTCCTGAGGCACCTCAGAAAAATTAAGGTAGGGGCCATGGTAGTTATCCCGGATAATGCGCCCTAGAATCCGGGCAGCATCCCACGGGAAAAACCTATAAAGAAGCAACGACTGGATTATTAACTTGAATAAATGAAACAAATTTAATAAATTAACTTAAATTTACTTACGATTCACCAGCGGGCCATAGCTCTCGTCGGAACTCGCCCACCAGCCTCTCTGGTGGCGTCGGGGGATCCGCGGGTCCGCGCACGTACTCCCCTGTAACAGGATGAAACTGAATCCCGGGGTACTCCGAGGTCCACCCTGCAGTAACTGCTGGGCCCCCTGCTGCATCTGCTGCTGCATCCGCTGGTACATCCGGTGGCGGAACGGATCTGCTAGCGGATGGAGTCACAGGCCTCGATGACGATGTCGGTAGCACCGAGGAAGAATGACGGCGGGAAGAGCCTGTGTCCGGGCTCTCCAAGTCGGGATCGGAGGTCACATCCGGGGAATGCGGCTGGCGACCACGACCGCTACCACCACGCCCACGCCTACGCCCACGACCACCACCACCACCACCACCGCCGTCGCCGCCGCCACCGCCACGACCACGGCCAGCACCACCAGTACGGGTGCTCGCAACCATGCCCTGTAAATAGAACACATAAACAAAATACCGACAACATAGATTTATAAATGAATATAAAACTAAACATATCCATACCAGCAGCAGGACGATGAGTGCCGCCCAGACGAGTAGGCCTAGGAGTGCCATCTGCAAAAAGAAACTCATATAATAATATGCAAATATCCCAAACTGAAATAAATATTACAATCAGAAGTGAAGTACGAATAAAAGCTAGATACACAAAATCTGATAAAATCATGCACCAATACAACAAAGTACAATTCTTGTAACTTTTGATGAAAGGGCATCTTGTGTTCCACTAGACTTGTAATTGTAAATCCAAATGTAATAGGGTAATTTAGGATTCGAGACTAGATATTGGGTGCTTCAAGATACAACTGAAATATAGCGATATTTAATCATCGTCATCGTCCTCTTCCTCGGCCTCGGCCTCATCATCATCATCATCCTCATCGTCGAATTCATCTGTATCCTCATCCTCATCCTCATAAAGTTCTTCTTCTTCTTCTTCTTCTTCTTCTTCTTCTTCTTCAGTCTCAATACTTGGGACAAGACGCCTCTTTCTCCCCTGGTTGACATCTAAGTCTTGTATATCAACCTCTTCCTCCCCTCTATTTTCATCAGCAAGAGGTATATCAACCTCTAATTCAACATCCATGTCACAAGACTGTTGTCCCAAGTATTGGGGCTTTTCGATCTGGTCCTCTTGGTATGCTGGGTCTCCAACGTTGAATGTATTTCTAGATTTAATCTTGCATACTGCCCACCAGTCAAAGCGATCTCTACGACGCCTTGGGTAGCTTGTATAGTAGACTTGAACAGCCTGACTTGCTATCGCAAACGTGTCGGACCCTCTATACCTCCTGCGATGATTTATATCGACGAATCCAAATTGTTTATCGATTTTCCAACCGATATTTGGTGTCGTATCGAACCACTCACATTTGAACATAACAATATGCATATCAAATGGGGCACTATATTGTAATTCTACAATATTCCGAAGCACTCCATAATAGTCAAAGTCCGGCTCGTCGTCATAGATTGTGCCTCTTATGCAAACACCAGAATCCTTCGTACTGAAGCCGTCATTGAGAAATTCGGCATTTATAGAATGTTGAGTTGTCTTAAACTTGAAGCCATTAACGACATAGCCGGGCCAAGTCTTTGCATGCTTCTTCGGTCCTAATGACAAATAACGAATGCTCTCATTTGTGAGTGTACTTGATTCAGCTAATAAAACCTGTAAACTTTAAATGTTTTAGTTGCATATATATATTTAAATGGTAGCCGCATAACATATTATCTCAGTTACTTACGTAATCTCGAAACCATGACGGAAAGGTAAAATCAACCTCTCTTTGAAGTCCCTCATCGGTAATATCGGGTGTCCTTATTTTGACTTCATCTCTAAATACACTGTTAGAGAGAATAAAAATTAGTGTAGTCACTTACCTCACCAAATTAGAGATTATAACGAGGTGTAGTCACTTACTTCTCCAAATCTCTCACTTCTTGTATGTCACAATTTAACAAGACATATCGGTGAGCGGCATCATACTCATCGTCACTCAACCACCGTTTCTTACTAGCCCCAATAGGCTTGCCCCTTAAATTGAATATACCTCCTTCCTCAACGTCTTCGTCATTCCTTTGAGGTCTATTTCGATTTGTCTCAACATGAGTATCGAAATAAATAGAGCAAAAGTTTGACACCTCCTCGATAAGATATGCTTCGCATATCGAAGCCTCTATATGAGCCTTGTTGCCAACTTTCTTCTTTAGATGATGTAGATACCTAGAGAGACAAATTATCTTGAGAATTAATAATGAATTGTAAAATACACTTAAATTATATCGATTTTTATTTACCTTTCAAAGGGGTACATCCATCGATAATGAACAGATGCACCGACACGGGCTTCGTATGCTAGATGAATCGGTAGATGCTCCATACTGTCGAAGAAACTCGGTGGAAATATTTTCTCTAACTTGCAAATTGTTAAGACAATCTTCTCCTCAAGTTGTATCATATGTTGCACCGTGAGCTTAGTTGAACAGATATCCCTGAAGAATGTAGACAGCTCGGCCAACGGAACCCATACAGCAGAAGGCAACAACTCTCTCAACGCAATGGGCAGTAATCTTTCCATAAACACGTGGCAGTCGTGACTCTTCATTCCTGTTAGCTTGCGTTCATTGAGATCAACGCATCTAGACAAATTTGACACATAGCCGTCGGGAAATCTTAAAGTAGATATCCACTTGCAGATTATTAATCTATCTTCCTTGCTCAATGCGTATGGCGCTATCGGCTTAGTTACTTATCCACCAGCTCCCCTTTGTATCAAGTTTAGATTATGACGTTTGCATATCTCGGCCATGTCTTGTCTTGCTTTTGGATTGTCCTTCGTCTTTCCTTTAATATCCATAACGGTATTGAAGACATTATCAAACACATTCTTTTCGATATGCATGACATCAAGATTATGCCTAATAAGATTATCTTTCCAATAAGGCAAGTCCCAGAAGATACTCCGTTTGGTCCAGTTATGGCTTTGTCCGAACCCCTCGATACGATTGTTCGATGGATCTTCCATTGCGGTGGGCAATTCCTTTACATCTTCCCAAATATCGTATCCCGATAATCTGGCAGGAGGTTCAGAAAATTCTTGTTTTCTATATCTGAACGCGTCCTTGTTCTTTCGCCAAGGATGTCTCGTTGGCAGAAATTGACGGTGACAGTCAAAGAAAGAAGTTTTTCCTCCATGTCTAAGGCGGAACGCCTTACTATTTTCCATACATATCGGACAAGACATGTTGTCGTGCGTACTCCATCCCGACAGCATACCGTATGCTGGAAAATCATTGATTGTCCACATGAGTGAAGCTCTCATCTGAAAGTTTTGTTTTCTGGAAATATCATAGGTCGTGACGTCGATCTCTCACAACTGTTTCAGCTC
>JANAVB010009598.1:18342692-18372692 GCA_029216955.1 Iris pallida
TACAGAATACGTGCGGGTCGAATATCTCACCATCTACTAAATGAGATCCCACGAGACTTTATAGGCCTCGTGTCAGTTACCCAGGGAGTGTCCACACCAAATTTGGTGTCAAGAGGTGGCGTGTCCAGTGAGAACTAGGACACGGGCAGCAGGGCACTTAGCCGAGCCCCGTACAGCGTGTCCAACACTAAAACCGACACAAAAATGACACTATAATAAATTCAGTCTTCATCAATATTTACATACACATATAGATCTAGGAATCTATGTAATTAGTTTTACAAAACACAAAAATAAATTCCTAAGAGGCATTTTAACAAACACCTATCTATACACTATGACACGTGTCCGATACAGACACCAAATGGACACGAAATTAACCCAAACTATAGGGATAGCTAGGGGACACCTAGATCTAGCCCTACATGCAAAGAAATCAGGAAAAAGAATGGGTTTGATTGGTTTACCTATTGAGTGTCAAATTCAAAGAAAGTTCCAAATGGAAGGAATCCAAATATCAACTCCCAAGCTCCAAATTGCACAAAAACTGAGATAAGCCTCCAAAAACATTAAACACACAGTAATTAGATCCTAATGCAAAAGACCAGAGTCAAAAAGGAATTGAAATGGATTTATTAGGAATTTTAGAATGTAGGGATTTACCTTTCCTTCAAAAACTAGCACTACAAAAAAAGTGACCTTTTGGGACAACAAAAAAACGTCATAATAAATAGGTTTACCGTCCCAACTACTATTTGGGACGGTCTTTAGGACGGCAATGGGTGGTCTTATTAGGGTGGCGTGGCAAAAAGTTAAATGACGGATATGTGCCGTCCCAAATACTTATAAAGGACTGTTAAACTCCCGTCCCAAAAGGTTTCAAAATTACAAATTCTGCAGGACAGTTTATAAATCTGTCCCAAAAAATATGTCCCAAAAACTTAATCCTCTTCCTATTTGTATATGAAATATACAATTAAATTTTATATAGAACAAAAATCACACAGAACTATTTAATCGCAAATGCATTATGGTAGCTGCAACATTAAGACAAGAAATTTTTATAAAACATTTAAAAGTCATATCCAACTGTTTACAAAATGAAACAAAAGTTTACATCACGTCGAATCTTTCCCCATAACATAAAATTCATATCCCATTGTTTACAAAATGAAAGTTTACATCACGTCGATAGCCGCATGTGTATGTCCAACGCACCATCTGCAGCCTTCTGTGAAGGAGTTACACGACAGCAGATGGCTGTCCTCGAGAGAATCGCCAATTCAGTGAAAGCCTCCTTAAGTATAAATTATCCTGGATACGAATTTGTCATATTTGTCATACACATTTTAAATAGTTTTATGTAAAAGCAACACCCAAAGGATACGAATAACTTACAATTTGGAATGGTTATCACATAAGGCCGATTGACGCAAATCAATAAGTCGTATTGAGCCCTTAGAGCTACTATATGCTAATGTGTTACAATGTGTAGGGTGGAATTCCGCAGATGTTATCACCTCTGCAAGTAACAGAAAAAGTAAATTCAGAATAGACTTTGATCAAGTTGCGCCACAAACCCAACATTCAAACTATAACCTATAAAATGAAAGCATTAAATTTTATTCAGAGCCATAAGAAAAGGGAAGAAACAAATAACAGTCTGCAACACAAACTTGAGGTTTCATTTGAGAACGATACTTTGCATGCATACAGATACACCCATCAGGATGAAACTGCGTTCTAGTTAAATCCTTGGTGTGGTTATGTGTGGAACACGTGGCGAGTTACCAGTCTAGACAAACATGGTTTGAAGTTTTAAAGAAGGATATGGTTTTTGTTATACAAAAACTATAAGGCTGTAACTCAAATTTTCTGTTGGACACAAATATCGGAGAACACAACGAGGGATAGTTTGTTGGCTTAGGTGTACACTTTACATAAAATAATTAAGAACTGGAACCGATGAAACAAAATGATTCATGACAATAGGACCAATTGGCACCAAAGAATTTGAGAAGGCTATATTATCATAATAGTGACAAGAACTAATACCAGTCAGATCCTCCATATTTGAGGGCTTCACGTCAACAATGTTGAAACTCTGGTTGCTAATTTCCAAATTCCAGAGATTGATTCGTAAATCATCCGCCGATATGAAAGTCTCACCATCACTATCAAAACAGAAAGAAAAAAAACACATAGGTTTGATTATTGAACTAGGTCAGCAGAAGGGATCCCAAGCAGACCCAAACAGATAAAGCATGTATAAGCACAAGACAAACCTATAGGATACTTAAGACTCTTTTTACCAAAACTAAACTTAACAGAAACAATACCACCAAAAAAATAAATCAGGAAGGCATTGTAGATAAATATAACTGGAAGGGCTTGGGGATATAGAGAGCGACAATGGCTTCAACCAAGCTACTTGTAGTATGAAATATAACAAGATGTACAGAAGTGATAATGTCAGAAAAAGAGAGATATAACAAGATACTCAAGGTATTGTAAAAAAGGTCATTTGCAAGAGACAGACGTTCTCCTCATAGTATTAAAGCATAATTAGATATTTCTATACCAGAAACTTCTGCTTCACCAACTTCGGTATTTGGAAAAAGAATGTGTAGCATTTCCAAGTCTCCAGAAGAAAGAAAAAAGCATACTGAATAACACAGCATAGTTTCAGATAACCTTTAGAAGATACCATAATAGATCATGGTGAAGTAACATTATAGCCAGCAACTCACCTTCTACAGGACAGAAAAAGTTTTATCCCTTCACACGTTTAAGTTAAGACTTTATCGTCCCTTATGCATATTTCAGCATTCCTCCTACTCCATAAAACTAAGCCCCTGACACAGAAATGAGTTGTCTAACTCTTCATCTTTCTTTTCTAAAAGGGTTAACCTCCCTTTGACCAGACAGTGTGTGTAAAAATACAACAATGATTCAATTGCATTAATTGAGAAAATCAAGTGAAAATTTTAATTATCATTTAGCAAATATGATTTATTAGATATTTAGTGAAACGAAGAATTTAAAACACATAAGCCCTATGTATGCTGCAGAGGTTTCAAGACTTTAACAAAACTACTAGTACTTGAACACCCAAGGGGTGTCCAACTGTTAATGTTGTCAACACTTACCAGACTAAAGTATAAGGATTAGTTTGGATACAGCAAGGCACCTTTCTCATGATTAGTTCTCAATAAAATCAAGTTAAAGTCCCACCAGTCTGGTCATAACTCATAAGGTATTTTCAAGAAGACAAATATTCTCAAGACAGACAGTCTAAGTCGATTTCTTCCCTAATTGGTTTAGTAGTTGTATGAGTTACCAGAAGCACCTCAGCAATATTCCTGAGAGCTTTTGCTTTCAGATCACCATCTACAAATTTGGCCTTTGGTAAAATGTAAAGAAGTGAAAAGAAGCATTGGCACTCCATAAAGCATCCAATATCCATACTGTTATAATCATAAGGAGAATACTTCTAGAGTATTTAAAGACTTCAGGGTTGTATATTATTAGTTTAGACCAAATACCGACCCAATCAACCAATTCCCTATTTGGTTCTCCTTTGATCTGATTCAGTTCCTTTCAGTTGAGACACTAGTATAATTATGGTTTGTTTTTGGTTGATGGTTTTGGAAACACGAACCAAAAACTGAATCGACCCGATAAACCTGTTAAATACATACCTACCAATAATTGGTTTTCAACGCTACCCTTAACTATATAATCTAAAACAATCTCACCTAACCCTAAGTTCTAATAGCCTCTTGTATATAGTGGTTCAAGAGGACAGCAAGGGCAAATCAGATGGTGATTCTCTCTGTCACCGTCTTCATCTTCAGTCCTATCCTTCTCTCTTTAAATAGCAGCGCTGAGGATGGTGAGGGACTAAGATTCAACAGTGAGAAAGAAAACAAGGCAAGGAAAAGAGGACTTTTGCTACTGGGATAGATCATAATTTTATCGTATTGTGCATGTCAGGATCATGACTAGTCCATTGTCTTCAATGGAAATCTCAAACGTACTCCAACGTACCATATTGAATACCAACCAACGAAATTCCTACAACTGGTTGGTTCGGTGTATCTCCATTTAGGACAAACAAGATTTGAGTTGATTTACATAATTTTTTGGTCTACACAACTGGTAAGATTGGACCGAAATGACTGGGAAAACACCCTAAGACATCATAGGAGCTTTCTATTCGTTCGATAATGAAATTACACTCGTACAAAATAAAAATGACACAGAATACTTTAAATATGCTACAACAAGGTTGGTCACGTGACCACAATGTTCCATATATCCAGGTCAACAAAGTGGTTGGATTATCTATTGACATCCTGTAGTAAAATCAGTGAATAAGATGGCAATTAAATTCAACATTAATGCACTCAATATGAGCATCAATATGATGGTGATTGGAACAATCAACATTAATCGTGGGATATGATACGGGTTGCAACTCAGCCTCAGGAGCTACCATATCCAAGTCACAAGCTCCACATTAATAGCATTTACTAATCCCATTATGGGACTACCGTTCACTTCTAGCAAAGTGTTGCATTCTTAGAGAAGAAATTACAATCCAAAACCAACACATACGTCGTTAACAGCAATTATTATGACTTCATCATATAAAAACAACAACAACAACAACAACAACAAAGACTTTATCCCCAAATTTTCGGAGTCAACTGTTTGAATCCCAAGTTTTGGCTTCGTCATATACAAGCTAAATATCTCCTTTCCCCGGGATGTAACAGGAAAAGGAAGTCCAACATCAACGCTACAAGGTCAAACCATGTGCCTCTTCAGATGCATGTATGTGTAGTTTTAACTTAAAACTACACAATGTTTCCTTCTTTAAATACGAAGAAAAATCAATGATAAGGCTAAAAATGTTAAGAAAAATGGAGTCAAGGTAACTGACAAAGAAATAATACCTGATACATGAAGAAATTTGGGTTTATCCAATAGGAAAAAAGAAGAAAAACATATTAATCTCAGTCCCTAACACCACATACACAAGCATGCAGGCACGCACAAGGACCCACACCACCGCAAGTAAACACATAAAGATACCACGTACTGTGTCTGTGTGTGCACATAATAATATGTCAATTAGAACGCTATATAGAAGGTAAAATGTTTGGATGAACCTGTTATTGGAAATAGAATTTATGTGATAATCATGAGCATGAGCATATACTCTACGACATCTAGCAAGAAGGCTTGTCTCTTGACTTGCTACCTGAAAAAAGAAAGAGAAAAAGGCAAGGAAAAGGTATTAGGAACCCCAATTAAAGATGTGACCAAAGGAGTCAAAAAAAAGTTTTAATGGTTATGATATTCCACCAAATACAGAGTCATGTAAACTTGCATGCCAATCTGCCCATTCCATGCAAAGAAGAGCCTTAAAACTTCTAGTGTGTGCGATAAAATAAAATACAGTACAAGACTGCATTATGCCTTCCTACCTTCTCCAGTTACATATTTGTACATCACATGTTTCTAAGATGTGTGTCCACATATGATAGGCACATTCTTAAGAAAACCTGAGTTAAGAAACCACAGGCAAACGAAGTGAGAGAACACGTGCCACATGTAAATTATGGGTCTGAACTTAAGATCTATATCCTATGCATGTAACATATCAGCATGGATTGAGCACAACTACCACAGGCAAACGCAGTGAAGGAAACCCTCCATGAGGAAATGATAGGTCGTTGCTCAAAGAACTGTATGGCTTTTCTGAACATCCACCATTGCAAGATATGCTCCAGGACTAGATATACTTGGGCTAGCAATGCTACCATTTCCTGCACCTTGTGAAGGATCAACATTCACCTCACAAACTTTTTAACTTTCTTCTCTAGCACCTGTACAGAATATGAATAAATAAAAACCTGATAGCTGTCGGAAGGTGTCTTGAAGATAAACGATAGAGACAATTTACTGAAATTATCAAGTACCTCTAGGAAAATTAAATAGGTCCAATCTCAATATCTATTATGTTATTTAATATATAATTGACAGGTGAAGGCATATAAAAAGAGATGTACACATGGTTGTCCTCTGTGGGTGTATGTGTTTATGATGGTGCTGGTGCTCAAGAATTCATCACTCAGTAACACAGTAGACACAGGATAAATGCAGCTACTTTTGAAGGAAAAAAATTAATCGGGAAAGTTTAAGAAAAAATCAATTTGACCAACATGTATAAACCTAACCCAAACAACAGAAACATACCATAGTAAGAAAGCTAAAATAAAAATATAAAGCAACATACTTGAGGGCATTTGGTATCTTATAACTTTCAAATAAGTTAGGTACCAATAAAAGACTTAAGACACGGGTTCTAGTTAGATAGACAAGAAGTACAGGGCAAGTTAGCTTTACAAAAGAGTTCACTTATACCTTCCATGTTCAAAGGTTTTTTCATGAGCCTTACATGATCAAATAAAGCAGTATACCAGTGATTAATAGAGTAATGAATAAGAGGATAAATCGCTTGGCAAGAAAAAAAGAGGAGATTTCCCTTCTATCTCGCTGTCAGATTTCCAACAACCCATGCATAAAGGTCACTATACTGAAGAATGTTTCCACAAAATAGTGAAAAAGAATAAGTATCAAACAGAAGTATGTAAGTATGACAAGAAGGTGGAAACAAAAGTATGCAACGAGAATCAACAGACATCAAATATCCACAGTTACTGGTTTAGGAAGAAGAATGCACTATAAAGAAGACTACCAAACTACCTTCCAATATTTGATTGTCTTGTCATTAGTGGACAGAAGAAAGAGGGCACCATTTCCTGTTTGGCACCATCTGATCTTATTAATCTTCTCTTCTATTTCCAAACTTTTAAGGTAGTCAAACTGCAGACATTTAGAAAGAACAAATTACAAGGACGAACAAAAAGCAGTATAGTTATTGAGTGATAACAAAAAGTAGACTACCTCAGGTTCATGGCTCTGAAACTCTGTTTTGTAGCGAAATTCAGGATGCCTGCCAAGGGTGAACTTCCTCCCAAGATGCCTCCAACAAGGCAGCCTGGTACCCGTAACACGCTTCAGACAACACCTTTTCCAATAGCACCCTGAGTAGACCCAATCCTCTATCCGTCTTCTTCAGAAAAGCCCAACATGTGAACCATAAGATCCAGAACCTAAAAAACTCATGAGAAGTTTGAAAATGAATCAAGGCCATCATTCAAGCATGGTTTCAGCTATAAAACTGTATAAAGCAAGTAGCACCTTGCGATGATTTTTCTGAAAAAATGTAATTAAAAAATTTAATCACAATGTGCCTGTAAATAACAACAAACATTCATCATGGCAACTATCGGGGTCATGCCAAAGCTAAGATGGTAATAAAAGAAAAAGAAGAGTAACTGCACATATAATATGAAGGTCATGAAGAAGTGATAAGAATTATGTCATGATGCTGGCTAGTATTTTATATATAAAATAAAAAAACACAAAAATGAATAGAAGATGCCAGGTAGAGCAAATATGAAATCCACCATCTCATACAAATAAAATCATCAATATAGCCAAAACAACTCGTTTCTTTTGTAACTACATAATTCTATTTGGCAAAAGGGATATCTAGTACCATATAACTTAAAAACTAAAGAGAAGTAGAATTTTTAAAAATCACAATGACTAGTTCCGCTAAAAATTGAACTATGAAAAGAATGAAAACAAAACCTTGGTCAACTTCTCCCAAGTAAAATTTTCCAACAAAAAGTTAAAATACTAGGTTGATAATAAAAAAATCGTGGTGTGGCTTTCACCATAGACGATAAATTTTATTATTTGATCAGAGAATAGTTGAGAAAGAGTCATAGACATAAACATTCTGAAAGGTTTTACTAACACTTTTTGATGCCAATGTGTTGAACAATGATAGAAGTAAAAAAATTTGGGAACAAGATACCAAACCAATATCCACAAAACTCGTTGAAGTTGTAAACAAGGAATGAAATTTAATAATTAATATTAATTGTTTAAAATACGTCATTATTTTGGGGGTAAGATAATAACAAACAACCTCTACATGGTAAATTTCTTTATCATAACAGAGCATATATTTTATGAAAGGTGGTTAAGTTCTAACCAATGACAACAACAATGTGGTGTCCCCCACAAGCAAAGGCCTCGACACAAGCTTCCAACAACTTAGAATGCCCTCCCTTTTGAAGTCGTGCTCCCTTTAATAACTGATGATGATCGATCTTGACCATAAGAAGCTGACTGGACATTAAAACTTAAAAGTTCATACAGTATAACAATATTAGCAAATTTTGCATGTCTAATCACTATATTAACAAAGTAACCTCATGTTTGCAAGGAAGTCCTAATGTAATAAAGATAATAACTCACTATGGTCATCGAGTACCATACATCAATAATAGCAAATTGATTTCCCCCACAGACAAAGGATTTCAAGATGTTGACAATTATGGTATAGACCATCAGTTGGAAAATTCCCCTACAGACAACACTTTTTTTTTTCCAGGAAATCATCTTTATTCACATTAATAAACTTGCCAAACTCCTAACAGAATCTACCAATAATCATGTTATGTTATGAAGGTAGAATAAAGGTTGAAAGTAGCCATATTTTTCTACATTATCTAGCAAAGCTTTTGATTTGAATGTTAACTGCTTTTACAGAAATAAGTATAATAACTAGATATCGTATTCCAGTAGATAAATCCTATAATCCACCATGTAAACCCTACTGAAACTCCCCTAAAAAAATTTTATTCTAGAAAATGAATGGTTTCGTAATCCTTTTCTTCATAAACTAAACTTCTACTTAAAAGTAGGACGTGCCAAATTTATTCTTCTCTCTTCCAAATTTAGATTGAAAATAATACAACAATAGAATCAAACAATTCCTTCCGTACGTACCAGATTTTCGACCACGAAAACCTCCTCCTCAGGGACCTCGTCAGTGTGACCTCAGGGTCGATCTGTTCCTCCTCCTCCTCGACAATCGGATCAGGTGACTGGTACCTCAGTGTCTCGAACTCCTCATTCTCCTCCAATAAATATTTAACAATAAATGTCCAAAATATAAAATTTTACAAAACCCTAACAAATTAATAGGAAATTTCACAAAGGAAAATCTTCAGTAAAACTTAGAGGAATTGGGAATTACAATCGCGAAAAACCTTCAGAAAATAGATCTCACAATTGAGAAGTAATTAAAGAATAAGAAAAGGAGTTTAGAAGCTGACCTAAAAATGAGAGGAATTGGGAAAATCAGTAGAGCTTTGAGGCTGGAGAAGCTCGAATGAAATCGAGGTAAGAGAGAGGGCTGGAGGAAGCTCCATGGAGGGAAAATGAAATCGAGGTAAGAGAGAGGGCTGGAGGAAGCTCCATGGAGGGAAAATGAAATCGAGCGAGAAGGGAAGGAGAGGGAAAATGAAAATGAGTGCGGGAGAGTTGGGAAATAATATTTCTTTGCTTCCTATGTCACAGGATGTGGGTTGGTTTAATACTAAGGGCTTGGCCCAATAGCTAAGTTCAATTTAAGTGGGTTAAATTTAATAGTCCAAGGATCTAATTAAATACATACAAATGCACCATCCAATAAATACAACCAACCAATAATTAAATAATAAATTAACTATAATATTTGTATTATAATTTATGACAAGTAAAATACTAACTAAAAATCCAAATATTGACTTATAATCCAATAGTTAATCCTAAATTCAAATTTTGACCAAAAAATTACCCGGGTGTTTTTTCATTTCCCGCCAAACTATTTGGGACAGGCTGAAATTCTATTTGGGACGGACAGAAAGTTCAGTCCATAATAAGTAAATATTATCAGGGGTCGAAAAATAATGCGTCCTAAATGATGTTACTTTGTGTCCCAAATAATATTATTTAGGACTCATAAAAATTGTGTATCAAATAATGTCGTCCCAAAAGGTCACTTTTTTGTTGTGATGGTGGTAATGATGGAGATGAAGATGATGGTGGTGGAGGTGATAGTGGTGAGGGCGTCAGCCAGCAGGGAGGTCGGTAGCCGGTCGAAGGTCGACGGGCAGCCGACGGCAGCGATGGGGACTCGCGGCAGTCGCAATGGCAAGAGCACGACAATAGGCATAGGAAGGAGGAGGAGTGGGAGAGAGAATAAGAGGATGGTTAGAGGTGATGGTGTTGGAGAGGGTTATGAGAGGGAATGGGATGGAGAAGAACATAGAGAAATAAAGTGGTACACGTATGGGGAGAGAGAGGTCGGTTGGAGATGGGAAGCTGCTCTCCTCTTCCTTTCTATTTTTTACTAAACCCTTGCCTTCCCATGCATGAAGACACATGTCTTCATGTGAAAGTACTTAAATACCCCTGATGTTCATGCATTCGAACAAATGGGGGTTTGAGGTGTCATAAAAAAAATATGATTACAAAATTTTGAGAAATTTTGAGTCGCACCCCACTTTTTTTTATCCATATTCAAGGTGCACCCATATGCTTTACCATAATGTAAGGGACCCCCACATTTCACGAATTCCGTCTATAGCTGACAGTCAACTGCATTGACCGACATTTTTGGACGAAAATACCCCCGTATAATAACCCTTCCCCTTCCCAGCTGTTAATTAATAATCCCTACTGCTCTCCGCTCCTCACATTCATAGATTAGAATGGAAGACTCAAAGGAGTGCCGGCTTCCAGTCAGCACCTTCCCACGAAGTCGGCGATGTTCCCGGCCCGACATCGAGCCCACCGCCGCTGCCAGCCCACCAAACTCATCAACGCCGAGAAGCCTCCAGCACCTGCTCCCCCGGGGCCTATCCCCAGCCCGAGCAGATCCAGCGTAGCCAGCTTCGGCCCCATCATCAAACTGCCGCTATCGTAAGCCAACCCGAGCCCGAGGCCCGCGTCGAGGGCCTGGTGATGGCTGTGGATCCCCCATTGCAGGCTCTCATCCTTCTGCTGCCCCACGGATGAGGTGGACGGGGCTAGGCCGAAGCCACGGAGGAAGGAGGAGCCACCGGAGGTGGTCGTGCATATCTGAGCAGCCTTCTGGAGGAGCGCGGTGGCCAACATGTGGGGGAAGACTGCTGCAGCGGAGCAGCAACAATGAATTGGTGGGCCGACGGAGGAGCGAGAATAGGCAGAGGGAAGTGGGCTCCGAGAACGAAGTCCCCTAGCCACCTGCAACACTCGTCGTGGCCACCGTAGACGAGAACAGGCTCTCAAAAATGCTAGTGGCAGTGGCATTGCCGCCGGCGCTGGTGGTCGTGCCATCGCGATCCGCACTCGATGGCAGCAAGTACTGCAGCATCATCCCGGACGCCACTTCCTCCGACTCTTAAATAAGCAGTAGGACCATGTCATAACTACCAAAATTAGAAGAAAACAAATCTGCAGTTCCCCCCTTTCTTCACTAATCACAAATGACTGAAAGCAATAGCACAGAACAAACAAAAATAGGTTACAAACACCAGAACAGGTATGTGGCTGCATGTTTGGGGAGAAGATGGGGTAATTTGGTCCAAAAAATTGGGTCAACTAAGTTGACCGTCAGCTATGGACGAAATTCGTGAAATATGGGGGGTCCATTATATTAAGGTAAAGCACAGGGGTGCACCTTGAATATGGTTAAAAGAAGTGGGGTACGACTCAAATTTTTTCCAAAATTTTTCTAAGGGCTAAATTGAAAATAAAATATATAATTATCAAAGAAACTAGTTTGTCCTTATTTACAAGATTAACATTATTAATAAAGCCAATAATTCATTTTCATAAAAAAATGGTAAATGATTTTATAATATAATAAATAATCTCGTGGATACCAGGATAACTTATACCGGATTTCGTATCTTAGAATGCAGCTGTGACAGGATAAGATCAAAATATCAAGGAGTCATACTACATTCAATAAGCTGTATACAATAGAATATCTATTATGCCTATACCTTAAGCAGGATATTGCTAGTACTAGATTACCCATTAGTTCTTCCAAGTTAAATGTATATCTATACAATTCCTATATAACATACTATACCCAGTCTGAATAGAAATATTAAATCATCATTGGCCTATTTGCTATATGATTCTTATCCCTCTAATAGTTCTAGACAAATATAAACACCAAGTTTAATAAGGGTACCAAATTCAAGATCCTTAAGAAATTTCCTGCAATTCTCTACCAAGCCATTCAAAAATTACTTGTCACTTGGTCTAGACATCAGGTCATGCATATCTTTATGCTTCCTTTGATTTCCTCGAATATCATCTACACCTTTAATGACTCTCAATTTAGGATTCTTAATTATATAGCAAAATTTATTATCCTAAAGTTCTTTAATTTCTCAAACGAGATATTTATCCATCAATGTCATCCATATAATATTAATATGTGCTTTATCTTACGTCGCCCAATCTCTTCTTAAGAAATCAATCAATCTTTTATCACCATATAACTAGCCAGGCTGACTACATTTGAATCTTAATCTGTATTATACCTCAATACTTAGTTATAAAAGAATCCAGCTAGCCTCAAAATTATTATTGTATTAATTCATTTTCTATCTTCCGAGAACTTTCAGTTTAAAATGTAACTGATCAAGTCTAAGTCTCTTTCTTCCATGCAATCGAAATATGCCAAACATCATTCTCAATTATCAGAACAATTCCAACATGACATTCAATATTTCGAGGCCTGCATCATATCCTACGTTCTTTATTGTCCTTTTATTAAGACTGACCGGCATCCTATCCTAAGCTCTTTATTTTCAAGACCTAAATGAGCAACCACTAAAAGATGTGTCATGCCCCACCTTCAGAATACCATAAGCCGGGTACGTAATATTATCCCTAAGCTACACGACATACGAATAATCCAGTACCTATATTCGTGATTGTCGCCAGTGAAGTTCTAGGATAGGTTTATCACAGGTCATGACTTGCATAATAAATCAATATTATTCTAAAAAACCATTCTGAAACTATAAATAAAAAATGGACTATTCTACCCAACACAACTATTAACCCAAATATAATTATATTTATATATATATATATATATATATATATATATATATATATATATATATATATATATATATATATATATAAGAAGAAGATATATATATATATATATATATATATATATATATATATATATATATATATATATATATATATATATAAATTGATGGTAAGAAGAAGATATAGTTCCAATATGATTGCTTCAATTGCATCATCTTGATTCTGTTCTCCGGTCCTCTTCAATGTATAATAGCATCTCCTTGGAATTATATCTACAAATCTAGTGAACAATACTAGGTCGTCAAACGAGATGCATGCCCTCAGTCAAGGATGAGAAAATAAAATAAACAAACGAGAATCTTTGAGGTGATCGAATTCTCAGAATTTCAAAGTAAAGGAATTGATAAAATAATTCAGAGGAGTTATAACGTTAACTTAAAATATGACTAGATTTTATTCTAGTGGATTCCTTAGTGTTCTTCCTACAACTAAATCCTAATAATTCATAAATAATAACACAACAACATAAATTCACTACCACAATCACAGTCAAGTTTCCTATATGATGATGCAATTTAGATAACACACGTGGATCATATTTATCCTATTTTCTCAAGCAATAATCCCATGGACAGGGACCAGACTGTGGCAGAGTGGCACGATGCTTATGGCAGAGTGGCACGGTGCTTAGAGTCCGACCCTCTCACCTTTAGTGAGTAAAATATTATATGTTATCAGTTTACCTAATTGACCTTTAAGTCAAAATAGGTAAATTCAAATTCTGGTACAGATACAAGAAAATCAAGACAGGTAAGTAAGTTAAGCCTCATATACTCAATTCTCAAGGCGTTGCAAAAGAGCTAACTACTGATCTGCTTTTGTTATTATTATATTACAGATATTTCAGAAGTGATCCAGGTGTTTTCCCTCCACCCAATGCACTAACCTAGTGCTACAAAGAATTCTTATTCTTTTATCTTGTATTAGCTCTCCTATGTATCTCATTTCAATTCTCAATATACAAGAACATGTTTTGTCTAGAATTTCAGGATTCAAGTAGATACCTTCTTTCAGATTCCAGGATTCAGGTACATATCTTATCACAAATCCCGTGATTCAAGCATGAATCGAATTCAAGTATATCATCTTATTTCGAATATTGAGATAACACAAGAATAAAAATTCAGGTAATAATTCTTTCCCAATTGACACAGAGCAGAAAATATAAGAAACTTGAATTTTGTTTTGCTTGCCTAACTTGTGACCGTGGCCTACGCGATATACGTTTTAAAGAAAAATCGACCTCTATGATTAAAGTATTAATCACATGTCCGTCTCTAAGAAATTTACTCAAAATTCCTATAAACTGGGTTAAATATATATAACCAATTTAGTATTATGAAAATGGCAAGCTCCGTGAATTCTAGAAATTTCAGCAGTCTCCTTCGTATTTTAGACTCCAGAAATTTTCACAAATTATATAAAGACCCGGAGCAACACTCCGTAGAATTTTCTGGGTACGTCGACCCCTTCGGTGGAACAAATCAACACCAAAAATCACACGGAGTTATATATATTTGATAAATTAATTTCATAACAAGAAATTTCTTACCGAAGCTAGACTTTATCTTAGCAACCAGCTATTTAGCAATTTAGCAACAATCCGAGATTGCTACACATCCAAAAACTCAATACAGATTAGTAATCAAAAGAAATTATATAAACACATTTAGATATCAAATCATACAAGAATGGAAAATACAAGTCCTAGCTTGTATATCAAATATCTAATTCGTAAAGTCTTGATCATTCTACGATTTGCTATAAAAAAAACTTTTAAGTAGAATTCTAGGTCTGGTATAATATATATATATATATATATATATATATATATATATATATATATATATATATATATATATATATATATATATATGTATATAATATATATATATATATATATATATATATATATATATATATATATATATATATATATATATATATATATATATATATATTTGTGACACATGAAAACCAAACCTTGGGTTTTAATATGCTGAATTTTAAAAATATTGGTCTAAATTATGAAAAACAAAAATCCTTTTTAGGCTAATATACTTGCACCAATTTTATACCATTGTGTCTTAACCAGTTGGTACAATATACACATATCCAAAAATACTATAAAAACTTTCCTACACTTTGTATTTAATGAAGTTCATAAACTTCTAAGGTTACTCGACTTCTAAATCCAACCTGGACCCGATTTGGCATAATACTACAAGTATCCGAAATTCAAGTTAAACTTATTGGATTATCAATATTATTTAATTTCAATAATAACACCCAAAGATGGACCAAGGATAACTATTCTGGGCTCTGTTTTAGCTTTGGACAGAAATGAACATGTATTATTTAGCCTACTAATTGATTAATTCTAGTCTATATAGATATTATAGGTATATATACTCTATTGATACATACCTTTAGACAAACCATATACAATTCACATAAGGTGTGATCCTAGAAATTTATAAAGTATATTTTGATACCGAGATCCTAACCTAGCTCAAAATTGAAAAGAATTTAGTGTAGGAAGAAGTCATACCTAGGGTTTGAAAATTTGGGACTAGGGCTTTGATATTCTTCTTCTTCATCTTCTTCTTTTTAGAAGATATGGGTTAGGGTTTTTTTTTATTTTGGTGGTGATGATGGAGATGAAGATGATGGTGGTATTAGAGGTGGTGTGGTTAACGGTGGAGGGTGGCCAGGAGGGGCACCTGAGGTGAGGGGCGATTGTTCAGCATGCGGGAGTCGACGAGGGGAAGTGGAGGGAGAGGGGTGAGAGAGATTGAGAGTGAGAGGGAAAGAGGTAGGTATTTGTAGAGATGATGTGGAGGAAGAGTGTGGGAAAGTGAGAAGGAGAGATAGGGGAGATGTGTGTGAGGTGAGGGAGAAGTGTGGGGAGAGGGTGAGGTATGAGTTGAGAGGGGGAGAGAGAGAGAGGTCGGTTGGGTCTCTCTCTCTCTCTCTCTCTCCTCTTCTCCATCCTCTTTTTCTCTTTTTTTTGCACTCACTATTTAAAATAAAAAAATCTTCCAAATTCAATTAATTGAGATTAAAATAGATTAACATATGATTATATTAATTTATAGAAAAGCAGTTATGACAAATTTGAAGTCAAGGATCTAGGATAGTTGAAGCACTTCCTTGAAATTGAAATTTCAAGGTCATGAAAGGGTATAATGCTTTCTCAGCGAAAGTATGCTCTGGACCTTCTTTCAGAGGCAGGGATGCTGGGTTGCAAGGTTGCTCCTATCAAGCAGAATCACAAGTTAGGTGTCGAGGGCGGTGATTCAGTGAGAAAGGAGCACTATGAAATATTAATTTGTCAGCTTATATATCTATGCCACACGAGACCTGTGAGTAGAACAGTCAAAATGGGCTGGCGTGGCAGGCCAACCCAAAACTCGCCAAAACCTATTATTTGGCGGGGCGGGGTGGGCCAACCCACCTTTTTGACGGGCCTGAAAATCCCACCCCAGCCCAACCCCGGCATGCCGCGGGCCAGGCGGGCAAGCCCACTTCTGTATTTTCTCATTCTAACTTGGCAGAATACCAATAACAGCACCATGGCTTGTTGGGAGAGCATGTTATTCAAAAGATGGAAATACATATGCAGTACAATCCATATATTATTGAGAACATTCAAGAATCAAAGTCTTTCATTTTGGAACAATAGTGCAGTACAATCCATGTGATTCAAAAGATGGAAATACATGTGCAGTACAATCCATAGATTGTTGAGAACATACTTCACAGATTCTCTAATCTTCAGCATAGCATCAGAGCACAATTTCAAACCATCTTGAACAATGAGATTTAATATATGGGCCGAACTATGAACATGAAAAAATTCACCACCACTCAACAAACTATCATGGAGAGTTGATTTTTTTAAATATTTTGCAGAGAATCATTGCTAGATGCATTATCCAAGGTCAAAGAAAAAACCTTCTTCTCAATCTTCCATTCCTTCAAAATTTTGAATAGTTTTGTAGCCAATTTAACCCCGGAGTGTGGAGGAGGCATATGATCAAAGTTAAGTATTTTGCAATTCAAGTTCCAATTTTCATCCACAAAATAAGCTGTCAAGGCAATATAACCCTCACTTGTGCAAGCAGTCCACAAATCTGAAGTTAAACACACTCTATGAGGAATATTAGACAAAACTTGCTTAAGTTTGGCTTTCTCCTTTGAATATAACTTGTTTATATCATAAACAAGCGTATTTCTGGAAATAGAAGGAAGCATGGGACTAACATACTTTTGCCAAGTTCTAACACCTTCATATTCAACAAAGAAAAAAGGCAAATCACGTTTAATAACTGCAGCTGCTAGTAACTCACGTGCAATTTTTGGATTTACCTTTTTAGACTTTAACTTCCCATCTTGATAACAAACATTTGTCCTACATCATGATACCTCAACATTTTGTAATTTTTCATGTGACGCCTTAATGTAGATGTTCCATATTTTTTGCCTCCACTTTTATACACTTTTTTACATCCCTTGCATTCACAAATAGCATTTTTACCAACCACTTCTTTCGTAAAATAATTCTAAACATCAGACGTTTACCTAGACTTCCCCTTGTCATCAGACTTAGTTTCTTCTTCAGTATTATCTAAATTAATACTTTCGTTCAACGTACTAGACTCCATTTTTTTTTTCCAAATCTGCATTAATATAAAGAAAAATAGTATTTGTATAGACTGCAATAAAATTCCCAAAATTCCATCCCAATACATACAATTGGAATTGATAAATAAGTTCTTTAAAATTAACAAAATTAACATATTAATTTGAAATGGAGAAGATCTTCAAATTTTGCAGCGATAGATAAGATTAAAATTTTGCAGCAATAAAATTCCCAAAATTTCATCTCACTTTTCCATAATTTTTCGGAGAGAGAGAGAGAGAGAGAGAGGACCTTTGGTTTCGGCCTTCGGGGTCGGGAGTTGGGACTCGGGAGGCGCGTGAGCGTGAGGAGAATGAATTAGATTTAGGGTTAGGGCCAGCTTGATATAAGTAACCCTAAAAATATTATGGAACCTTGGACTAATGTCTAATGATCGGCTTGATATATCATATAACTAACCCTAAAATTAAATGATACAGATAATATGGATTTCTTTGGCCAATAGCCTTCCGCGTTGAATATTGATTGGAAGACCAACCATCTTACAAATTTTGCAGCAAATCTCACACATACCATAAATGTATTATAGAACCTTGGCTTGCCTTGGACTAATGGTGGGATGGGCTGTTACTTATATAGGTGCTAATGGTCGGCTGCAGAGTAATGGTCGGCTAAATTAAGGCGGCCCCTAACCCTTAAATGTAACTTGATAGTTCATATAAGTAACAGCAGCTCGCGGGCTAGCCCTTCCCGGCCAAGCCCGCGGCCCGCACGGGCCAACCCACTGAGGCCCGCTGTAAAACGGGCCTTTAAATGTATAACCCAACCCACCTTTTTGTATGGCGGGGCGGGCAGGCCCAACGAGCCTGGCTCACCTTGACAGTTTTACCTGTAAGCCCCCTATTCTTAAGTTATTTTTATACATTAAATTGCCAACTAATATTGATGACCAATTTATTTTGATTACAAATTACTTTACTTATTGTTATGTTAGATAGTCAAATCACTGTTATTATTAGATTATTGTAAGTATATCTATTTTTACTAACTTGTTTTATGTTTATACCTGAATATAGATAATCTTAGCATCCTACTAAGTTATAGATTTTAGAAGAATATAGAAATATCATTTTATCACATATTATGTATAAGGGCTAGGTATACTTTGTAAACTACTTAGGTTTAACAATTATTGATGATATTACTTAAAATAGAAATTACTAGCTTGTTTTAATAAAGTGAGCCTATTGAAGCAGCAACCCAATGATTTTTTTTTTTTTATATAGAACCCAGCCAGCCCTTTGGCCCATCAGCCCAAAATTAAACCCTAACTTTTCTTTTTCTTTTTTTCCTTTTCTTTCCCTCCTTAACAAATGGCCCTAGAAAATCAGCCTAGCCCGCAGTGGGCTAGTTGGATCCGGACTAGGCGGGCGGGTGCTACTCGACCTGACCCACAACCCGCTAACCCGGGTTTTGAAATTACCCACTGTAAATCTTCCTCCTCCCGCGCGTACTATGCTCTGCAGTTTTTTGTAGTCTGCATTCTCACGCCTCTACGACAACGACGACCACCTACTTCACCTATTTGTTTGCTGTGTGTGGTTTTATTCACACACTGAGAGCAAAAGCTCAAGTCCATCCATTTGTATAGTCCTACATCGGCTAGGTGCTTGCACTATTGTGCATATTTATTATCCTCTCCTTTTTCGCTTCTTTAAAGACTTGTGTGGGTAGTCCTATGGGTCACACACGTGCGCGCCGTCGCCGCCGCCGCTCTATCCGGCTCGGTTCCGTTTAGTTCGGTTCGACGTGCATAACGGGTGCGGGTATGTGTCCGGATTAACTCTTAGGACAGTACTATGTGCGTGACTTTTCCAGAGACCGGTAACCTTTATTTAAATTTTATTTTGTTGCAGATTTCAAAACAAAGAAAAGCACAAGAAATTTTTAATAATCTAAGAGTTAATTATTTTAACAAAATCTTTCCTTCCGGTTACAAGTATTTCTACAACCTTCAATATTTGTTTGCTGCGTACATACTACATTTTTAAATTTACAACCAAATAAATTGCCTACACTTACCTACTGCACCAAAATTTCTTTGCTTCCTACATACTGTACGGCAATTTGTTTGTCGCTTTCATACTGTACCAAAAAAATTGTCTTTAAACAAATAATTTGGTGTACCAAGACTGCTACACAATTTGTTTTGTAGCAAAAGTTATTCAGACTTAATTATTTGCTTACCAATTTTTTTTCTACTGTTAACGTTGACTTGTCTTCATATAAATTGTTAAACATCACTTTGTTTGCTGCCTTCACACCATTAAACAGCGCGAGCGCGCGCGCGCGCACGCGCACACACAAACACACACACACACACACAATATATATATATATATATATATATATATATATATATATATATATATATATATATATATATATATATATATATATATATATATATATACTCTTTCTGCGTGCTATACAATTTTTACTACTGTTAACAATTTTACTTTGTTGTGTTAAATTTTGTTAACAAGTTGTCATCATATATATATAACTATTCTATTATATATGTTGTTCTCCTTAACTATTAAATTATATAAGATTAGTGAATGTCATTCATTATACATTGTTCTCCTTAACAAGTTGTTAAGCAAAAAATTTGTTAAATTTTTTGTCCACTATATAATCAATTTGGATTGTACTGTTTGACAACTTCTCGAAACAAACTTGTTAATTTTCATTGTACTGTTAACAAGCCTTTTGAATAAATTTCTTAATTTGATTGTACTGTTAAATTGTTGAACCCTCTGAGAAATTTTTTTTTGTTACCTATTTAATATTGTTGTTAAGTTGTTGAACAAAACTTTTGAACCCTCTCAATTTTTTGTCATATTGTTGTTAAAAGAAAAAAAATTGCTTGCTATTCATAACAATATAAAAATTTGTTATTCATTGATTACTTGTTCATATTGCTGTTAGCAAATATTTGTTATCTATTTAATTCTTGTTGCTCACTGCCATCAAGTTACTTGTTACCTTTAAAATATTTGTCATATTAGTAACAAATTGTTGGTTAAATAAACATTTGCCATTTCAGTTAACTAAGACAGCTATTATCAATTGTCATTTTATAAATTGACACCTTGGATAAACTTTATTGTGTTAGTATCTTTTATCAATACTATTTGAGAAGTTTCCTTTACTCAATATTTAAATTTAGGCTAAAGCAAACAGTTTATTGATTTAGTAAATTTTTTTAATTTTTTAAAGTTCTAAAGTAGAGATTAGTTTGGATACAAGCCGAAAGGGCCCTTCTGTCAACAAGGCGTAAATCGTCTAAGCGATCGGTATTTAAGCGTCCCTAGTGGACCTCCGCTTACTGGGATCCGTCCCTTACAGCTAACCCAACCTGATCAAAACTTGAAAAACTAAAATTTTAAAGGTGAATTACTTAGATCATTTAAACTGTTATTCTTTAACTTAACAGTAATCTTTATTGAGTAAATATAATTTCTGCAGACTTTAGAAACATATCCTCAAGTTCTAAAGTGACTTATAACAGAAAAACAGATTAGGTTAAAGTCCAAAGCTAGATCTGATTCCAAAGCTAAGGTAAACCCTATAGAAGTCCATGGCAAACCCAAGCCTAATCACCAAGAAGACCTACAAAGGGAAAGGCTCAAACAATCTAGAGGCTAACATGATTCTGAATGGGTCTACTAGCTCATTCAGGTCTGTAAGCTATCAACCTACAATAAATATTTCTTACCATTCTGATGATTGGTAGTTGGATTCTTGAGCAAATATTCATGTTTCTTTTGATCGCTCCTGTTTTTCAAACTATCAATAATTGGGTGGAGGAGGTGTGACCCTAGGAGATGGCTCAACGACACAGATCGTTGGAAGAGGAAGAATAGATCTGAAGATGACATCAGAAAAAATTCTACCTCTCCTTGATGTGCTTCATATGTCGTCAGTTAGGAGGAATCTAGTTAGTGGATCTCTACTTGTAGCCTCAGGATACAAGATTGTAATGGAGGTTAATAAAGTAGTTTTTTTTTTCCAAGAATGACTTATTTATAGAGAAAGAATTTGTAAAGGATGGCCTTTTTATTTTAAGTATTATGAATATCCTTCTTTTGTTATTGCAAATATTGAATACTCTAATATTTGGCATGACAGACTAGGTCATGTGAATTTAGGATCTATTAAAAGAATGATGAACTTAGATCTTATTCCTAAGACTCCTATTGATGACAAACACAAATGTGAGATTTGTGTTCAAGCCAAACACACTATATTACCTTTCAAATCTGTCCAAAGGGATTCAGAACTTCTAGAACTTATCCATAGTGACGCCTATGATTCTAATATGATTTTGACTCGAGGCGGTAGGAAATATTTTGTCACTTTAATTTATAGATGATCATTCAAAGTATTGTTACACATACCTCTTGAAGACCAAAGATGAAGTTCTAGACAGATTCAAGGTCTATAAGTCTGAAGCTGAGAACCAGTTAGATAGAAAGATTAAGATCCTTAGATCAGATCGTGGTGGAGAGTATACCTCAAATAAAATGACTAACTTCCGTAAAGAACATGGAATAATTTATGAGGTAACTGCTCTTTATTCACCACAGTCTAACAGAGTTGTTGAAAGAAAGAATTGCACTATGTTAGACATGGTAAATGACATGCTTCTCAGCTCAGATACCCCTGATAATCTTTTGGGAGAACCCTTATTGTCTGCCTGTTATATCCTTAATAGGATACCCAATAGGACTAATGATAAGACACCATATGAGTTATGGAAAGGTCGAGCTTCTAGGATTAATTATCTCAAAGTTTGGAGATGTCTAGCTAAGGTAGGAATTTCTGAACCCAAAAAGAGAAAGATTGGACCTAAGACTGCAGATGTTGTGTTCATAAGATATGCCCTAGATAGCAATGCCAATAGATTTCTTGTAACCCATTCTGAAGTAAATAAAATCTCTAATAACACAATTATAGAAGCTAGAGATGCAGTTTACTTTGAGAACATATTTTTCTTTAAAAATATAACTTCATGATCTTCCTCCAACCCTTCTCTTACTCCATCTACTAGCTCTCATGTTCAAATATCAAGTTTACAACATGAACAAGTTATGGAACCTATAAGGAGTAAAAGAGAAAGAATTGAAAAGAATTTAGGAGAAGGATTCTTTATATTTCTAATAGAGAGTGATCCCTCAACTTATGAAGAAGCCATATCCTCTCCTGACACCCCTTTTTGGAAAGCAGCTATTAATAATAAGTACAACTCCATTATGGAGAATAATACTTAGTTTTTAGAAGACCTACCTTTAGGTAGTAAACCTATAGGTTGTAAGTGGATCTTCAAAAAGAAACTTAGAGCCGATGGTACCATAGAAAAATACAAGGCTAGACTAGTCGCCAAAGGTTTTACCCAGAAAAAAGGATTAGACTATTTTGATACCTACTCTCCTGTAGCTAGAATCACTTCTATTAGAACCCTTCTAGCCTTAGCTTCTATTCATGATATGTTGATTCATCAAATAGATGTAAAGACATAATTTCTAAATGGAGATTTAGAAGAAGAAATATATACAGAATAACCTGAAGGTTTCATTGCTAAAGGTCAAGAAAAGAAGGTTTGTAGATTAGTAAAATCTTTTTATGGCCTAAAGCAAGCTCCCAAGCAATGGCACAACAAATTTGACAAATTCATTATAGAATTTGGTTTTTTGCCAAATGAATATGATAAATGTTTGTATTCTAAAAATACAAATGAAAGTTGTGTCATCTTATGCTTGTATGCTTACAATATCCTTATTTTAGGATCTTCACTGGAACTGATAAATAACACTAAGAATTATCTATCTAACCAGCTTGATATGAAAGTCGTAGGTGAAGCAAGCTTGATCCTAGGAATGCAAGTGTCCAAATGCAAATAGGAATATATTTACCCCTAGCACATTCAATTGAGAAAATGCTAAAGAAGTTTGAGTATTTTGACAAGAAATCCGCCCTTACTCTTTATGACAGTAATGTTGTTCTTAAGAATAATAAGGATCACCTATAGAACAACATAGATATTCACAAATGATTGGGCCCCTTATGTACATAACAAATAGAACCAGACCCGATATTGCATTTTCTATTGGAAGACTATATAGATATACTAGTAATCCAAACCAGTCATATTGGACTGCATTAGACAGAGTATTTAGATATCTTAAGGGAACTCTAGATTATAAACTTTATTATACTAGACACCCTGATATTATAGAAGGTTACTCAGATACAAATTGGGTAACTGATTCACATGATGTGAAATCCACTACTGGATATATTTTTACCCTAGCAGGAGCTGCAATCTCCTGGGAATCATATAAATGAACTATCATAGACAGAAGTACAATGGACTCTGAGATGATAGCTTTGGACACTACCTGTACAGAAGCCGAATGGCTTAGAAATTTTATTATGCATATACCTGTTTTTGTTCATCATGTTTCTATAATTTCTATAAACTGTGATAATAAATCTGTTATAGAACTACTAAAGCATGATTCTATGAATGCTAAGATGAACAGACACCTGCAGCTGTGCTTCAAGTCAATAAAGAGCCTATTAGGCAAATATGTGGTTCTGGAACATATAAAGTCAGAAAAAAAATCTTACAGACCACTTGACGAAGGGTCTGTCTAGAACATTGATCCTAGAATCATCGAAGGGGATGGAGTTAAGCCCATAGTTTAGTCATTAGCAGTGACAACCCAACCAAGTCTGATTGGAGATCCCAAGTAGCCGGTTCAATGGGTAGGAACAAGCTGGACTAGTGACTATTATAGAACAATGATCCTGAGATTAAATTTTCTTAAAATAAAAAGCCCAAGAGGTTGTACATGTGTACATTGGTACCCTATCCCTATGGTGACAGTGTTCCTTGAGTGATAAGGTTAGGGTGAATTTTAAATCTTAATAAGTCCAAGCATGATATACAGGATTGATTCCTATCACAAATTGTCATGACCCGCACCCGCTTTTCGAGATGCAAGTTCGTGCGCAAGTCTGCTACGTATCAAGCGGACTCCAGCCCAAATCGAATATGTATAAGCTGTCTAAACTATGGTAATACGCCTAATCATGGTATGAAAAAACAATACCTCAATCCATAAGAAGAATATAAAACAAGAATGAACGTTATGGTTCATGGTCTGCAGCCCTGTCTACTGATTATGAAATAAGTTTTTCTTGATGTTCGTATCAAATTTTTACAGGGTTTCAATCTATTGTAATTAAAACTAATTGATGGGATTACGAGATATATGGTTTGTGATCATACCAGAAAAGATGGTTCGAAAAATGGCAAATCGTGGAGAAAAAAGTAGTCTCGAAAGGGATGTTTCGTCTGCTGTAGCTGTTTCTGCTGCTGTCAAATCCCCCATGCACACGGCATTTCCTGCCATCGACGGCTGTCTCCGGCGGTACGCTGTCCCTGGGGTAGCCACCCAGGGGTCAGGGTGGCACTACAGAGGTTTGGTTAGGGTTTGGGGCCTTTGATGATCGATCTCTCCCCCTCACTCTGTAATGTCCCGATCCGCATGGTACATTACCATGAGTTGTTGACTCGAGGAGTTGCGTTGACCCGATGAAGTATCGATGCGAATTAATGCAAAGCATAAGTCCAATTTGAATAAGGTATTGACCTCGATTGATCTGGTGTGCATGTTATGCTTTTACGTTGAATCATAAGGGGTCAACATTTTGCCTTATTCACGAAGGTATCCGCAAAACCAAATTGTCGCCTTACAACAAATTATGGCATGGACACGGTAGGTCGAATCAGTCGAATAGTTTAATGGAATGGCTAAGTCAGGAGAGTTAGCCGTGCAACCATACAAGTTATGGAATTGAGCCGCATCAGCTCGACAAAATGACAAGACGTATCGGCTTAAGGTGGGCGGTGTCACGACCCGCACCCGATTTTCCGGACGCGAGCTCATGAGCAAGCCAGCTACGTATCGAGCGGACTCCAGCCCGAATCGTGTACGTATAAGCTGTCAAGGTAATGGTATCATGGCTAATACGGTAATCTACAGTATATCTCAATCCACAAGAATATATAAGACGAGAATGAACAATTATGGGTCATGGTCTGCAGCCCATTAGCATATTGTCCGATTAGACTCCAAGAATGATATGAGTCTATAAAATAAGCAGAATATATCATAGCATGGAATATAAAGCACGAGAGGATAATAAAGAAATATCACAAGCAAATACCTGTATCCCTGCAGGTGTAATCACTACTATCATGAGTCGCTAACTAACTCCATGTAATTAGCTACTTGAAGAGATCATCAGGTCCTCAGGGGACATAGCAAGATACATAAAAACATGCCTATCTAATAGTTTAATCATGCAATAATATAAATAGGGTATAAACAGGAACTAGACATGAGACTGACATGTGGCTACTGACAGGTAACTATGAACACGGATACCGGATCAACTATGTATAATGAACTGCTGGAAAACAAGTAAACAAGAGATCAATGGAATACCAACCCTCGCCCTGACGTGGACTCGTAGGTCAGTTTCAAGACAAGTCACCCTCGCTCCGTGTGTGGACTCGCAGGTGCAAACGGACAACCCTCGTCCCGTGTGTGGACTCGTAGGTTGTGGGAATGAAATATGAATAGCAGTTCAATCACACATACTTGCAGACACGACTCAGTCAAGATACAGGTGACGACACGGTATAACTCAGTCATAACACAGGTAAGGACAACTCTAGCATGAACCATAATATGGACAAGCCTGATGTAACTACACTATCAAATCAAGAAATACTGATATACAAACAAGACAATAAACTAGTAAACATGGTATCATATAAATCTATAGCAACTAAGGTAACTAAAGATAACATACTAAAACAGATGAACTATAAGCATAAAATGAACTGTAGAGGGAGACAAGGTATCTTGCCTGGAGGTTGCACGCAGATCCAACAAAATATCATCAACTGATAAGCCATAAAATCCACATCATCACAACTGTCTCTAAAAGCTGAAACAGACATTGCCAACATTCTTAGAATAGTCAAATTAGCTAGGATTGCTTGTCCTTAACTTCAATTCTGGATACAGGGGCAAAACGATAATTTTGGACAAAAATGATGTCAGCCGTTGGACCCGCTTTGCACCAAAAATTGTGCCAGAGTCAATGGTCTCTAAAGTCGTCAAACTATATGTCAACAGGTCCAGTTTTCTGATACGAACCCAACCATATGTCCAAAGTTGGACTCCGGCGGGCCGAGCACAAATCACCCGTTGAGTCGGACCGTAGGGCCCGCAAAACGGTGATCCGATCAACTGTCTCAGAATCGGACCAAACTTGGCTTACAGGACCAAAAAAATGATACGGTCCTGTTGGCACAAGTTTTGTCTCGATCTGACAAACGTGTACAAAGTTATGGCCAAGTTTATAAAGCCTTGATACGGGGTATCTCGAAGGATACGCGTTGATTTCGTCGCACACACGCGACGAAACTGAGTTCCGTCTATTCCAACACGTCAACAACGTCAATACGCACCTTTCGATGTATACCGCGCGCGACGACGTCGCCCGGTTTATCGGGACACGTGCCGTATCGGGGATATTTAGAAATTTTAAAAACAGAATATGTAGATTTTTCTGGATTTTCGAGACTCATAACTTCCTGCACAGACAATGAAATTTGAAAGTATGAACTCGATTGCACAGCTCTGTATGTTGTTAACAAAATTGTTCAGATGGGTTTTAGAAACTGTTCTTGGATTGGCAACTTTTTTCCTTTCAAAGTAGGGTGTTCAAGTACGAAATCTGCTCGATTTTCGAGTAATCAAATGCCAGTTTTGGCTTCGATTTTTGGGACAGTACAAAGCATCAAAAATTGAAGTGTTTGAAGAGTTATATAGTCGTATAGATGGTCTTCATACGTGAGAAGACGGAACGCGAAATGGTAGAGCGGCGGCGCGGGAGTCGGGCAAGAAGTCGGGGTCAACAGCGTAATTGCTGCTGTTTGGTGCGGCTTCACCGGCCTGTGGCGGCTCTGTCGCCGGCCGATGGCTATCCACGACGGTGCTGGCGCGTGCCGGGGTGCCTGGTGGCCGTCAGGGATGTTGGGGAGGCGCTGAGGGTTTATGGTTTGCGTCATTCGTCTACTACATACATATATGTATTTATTCTCGGCCTAGCTTGGGGCGCGGTTTTACTGCTCGGGTTGACTTGGGTTGCTGGGGATTGAGCCTTGGCTGTGGGCCTGGGTTATTTTGGGGAGCTTGGGGTTTTAAGCTCAGGTGGGTGCTTGGGGAGAGGCTGGGCCGGCCTGCTATGGCCTGGCCTTGCTTGGGTTTGGGCCGGGCCTGGGATGGTTAGTTGTTTTGGTTTTGATTCTTTTATTTCTTTTATCTATTTCTTTATTAGTCTAATATATATATATATATTATATATATATATATATATATATATATATATATATATATATATATATATATATATATATATATCTTATACACACACACACACAAATACTATATATATATATATAGATATATATATAATATATATATTATATATATATATATATATATATATATAATAGATATATATTATATATATATAGTATTTGTGTGTGTGTGTATAAGATAGATATATATATTTATATATATATTATATATTATATATATATATATAATATATATATATATAATAATATATTATATAAAATATATATATATATATATATATATATATTTTGTATTTGTGTGTATGTATAATATATTATATATTATATTATATAATATATATATATATATATATATATATATAGATATATATATATATATATATATATATATATATATATATATATATATAATATATATATAAAGAAGAAAAAAATATATATATATATATACACACACATACATACATATATCGTATTTTCTATATACACCCTACACATATATATACATGCACCTTCACACATATATATAATATGTATATATGTATATACTTAATAAATTATAATTACATTTACAGGCCTATATATTCAATATATATAGCCTGATATTTATACATATATGTATACCACAAATTCCATAGACAATAAATTTTTAAGTATAATCAATTAATAATATCTAATAGTAATAAATATATTTATTTAATCAGCACAAAATAATAAAATAATAATAAATAATTAAAATATTAAAGGGCATGTCACAACTTAGCTTGGTTTTCTTAGTTAGGACACACTTATGGCTAGGTCTTCCTTGGCATGGCTAAAACACAAGTCAAGGCACACAACTACACTATCCGTGCCATAATTCCTAGTCACCTTGTACTCCAAAACTCAACCATGGCTAAAGTCATCTACCGTAATAATTAATTAAATAATTATTTATAAAATAAACTAAAATTACCATTTAAATGAAATAAAAGAATAGAAAAAATATTTCAAAAAATTTTTTCGGGAAGGGAAGCTACAAATCTACCCACCTTAAAATAATTTCGTCCTCGAAATTCTAATTCATAACTATTCTTAAAATTCAAAGTCTACTATCACCTTAATCTCCTCATATTAATTCCTCCAAAATTATTTTATGACCTTCTCTAGTCATTTTATAACTTCGAATACTTGGGAATTTCTACCCACCTTTGGTCACACTACTCTCAAAACACGCTCATTAAATCTTAGTCTTCTAACTAGTATTGCTAACAATTCTACCAACAGATATTTTGGACGTATGGCATCTATAATCCCTCATATATATAAACAACCAATACTCAATAATCATACAATATTATACTATAATTTAAGATTTCTGATGAATTCTAGACAGCACGATCATTCGTCACCTCGAAATAAAGAGGGACAGAATCAATGGTACGAAAAGCAAGGAAGTATAATCGAGAGCAATTATGGAGGTTTTCAAGGATGTAGAGAATTTCTAGGAAAATTTTCAAGGCAGAGTGGATTGAGATTTCTAAGGTTTAGTCATTTCGCGGGCTCGTATCAATAGTTACGTAACCGATACGATATGCTCTGACCTGCATGGGCCACCACAAAAACTTGTCACGACCCGCACCCGGTTTTCCGGACGCGACTCGTGAGCAAGCCAGCTACATATCAAGCGGACTCCAGCCCGACTCGAGTACGTATAAGCTGTCCAGGTCATGGTATCATGGCT
>JANAVB010009598.1:18377692-18550192 GCA_029216955.1 Iris pallida
GCGCATGGCTGGCTTGCGCATGGATGGCTTGCGCCAGCGCAATCCAGCGCAGCGCAAAGCACTGGCTGAGGTCATGCGCAATCGGCCCTGCGCTAAAGAGCACAAGCCGGGGGTGCGCAACCGGCCATGCGCTAAAGAGCGCAAGGCAGAGGGATGTTCTTCCTGGCCGAGAGCAGGTCCAAGAACACCAAGAACTTCATTTCTTCATAACTTTGTCAAATTAAAACCAAATCTAGATTTTCAAAGTTCTAACTTGAGTAAAATCGAATTCTCTTCCACATGGAAGCATCAAAACAAGCAAAAATCAAAGTTTAATAGATCAAAACCAAGGATTTTCGAAAATGGTTAAACCTAGATCTAGAAGAATGAAAGCTCCAAATCACAAAATGTCAAGTTCTAAAGTTGTTCTCCATGGCCTAATCTAGTTAATAGACAAATAAAAAGTGGTGCTTATTGATGGCAAGGTGCACTTGCCTATGGGTTGGAGAGTTGTGTGGAAGAAGGAAGAAAAGAAGTTAAAAAAAATTGATAGAGTTATGGAGGAGAGAGAAAAGGTTGGTAGATTTTAATGAGGGTGGTTGTGATGGAATGGAGGGGGAGAATAGGCTAAGGTGTTCCACTCATGATGAACCAAACCAAATCAAACCAACTCCACAAAATAAAACCAAGCCATGGTCTAAAACCCATTTACGAGAACCCGAATCCACAAGTCGAGAAAATAAAATACGTGCCAAATCAAATTACGAGTATAAATATGAAATACAGGAAATAGGGGTGACAACTCTACCCACCTTCAAAGAATTCCGTCCTCGGAATTTAATCAAGGAGCTAGAGATTGCCACGACAAGCTATGCTAAGCACAGACAAGCTACACTAAGCAGTTCAATCATACAATCATACAATGCAAGCAAGGAAAGGGAAAGCGTAAGGCATAAGAAAGACATTATACCTCACGAGTCAAACAGGTAGGGATATCGCGATCGGATCGTCCTCACGCTCCCACGTTGATTCACCTAGAGAGTGATGACCCCAAGCAACACGGACTAAGTTAATAGTCTTGTTCTTGAGCGTCTTTTCTCTCCGGTCCAATATAAACACGGGCCTCCTCATACGAAAGGTTGGTACCAACAACCAATTCCGAATGATCTAGGATATGGCTCGGGTCCGGGATGTACCGTCTTAATTGGGATACATGAAAATATCATGTACCTCACTTAGCGACGACGGAAGAGCGAGACGATAGGACACATCGCCTACTCGCTCTAGAATATCGAACGGCCCTATATACCTAGGACTAAGCTTTTTCCGTACGCCAAAACGAATGACGTCGCGGGTAGGCGAGATCCTAAGGAATACATGGTCGCCGACGGCAAATTCTAAGGGACGTCGATGAGCATCGGTCCAATGGCGCTGGCGATCCTGAGCAACTCGGAGGTGATCTCTGACTTTCCTGACCACTTCAACCGTCTGAGAAGTCAATTCTGGACCGAGCATCTGCCTCTCTTCGACATCGTCCCATGCTAATGGGGATCTGCACTTCCTGCCATACAGAGCCTCGAAGGGTGCCATTTGGATATGGCCTGGAAACTATTGTTGTACGAGAATTCCACCAGGTGCAGGTGATCCTCCCACGAGCCATCGAAGTCAAGGGTACACGACCGCAACATATCTTCGAGGGTTTGTATAGTGCGCTCTGATTGCCCATCTGTCTGCGGATGATACGCTGAGCTGAACTTGAGACGAGTCCCCAAACTTTGATGAAGACTGCGCCAGAAGTGCGATGTGAATCTCGTATCCCTGTCTGATACTATGCTGACTGGCACTCCATGAAGTCTGACGATCTGCCTGAGATATCTCTGCTAGCTGCGCCATCGACTGTCCAACTTTAAATGGAAGAAAGTGTGCCACCTTGGTAAGCATGTCCACAATGACCCAAATAGCATCTCTGCCTGCCGGAGATCTGGGTAACCCAGTCACGAAATCCATGGTAAGGTGCTCCCATTTCTATTCTAGGATCGGTAAAGGTTGAAGAAGTCCAGCTGGCCTCTGATGTTCAGCCTTGACTTGTTGGCAAACCAAACATCGAGAGACATACCGGGCTATCTCTCTTCATACCATTCCACCAAAAGTGTTGACGAATATCTCTGTACATCTTCGTGCTGCTTGGGTGGATGGAATACTGCGAACTGTGAGCCTCTGCCATGACTTCCTGTCTGATATCTCCACTGGGTACACAAAGACGCGTGCCGTGTCGAAGTGTACCATCCTCATGAATACATAACTCTGGCCTTCTTCCTGCCTCGCACTCTGCTCTGAGCCGCTGAATCTTGGAATCTGTTAACTGTGCTGTCCGGATCCTCTCAACTATGGTGGACTGAATCTGTAGGCTGGCCATCAAGGCCACATTGGAAGGAAGAACCACTTCAATTCCCATCTTCTGAAGATCCGACAATAACTCTGGTTGCGCCGTCAGGAAATAAACTCCGGCTCTCCGGCTCAACGCATCTGCTACAACGTTGGCCTTCCCTGGATGATACTGCAAATCCACATCGTAGTCCACCAGTAGCTCGAGCCATCTCTGCCGTATATTAAGATCCTTCTGGGTGAAAATATACTTCAGGCTCTTATGATCAGTAAAGATCTCCACTCTGTCTCCGTACAAGTAGTGTCTCCACAACTTAAGTGCAAACACTAGCTGCTAGCTCTAAGTCGTGGGTCGGGTAATTCTTCATGATCACGGAGTTGACGTGATGCATAAGCAATTACCTTCCCATGCTGCATCAAAAACATCCCAATCCTCTGCCTGAAGCGTCGTAATAAACTGTGAATCCTTCGGTCCCATCTGGAAGGGTGAGAATGGGAGCCGTTATCAAATCCTGCTTCAACTTCTCAAATGATTCCTGACATTCTGCTATCCAAACGAACGGCACATCCTTGCGGGTCAACTGGGTCATCGGCTGAAATCCTTGCAAAATTAGAGACGAACCGCCGGTAGTAGCCGGCCAATCCAAGAAAGCTGTGAACTTCTACCACTGAGCTGGGTACTGGCCATGCCTCGATAGCCACAATCTTCTGGGGATCCACTTCTACTCCTCCTCGAGTAATGATGTGACCCATGTACGAAATACGATCGAGCCAGAACTCGTATTTACTGAACTTGGCGTACAACTGGTGCTCTCTGAGAATCTGGAGGACAATTCTGAGATGCTGCTCGTGCTCTGCTTCACTCTTGCTGTAGACCAGGATGTCATCAAGGAACACTATCACAAACTGATCCAAATAAGACATAAAAATACGGTTCATGAGGTCCATGAACACTGCCGGCGCATTGGTCGCTCCAAAGGGCATAACTAGAAACTCCCAATGCTCGTACCTAGATCTGAACGCCGTCTTCGGGATGTCCTGCTCTCTGACTCTGATCTGGTGGTATCCTGACCGCAAGTCTATCTTCGAGAAAATTGAAGCCCCCTTGAGTTGATCAAACAAGTCATCTATCCTCGGGAGAGGGTATCTGTTCTTGATTGTCACTGAGTTCAAGGTACGATAATCAACACATAGCCTGGACGTACCTACTTTTTTTCACAAGAAGCATCGGGGCTCCCAAGGCGATCCACTTGCACGAATGAATCCCTTGGTCCTGAGTTCTTCAATCATCTTGTACAAAATCTCCAACTCTGAAGGCACCATTCTGTAGACTCGCTCTGATACTGGTGCTGTCCCGGGAATCAAGTCGATGGTGAACTCGATCTCCCGCTCTGGTGGCATCCCTGGAAGTTCCTCTGGGAAGACATCTGGAAACTCTTCAACTATCCGGGGTAACTGCACTGCTGCTACTGCCATCCGCAATACTGGAGGAGATGGCTCTACTGTGCCTCTGGAAAATGAAAACTCTGGCTCTCCGGGAATACTAAAGACAACTCTGCCAACATGGCAGTCTATCCTAGCATAATGGTTCCTCAACCAATCCATGCCTAGGACTACATCATAGTCTGCCATAGGGAACTCTATAAGCTTAGCGGGGAACTCTCTACCGCTAACTACGATCCGACACGAGGAAAATACTCGATCTACTCCCACAAGACCATTACCAGTAAGTATATTGAGCCTCACTGATAATGACTCGGGCTCCAATCCTATCCGTGTCACGAATCGTGCAGACATGAATGAATGCGATGCACCAGAATCAAATAATACAGATACTGGAAAGGTGTTGACGAGAATAGTACCTGCCACTACCTCACCTGGTGCAACTTCTTCTTCCATGGTCATCATCATAGCCTGACCTCTAGCTGCAGGTCCTCTCTGCTGGAAACCCCTCTGTCAGTTCTGTGCTGGAGCCTGGGTGAACTGCTGCTGGAAGGCCTGGGCCTGGGGCAACAATGGCCTGGGTACTGCTGTTGCTGCTGCTGCTGGACTGGAACTGGGGCTGGTCCTCTCACCAAAGAACTAGAAAGGTTGGATGATGATGGACCTCCCATATTCGGGCAGGTCCCTATCTGGTGGTCTGCTCCTCCACAAGCCAGGCACAATCCCTGTGCCCTACGACACTCTGCCACTACATGGCTCGGCTTTTCGCAATAAGAACATCCCACCACGGAAGACTGCTTCTGCTTCTGCTGCTGCGGGTACGTCGGGGTCGAATGCTGAACCGACGTCACTGAGGCCGCCCGCCTCGGAGTTCCAATGGTTATACCCCTAGCTGTCGGGGCTGGAGCTGAAGATTGGTGCATCTGGTTGTGGGACCGTTTCCTGCCTCCGGCCCTGTCCATAATTCTTCGGGAGGTATACTCATGCCTCCTTGCTGCCTTCAACACTACATCGAACGTCTGGTGCTCGAACTGCTCCACCGCCAATAATATCTCTAAGTACAGCCCTTGCTGGAACCGCTGAGCCCTATCGAACTCGGTCGCCACCAAAGTGGGGGCGAACCTACTCAGCCTGGAAAACTCGGTCGCATAGCCATCGACCGTTCTGCCTCCTTACTTCAAGTTGGTGAATCTGGTCTGCAGGTCGTACCGTGCCACCGCATCGAAGTACTTTGTCTGGAACCTCTCTCTGAACATCGCCCAAGTGACTGGTGCTGCTAATCCCATGGCCTGAGCTACCCACCAATCGCGAGCCAAGTCTAACAACTGTAGGCGTACCACCGCCACCTTCTCATTCTTAGGTGTCCTAGCTGCTTCTAGAACCACCTCGGTATCCTAAAGCCAAGCGTCCGCAGCAATCGCATCTTTACTGCCGTCAAAGAAGGGAGGGTTCAAGCACTTGAAACTGTTGGCCGCCTGATTCCCTTGGGGACCTCCTCGGTTTAGTGCATCATGAACTTCCTGGTGCAAGGCGTCGCCTCGACAATCTTGGGATGCAAGCAGTTCTAATAAGCCCTACCAAAGGTCCCTCATCCTGTCTAGCTGGTTGAGCGGGCGGAGCTGCCTGAACTGGAGGTTCTGAGCCTCCGAAAAGCATAACTCGGAAGGCTACTCCAGAGTGCTGAGCTTGATCTTCCTGGTGCTGGGGTGCTTGTCGAGCTTCCTCTGGCTGGTTGGCAGGTCCGGGAGTAATGCCGCTGAAGAAGATGACATAGGGAACAATAAGGAAAGGACCAGGACAGATCAATGATACAAGCAATATGATCAGGTCAGATTCTCAGGGGTTTGAAGATACGAGCAGAGATCAAGGACGAATATTGATTGAGACATCTATTCGGTAAATCCTCACATTTCTTGAATGCCAAGACCTGCATGGGCTACCACTTAAACCATGTCACGCCCCAGAACCAGAATACTGGAGAGCGGGGGCAGACATAGCCAGCTACGTATATTGAAATAGAATATATCTCAACTATACGGTCACGGCTGTCTAGATATGAGGGTTTACTACAAGCCAGCAGTCTTTTAAGGTCAAGCCTATTGTCTCAATTAAGCAATTAACAGAGTTGCAAGATATTAGAGCATCAAATATATATATATAAGGCGTCCCAAATATTACATATTGGATGATCATGAAGCTAGTCGTACAAAATAATAGGACTAGCAAGAGTTCAGTCATACATGATCAACCCTAGGATTTGTTAATCATGTTTACAGCCCGTAGACAGACAGTAAGTAAATGTGCATCGAGCTAACAGGTGCTCGTCGGCTAAACGCCTCAAAGAAAAATTTACATATAAGTGGGTGAAACAAAAGGGAAAACCCACTCGTAGCTCCGGTTCCTTCTAGTGTTCACCATTGGGCTGAAAGCTTGGTAGATCCTCGGGAGCTGCTCCGAAATCTGGCCACACAAAACCAGCTGGATCAAACCCCAGAAAGAGCAAGTGCCACAAAGGAGGCCACAAATAAGAACAAAAGCCAGCATATCAGAACATAAGAGTAAAAGAAGTACAAGTAGTAAAGTACACAGGGCGATAAACGACTAGGGACGTGGAACCATTCCGGGAGCCAGGTTACAATCCTTAAACCAGACAAGGACCGGGATTGTAACCCTTCGCCTGAATAGCTCACTGTCTCTACTCATTTATCGTTAAGATAAGTAAACAAACATGCTCAGGAGATAGCAGGTACTGGAGCTAGACAAGACTTAGACAAGGCTGGACACCATCCATTCGCAATCGGCCAAACAAATACTACGGCTTACTATTTTAACTAACTAGGGTTATCACAAACCTAATTACTAACAAGATGCAAGTGAGAATTCCAGTCCCAAGCCCTGCAGACTATCCAGTTATCCTTCCGCGGGTTGAGAGTTATAGGTAGGTACATTGCCCGGGAGAAATGTACCCTTAGGTGACTTAAAGGGTGCAACACATGACAGTGTGCTGGAAATGTGCTCTACTCGTCGGCAAGCTACAAGTCCATTAAAGCGCCCAGATAACGAGATTGCCTGTGACTGGGAATTCTCCATGTTCTAGTTTGATCTAATCATTAGCCTAATCCAATTTAGCGCGAGTCCCTGGCCGTGGTACCCAGGAAGTCACGTCCTAGACATGATGCAAGACAAGACAAGTGGATTGTACAAGCAAGCAAGCAGGAACACCCACGGTGTCAAGTTGATTATACGAGTCTAGTTACAAGTTACAAGTCAAGTCAGTAGTGCGCCGCCACGGGCCACTATCAAGTTATCAAGATAATTCATGTCAGGGTACTGTCAGGAGTGCACCATTACGGGTCACTGTCATGTCAGGTTGGTCATGTCAGGAGTGCACCACTACGGGTTACTGTCGCGTTATGCTAGTTCCTTGTCATACCATGCCGTGTACAATAGTCATTCCAAACATATTAAGCAAAATCAAGTTCATGACAAAAGACGCAAGGATATAAAATGGACGTAAAATATCTAATAAAATACCAATATATATAGGGCTATAGAAGAGCCAAGCTCAAAGAATTAAACAATTCATCATAGACAAGTGGGTTGTGCAAGGGGGGTCAGGGGTTGGGCTACGCAGGGTATGTACTGCGCATGGGAGAGCTGCGCAAGAGTTGCCTTGTGCAAGGGTAGACTGTGTAGGGGTAGACTGCGCAGGGGTTACCTTGCGCAAGGGTAGACTGTGCAGGGGTAGACTGCGCAAGGGTGGATTGCACAGAGGTGGATTGCGCAAGGCTGGCTTGCGCAGAGGTGGATTGCGCAAGGCTGGCTTGCACAGAGGTCGGCTTGCGCATGGCTGGCTTGCGCATGGATGGCTTGCGCCAGCGCAATCCAGCGCAACACAAAGCACTGGCTGAGGTCATGCGCAATCGGCCCTGCACTAAAGAGCACAGGCCGGAGGGTGCGCAACCGGCCATACGCTAAAGAGCGCAAGGCAGAGGGATGTTCTTCCTGGCCGAGAGCAGGTCCAAGAACACCAAGAACTTCATTTCTTCATAACTTTGTCAAATCAAAACCAAATCTAGATTTTCAAAGTTCTAACTGGAGTAAAATAGAATTCTCTTCCACATGGAAGCATCAAAACAAGCAAAAATCAAAGTTTAATAGATCAAAACCAAAGATTTTCGAAAATGGTTAAAACCTAGATCTAGAAGAATGAAAGCTCCAAATCATAAAATGTCAAGTTCTAAAGTTGTTCTCTATGGCCTAATCTAGTTAATAGACAAATAAAAAGTGGTGCTTATTTGATGGCAAGGTGCACTTGCCTATGGGTTGGGGAGTTGTGTGGAAGAAGGAAGAAGAAGAAGTTGAAAGAAATTGATGGAGTTATGGAGGAGAGAGAAAAGGTTGGTAGGTTTTAATGAGGGTGGTTGTGATGGAATGGAGGGAGAGAATAGGCTAAGGTGTTCCACTCATGATGAACCAAACCAAATCAAACCAACTCTACAAAATAAAACCAAGCCATGGTCCAAAACCCATTTACGAGAACCCGAATCCATAAGTCGAGAAAATAAAATACGTGCCAAATCAAATTACGAGTATAAATACGAAATACAGGAAATGGGATTGACAATATCTAATAGTAATAAATATATTTATTTAATCATCACAAAATAATAAAATAATAATAAAATAATTAAAATATTTAAAGGGGCATGTCACAACTTAGCATGGTTTCTTAGTTAGGACACAATTATGGCTGGGTGTTCCTTGTCAAGGCTAAAACACAAGTCAAGGCACACAACTACACTATCCGTGCCATGATTCCTAGTCACCTTGTACTCCAAAACTCAACTATGGCTAAAGTCATCTACCGTAATAATTAATTAAATAATTATAAATACAAATTAGAATCACCATTTAAATCAAATAAATAAAAAAAAATATTTCAAAAAAAAAATTTTGGGAAGGAAAGCTACAGGCGGGTTCTTGACTCTCTCTCCCTATTCCTTCACGTCTAAAATTGTATCTCTTGCATGTGATTGTAGCTATTGAGTTAGCGAGCGTGGCTCGAACGGTTAAAGGTCTTAATGTGTGTCAAACATTAAGATAAAACATGGAATATTGAACAATTGAAGCAACGTACATCAAGTGTACGGGTCACGGTAAGCCGGTGAGGTGTGTAGAACATTGAAAGGCAATATCGAGATGTGCATCACGTGCACGATTCCGAGAACATTGAACACTAGGCCTAGAACACTGATTATGGCGTTAAGCATGCCTTTGTGCACGGAAGCTACAAAATGACTAAGTAAGCGAAATAGGGCAAGTTGTGGTGCAATACGCGGAACCTGTCGTAACATTGAAAGGTATACTTCGTGTATCGAGGTATGCAGTTGTGGCACAATTGCTACGAAACTGCTGTTATGTGAAAACTTATGAATGGAACGCGTTAAGTATAAGTACGAAAGTCTAAGCTGTTAGGCGTCATGCATCAATACGGATGTATTGGGACATAATGCCGATGGAACTTGAGATAGAGATTACGGAATATGTTTATAGAATATGGGATTGGTTGGAATGATATGACTTGTTTGCTATGGCGCGTATTGCATGGTCAATGGACTCGGATGTCCCGTGCACGGGTGCGGCTTCCCTCGAACGGTTACGACCGGGGCACTGGGACCGTTCGGCCTAGGAGGGAATTATGTAGGTATTTATGGTGCACATCATTAGGACGTGTTGCGACCGGCCAGTGTTGTGATAAGCTATGATATCAGTAAGTTTAGAATCCTTCAGATATTGGGCTAGCAACCCGTACTGGAGCGATCATAGGCTTACACATAAATATGCCCAGTCCATTACGGTGCAAAATACCGTGACCTTTATAGATAGGGCGGTAGACTGAGATTAGAATTGGGTGCAGGCACAGGGCCTGTCACCCTTATACATATGTCTAAGTTTGGTTGGTTGGTTGCGTGAATTGTATGGTTGGTTATGTATATTTTTGACGATTGTAGGCTAAGCGAAACAAGACGAAAACATGCACGATCACTATGTTATGTTCATATTTTGTCTAACTGTATCTGCTGCAGGGACACGTTATTGGACACATTTACAATAAGTTGCTATGCTTGAATATTGCCATGAAACTGATCCTAAGGCTAAATAAAAAAGATCACCAAAATAAGTTGCATGTTTCACTAAATGTACTTAGTGTTGGTTTGGGTGCGAGTGGGTCTTGATCAGTACAACGAGGACGAAAGCACTAATCTCCACTAGTTTCTTGCAGGATCAGGTTATGTTTGGCTCGGGCGGGACTAGGCTTGGACACGCCGAGGCATGGAGTCCTTAGCATTTCAAGAGGAGCTACCGTATTGGCGTTCGAACTTGCAACATGGAGATGTTCGGTCGAAGACTACTTGTTGGCTATAAAGAGGCTTAATATATGGAACAATGTAATCTTTTGTGAGATAGAGAGATCATGAGCGTTGTAGCCAGTTGGCATATTCAGTTGGGCTATTCAAGACTTTGTAACCTTCAGTTCATCATTAATAAATAAAATTCTTATTGTATACTCTGTTTCCTTCCGCTGCTTATGTTATCAATTGAGATAATTTTACATGAATCTGTTATCTTGACTTACACGAGCGCAACTCCAGGCTCGTGCGACATCACTCCCCAGCGAGGACGATGATTCGGATGAAATCTAGCGAGGACGAGCTTTTCCGGGTCGGGGCGTAACACTCTCTATCGTAATATTTGCTGTTGCTGCTAGTGGTCGAGTTTTGGGGTCGTTCAGGAGTAGATTAGATTGGACAAGGATTTGATTTGGGTTTTCCAATTTTGAAGAAGATATGAGCAATCAAAAAGGATTTTGAGTCAGAGGAAATCGGGATTTATGTTTCCTTTGTTCAGCGTAGACAGTGTCAAAATGCATTATATATATATATATATATAATATATAATATATATATATATATATTTATGTGTATAAATTTTTGCTATACATCTTAATGGATACTTTGATATACATAATTTACCTAAATATACACATATAATACTATATATGTGCTTCTATATGAAAGGATACCTATAAAATAGATACATATACAAACCCTTGAGGACTTACCTATATGAGAGGTCGTGAAGGTCGTGAAGTTAGTGACTATAGGACATGGCGATCCTAGACAACTCTCATGAATGTGGAAAAGTGCGCATGGCTAACCAAACGTGCCACCCGATAAACCCAAGTACCTCTAGCATACTATGTGTGCTATTTTCTAAATCTAGTTCAAGAGGACTGATTCAAGGCGTCCATTAAGCACTTCTTAAGATAAAGATAATAGTCACTACGTGAGAATCAAGGCTGTAGTCCATCTCATTTATGCTATATAACTGCCAAAAAATCTTATTTTCTTTCCTTCTATCTTTTTGGAACTTGACCTTTTAGGGGGACTGTGAGCTGTGTGTGGTTTTATTCACACACTGAGTTACACTATTGTGCATATTTATTATCCTCTCTTTTCTTGCTTCTTTGAAGACTTGTGTGGGTAGCCCTATGGGCCACATGCGTGCGCCACCGCCGCCGTCCGGTCCGGCGCAGCTCGGTTCATTCGGTTCGACGCACGTAACAGGTGTGGATACGTGCCCACATCTGCAGGCGCCGAATGCCGATTCGATTTACACTTCGAGTTCGGGCTGAGACCTAAAATCTTTTTGTTTCTCATTGTTTTTCATGACCGTTACTATTTATTTAATTTTTTGTAATGCTTGACATTTAAACCTGTCCAAGTTCTTTGAACCACATTTTTCCTATGTGATTTCCTTGTAACGTTCGAATTTAATTGTCCTCATAAACGTCCGAATTAATTTCCTTTTAATTTTTTGTTTGTTGGAGAAGTACCCAATAGCCTGTAAATTGAGATAATCCTCTTCCTTTCATCTACACAAAAAATTCCTTACAAAAGCTCTTTATAAATCTCGTTCTTCCCGAAGCTTTTCGTTCTTTCTTTGTTGGTCTGAGTAGAACTAAGTCGAGGGTCACTCTCTTTACGTCGTGTATGACAAGGAGATTTCGGTGGAGCGGAGATTTTACCACTAGGAGCATTCGAACAAAGTCTGCACGTAGACCCGAATTAACTCTTAGGGCAGTGCTACGTGCGCGACTTCTCTAGAGGCCAGTAACCTTTATTTAAATTTTTTTTGTTACAGATTTCAAAATAAGGAAAAGCACAAGAAATTTCTAACACTATTCATATCAAACCCTAATCTCCTTTAGAATATTCATCGTCACTCTTCCATTCTCCTCCCGAACTAAACCCTAGTCGCCTCTCTATGTTAGCCACCATTGTCCATTCGGCTTCGTCAACGTCGCCACGACTGAAGCTGTGTGCTACCACCACCCTCGCCATAGCGTATGCAGCACCTTCGTACCCGACCAATAGGATCTTCCCGCATGGTTGGAGAGCAGTGTAGGCGGGCTTCGACCAGTTGATGCGTGCTAGCCGTCGAGCCTTTCCTTTCTCCATGAACTCTTTTTTGCCTCTAGTAAGCTCCCAACCTCACCTCTGTTGATAAACATGACAGATGCGATAGAGTGTAGGTTTAAGTTGTTGGCAGTAGATTTATAACTGCTAAAAAATACTTTGATATGCTAGCTAATATAGATACTATTCATCTGTGAAAATGCTAGATTCTAAGAATATGGAGTGGGTTCTTCATTAATACATTATGGGTATGAGGGGGGTGTTCTTACTGTCGATTTTACAGTACCTAGTAGAGGGTTGCTTAGAAGAGTTATATGTACTCTACTGTTACATATGCTAGGTCTGCGTGGCATGGTTAATGGGGTTGATATGTAGTGAAAGAACTCTCATTGAGGAGTGACAGACTTACATAGGAGTGTTGTTTACTTCAACATTGATATTTTTTGCTAAACTCATGTGTGGCTTATTTATGTTGGGTATTGTTGCAATAGATACTTGAGGCTTGGTAGGTTAAGAAGTACACATCAGTGGATTATAGTATATGGCCATTGCATGCATATGGTTCAAAATTGAAATGTACTGGTGGTGTATTATTATATGATGGGTTAAAAAAATTGTAGTTATGGGAGAAGATGATAGAATATGTGTTGCCAGCTATTGGCCGAGTAGGCATTTTTTTCCTCGCTAGTGGTCAAAAATTTTAGCACTAAAGTTGTGCTCTTGTAAGCAGGAAGGAAAAACAATGTTTAGACAGGGTGTGCTAATGGCAACATTGCTCATTTTACTTGTTCTCCTAGCATAAGTGGGCCTTCACCCATAACTTATGCATATGAGTGTGATGAGTAGTAATAAAATTATAGTTGTGGGTGCCCTGCCCTACCCTTTCCATGCATTAATAATGTGGATTGTGAGAATGTTCTAAGAGTAAGGCATGACACTATGGAGTGCAAAGAGAACTTGTAGGAAATTTATTGTGTTATGATATTTGAATTGTGTAAAAAGGTGAATGTATGAAAGCATAGCATATGTGGAGTCAATATTACCTATAAGTAGATAATATTGGTAGGTAATCATAATTACCTAGCATATTTATATACCTTTAACCAAGTTAATAATACAGTCCTATAAGAGATTCTTAGTTAAATAATTAATTAGTTTATAATTTCCTCTATATCCTTTTTATACTTCGGACTTGGGTGTTGGACCGGACTCTTCTTACCAGCATCAGGAGCTAGGCAAGTGTACTTGCCATTCTTGTACTTCAATTATAATATTTAGCTTTAAATATTTGTTCTGTTTATGTTATTGTATCATCTTAAGGTCTTGTTCAGTACCTCGTGTCATAATCACATTCGGGTGCCGATGGACGATAACGTCATCGGGTATCGATATTAGATATTTACTTTGCATTTCCACGATGAATCATTGGGGGTACTTCAAACCCTAGGACATGTTCATGTGACATACATTTCTAACGAATCCCGTATATGATGACATTTTGGTATACGGGAGACCGTGTTTGGGTTTAGGACGATGACTTGTTAAACTTTACTGTTATTATTATGACTCGATGACCTAGTTAGTGATTTTGACTAATCGTCTCATGGATACGATTCGCAAGGTCTCATAGAAAGGGAGAACATACACCATACACTTGGGCTTTCCACAGAGTATGTCGTTGCTCATTACCAGAGCTTCGGGGATTTCGTAGTTTACCACAGTTTTTCTTATCGAAACTATAGGGTTTTTTTATAGTTTGTTGGAGTGCCTACCAGGTCTCGGGTACACCGTAACAATCCGTGTGTTCGAATGATATTCTTAAATTGCATTTGTCATGTTAGTTGGTTTTGTTTGATTTACCCATCTTTGCGATCATATTTATTTTACCTATTTATTTATTACTGTCGTACCTTAGCTTGCATATTATGTACCTTATTGCGTCCTGCTGAGGACCTGGTTTTCTCCAGATTTAGGTGAGGAGGAGTACCCGAAGATTTATGGGTTCGAGGGTGAGTCAGGAGCAGGACTAGCAGCTATGGACGAAGTTCTTCCAAGAGCTACCCTTGATTCAGTGGTAGAGCACTTCATTGATCTGATTACCATTATTTAGTTAGTCGGTCACTAGATCTACTTACCTTACTGTTTTCTTTCATTCAGTATTACACTAGCAGGATTATTTTGTAAGACATTTATTTCAGTTTGTATTATGATTACATTTAGACTTATTTATTTCAGCACATTGGTAGATTCTTTATCTCTGTGTTTTCTTGGAATCATATTTATGGATGAGATTTAGTTGCAATAAATTTGGGGCATTTACTTTACATTATTGTGTACTCCACAACTTAAGTGCTACCTTAATGGTTCCATTAAATTAGGATAACCATTGGAGTGGTACTCGCTGGCCATCGCCACGTGGCTCAGTTTCGTATTTTTGGAACTAGGCGTGATATATTTTTGTGGTGGCCCATGAAGTCAAGAATTAAATCGTCTTGGTACCTAACTGTGCCAAGCGAGCCTACAATTAGGACTAGATATTAGGATCTCTACTTGCTTGATTACCTTCTATAACACCGCCTTCATTTATTAAATTGCATACTGTTTGATTCTAAATCGCTAAATTTTGCTTGTCTGCTTTCAGAGGTACGAACCTCAGAAGTGGACGTATAGTACAGCAAGATGGTGTCCCCCGGACTCCGTATCATCAGAGGAGCAAACTTTGAGGCAGACCCTCATGTTGACTCCAGCTTCCCAGGTTCAGATTTCCAGGTAGACTGAGGTGCCACAGGACTGTAACAGTATACTGAAAAAATGCTTTGAGTATAAGTGGGAGATTGTTAGGGTTATATACTAAAAGCATCACTTTTTTAGTAACCTATTTCCTTAAATTTTGAATGAGAATCATATGGACAAATGTTTGCATATTATTTTTGTTGCAAGTGTTAATGCAAATGTCTGATATATATTGTAGATAATATGGTGTGTGGTGTCACACAGAAGATCATATTATCAGTTCCCTATGGAGTATATAAATAGTTCACAACCTAGATGGACTTGGACAATCTATTGGAAAGGTTGTATAATCTGGTATTAGTCTATCTTGACTATAGGTTTACACTAGTACACTTTGTGTGTATTGAACAGGACCACTTGAGTTGTTCTCTTTGTACTGACTACATAAGAGAACAAACACCTCTGTTATTATGGATGTTGTGCTCTTAACTGGATATAATAACGGACATGTATATGCATGTGCATTATTTTGACTCATAAAAGAGTGAGATTCATTATGGATCAACAACCTCTATGACTTGGGTAATAACATTGTATGTATGATGAGCTGTTGATTATAAATGGAATCCATGTCCCGATACATCGGGTTGATGATGTCCCCTTAAGGAGCTCATAAGGATTGTCATGTAAATCCTGCAGGTGGATTATATCCGACATGACAAATAAAGTTGAGCGGTACTACTTAAGGATAAAAGATGTTGAATCAATATAGTTGTCAGTAACTTAATTTGATCGACGGACATATGATATCTTAACATGGGGAGCCAAACCAGCATATAATAAAAGGAGCCCACAAACATAATTTGGGATTAGGGAGGTAGTGCAACAATAGCTCATTAGTGGACCGAGCTATTGTTAATGGGCCTGGATTGTGTGTTCGGGCTGAACACGGGATATCCAGATCCGTTAGGAGGCCTAACCCTAATTTCTCCTCATGGTCCCTGCCGTAGCCTATATATATCCTCTATTCTCTGGCCGCCATATTACTGATCAGAAATCTGAAACTTTCTCTAAATTCTGATTCACGTAAGGAGAGAAAGAGAGGGATGCCAAGGAGAAGAAAAGGTTGGGAGTATTCGCCCACACGACGTCCAACTCGAGGAAGGAATACGTGCAGAAGATCTTGGGGTCGTCCGCTCAAGATTGCGATGATTTACTTGTCTCCTTTCCGTCGCAGGTATAATTCGTGAACCCTAGTTTCCGCCTATGAAGGGTTAGAACACGTATTAGATCTGTTTAACTTTCTATCGATCAATACGCATACCAAAGGAAGGGTCCTGGGAATCCCCAGTTCTATCAATTGGTATCAGAGCCACTTTGGATCTACGTATTGATTGATACGTCCATGTTGTCCAATAAAACCTGTGCTGTGTAATAGTCGGTAGATGTAGATCTATTCTAACTCGGTTTTGCAGGCATCTTAGATCCAACTATTATGGTCCAATGCATGTTTTTGATTGTGTGGTTTAAACCACGAACATGTCATGGATGTTGTTGTTGCTGTGGATGTAATTAAAATCACGAGGGTTGATCGTGCTTATTATTTTAATTTTGCAATCTAGATTATGTGTGAACTCCTTCGGGAGGTATAGGATTGATGTAATTTTAATTATTTTTGATCAATCGTGATGGCGGTGGTGGCTGTTTCTGATGTCGGACGAGATGCTGGTTTTAAGCAGTCCAGAGGCAGACAGATGATTTTCGATGAAGGAATCGACAGCCAAAACCTAAAAAAAAAATATTCGGGCGCTGCCCCGAACCCCGCGACCTTACCGGGCAGGTCGAACCCCGAATAGATCTGCGCAGTGCCAGATTTTGGATTCAGATAGTTGAGGACGGAGCAGCAAAGATGACCATAATAGTTGGATATTTTCTCTTATTTTTTGTCTTTTTGCTTTTTCTGATTATGCATGTTTATTATTGTGTGGTTATTTTTTGTAAAACCAAGCCTACATTAATAATGGACAACATGGACATAATATCAACTAGTAGAAAAACCCTCATTGTTAAATAACTAAGTGGAAAAGGATTTTTTTAGTATAATCCTATGGTCTCCATTACTGGTTTGTAGGTGATATAATTATACTTGCGTTTGGCTTTAGTGCTTTCCTCCATATCGGATGAATATAATTATGGATCACCAGTACAAACTTCCTTAGGAATAATTGTAGAAAGTTACCTAGTATGTGTTCACTTTTCCATCTGAAGGAACTCATTACAAGGTAATGGACTTAGTATTAAGTAATGGTATACACTTAGATACAAATAATGGTATCCTCCCCATCGGAGTCACTGCTATTATTTGTATGACCAGAGAAAGACCAGCATATTAATTTTATTTGTCATAAAGTTATGTTGACATGATAGTAAAATTAATAAGAAAAACCTACTTGAACAAAGTTGAATTTCTATACGTCCACACTATCGTGGCATGTTAAATTCATGGTGTTCAAGGTGTTGGTGAATTTCTTATTATTGTTTTGAGGGAATCAATATTTCGTTATTTCAAAAAGTTTTTTTTTGTCCTACATAATTTTATTTATGTGATTCTCAGGATTTCAAAAATGGGTTCTTTCAGTCCACTTATGGTGATTCTTAAAGAAAACAAACTTACTGGACCTAATTATATTGACTGGAAATGTAATTTGGATATTGTTCTGACTGCTGAGGAGTACAAATATGTACTTGTTGAGGAATGCCCACCTAAGCCTGATGCTAACTCTGATGAAGAGGTCAAAGAGGCTTATAAGAAGTAGAAAAAGGCAGATGAGATGGCGTGGTGTTACATTCTGGCATCTATGTCAAATGTACTGCAACATCAGCATCAGGCCATGGCTACTGCTTATGACATGATGTATAACCTCAAGGAACTCTTCGGACATCAGAGTAGAGCACCTAGGAAGTTTGCTATGAAATGTTTGATGAATACAAAAATGGCTGAGGGTACACCAGTAAGGGATCATCTTCTCAAGATGATGGGTCATCTGAATGAGATGGAGATCCTTGGAGCTGAAATCGATGGGGAATTCCAGGTCGATATCATTCTCGGGACTCTGCCTAAAAGTTTTGACAATTTCTGCCTTAATTACAACATGAACAAAAGGTTGTATAGTTTGACAGAACTTGCAAAAGAGCTACAAGATGTTGAATCTCTCTTTAGGCAGAGTGGTCATGTTTTTGTTTCTGAAAAGGCTTCTACTTCTAACCCAAATGACGGTAAGAAGAAGAATAACATTCAGAAACAGGAAAACTCAACAAAGAAGGGCATAGGACCTCAAGGCGCGGTGAAAAAGCCGAAAGGCAAATGTTTCAAGTGCAAAGGGTCAGGACATTGGAAGACTGATTGTCCACTTCTCAAACAAGAGAACAAAGAAGGTATATCTCATTTACTAGTAGTTGAAACATGTTTAGCGGTGTTATCTACCGGCACCTGGTGTGTAGATACATGAGCCACTAATCATGTCTACAATACATTGCAGGGGTTCCAGGAAACCAGACGGCTCAGTGATGGAGAGATATGCTTGTTCATGGGGGATGCTACAAAAGTATCGGTCGTTGCATTAGAAGATGTTACTTTATCTTTTGGTAGAAATAAGTCTTTGACATTGAGAGATTGACTTTATGCACCTTCACTTAGAAGGAATTTAGTTTCTGTTTCTATGTTAGTTAAGGATGGATATTCAGTTTATTTTAATGACAATATTGTTATTAGAAAGAATAAACATTTATCTGTTCTGGTACATTGGTTGATAATTTGTATGTCATTAATCCTATTTCGCCCACAATGCAACTTATGGAAATGAATAATATGTCATCTAACTTAAATAAGAGAAAAGAACCTTCTTGTATGAACCAAACATATCTTTGGCACTTGCGATTGGGGCATATTAACCTAAGAAGGATTCAAAGACTGGTTGAAGATGGACCTTTGAGTTCATTGGAAGTGGAGACACTACCAGTCTGTGAATCCTGCTTGGAAGGTAAAATGACCAAAATGTCTTTTACGACAAAGGGGTATAGGGCCAAAGATGTATTGGAATTGGTTCATTATGATTTGTGTGGACCCATGACTATCCAAGCTAGAGGTGGCTTTGAATATTTTGTCACATTTAATGACGATTATTCAAGGTATGGATACATTTATTTGATCCGCCGTAAGTCTGAGTGCTTTGAGAAATTTAAAGAGTACAAGGCTGAAACGGAGAAATGTCATGGAAAATGTATCAAGTCATTACGATCAGATCATAGTGGCGAGTACCTCTTTGGAGAGTTTAGGGATTATTTATCAGAGGCTGGGATTGCATCCCAATTGACTGCACCTGGAATGCCCCAGTAGAATGGTGTAGCCGAAAGAAGGAATAGAACTCTTATGGAGATGGTTAGATCAATGATAAGTTATTCGAATTTGCCAGATTCGTTTTGGGGATATGCCTTAGAGACTGCAGCTTATATTTTGAACTTGGTTCCTTCTAAGTCAGTACCTCTTACTCCTACAGAGCTGTGGATTGGGCGTAAGCCTAGTCTGAAATATGTTCGCATTTGGGGTAGTCCAGCACATGTGCTGAATGGGAAAGCAGATAAGTTGGAATCTTGTACAGAAGTACACTTGTTTGTAGGCTATCCAAGAGAAATGAAAGGAGGTTTATTTTATAGTCCTAAGGATCAGAAGGTCATTGTTAGCACCAATGCCCGATTCTTAGAGGAAGACTATGTGATGAACCATAAACCCACAAGTAGAGTTGTTCTAGAAGAACTGAGACGTGAAACACCAAGTACTTCAGTACCAACAGTACAAGAGGATGAACCACAAATAACTGCACAACGTGTCACAAATGTTACACCACAACCGATAGTGCCTCGTCGTAGTGGGAGGGTTGTGATACAACCTGATAGATATATGTTCTTGGGAGAGTCGTCAGACTTCATCCCTGAGGAACAAGATTATGATCCCTGTACCTACAATGAAGCACTCCAAGATAAAGATGCAGAGTCTTGGCAAAAAGCAATGATATCTGAAATAGAATCTATGGATTCTAATCAGGTCTGGGAGCTTGTTGAACCATCCGTTGGTGTAAAAGCCATTGGATGCAAGTGGATCTATAAGAGAAAAAGAGGATCAGACGGTAAGGTTGAAACCTTTAAAGCTCAGTTTGTAGCAAAAGGTTTTACTCAAAGAGAGGGTATCGATTATGAGGAAACATTTTCTCCCGTAGCCATGCTTAAGTCTATCCGAATTCTTTTATCTATTGTAGCTTATCTCGATTATGAGATTTGACAAATGGATGTCAAGACAGCTTTCCTTAATGGAAGTCTTAAGGAAGACATCTATATGAAGCAACCAGACGGGTTCATTGAAAAGGGCCAGGAGCATCTTGTTTGTAAGCTCAAGAATTCCATTTATGGACTGAAGCATGCTTCCAGATCTTAGAACATGTGTTTTGATCAGGTGATAAAATCCTATGGATTTGATCAATGTCAGGATGAATCATGTGTATACAGAAAGTGTGACGGAAACGTGGTGGTGTTCCTAGTACTTTATGTGGATGACATCTTGCTCATTGGAAATAATGTGAAGGTGTTATCTGATGTAAGGGTATGGTTATCCAAACAGTTTGATATGAAGGACTTGGGAGAAGTAGGTCACATCTTTGGGATCAAAGTTCTACGAGATCGCAAGAAATGGATGTTGGGCTTATCCCAAGCTTCCTATATCGATACTGTACTAACTCGTTTTAGTATGCAAAATTCTAAGAAAGGTTTTTTACCTTTTAGACATGGAATTGCTCTATCAAAGGAGCAGTGTCCGAGGACACCTAAAGAGATAGAGAACATGAAGGCAGTCTCTTATGCTTCAACAGTAGGAAGCTTAATGTATGCAATGCTATGTACGAGATCAGATATCTGCTTTACTGTAGGCATGGTCAGCAGATATCAGTTTAACCCAGGACAAGAGCACTGGACTGCCGTAAAGCATATTTTGAAGTACCTGAAAAGGACTAAAGAGTATATGCTAGTTTACCAGGCAGATAGTTTAGTTCCCTTGGGGTATACAGACTCAGATTTTCAGTCAGATAGGGATTCCATGAAATCTACCTCATGTTATGTGTTTACTTTGGGAGGTGGAGCCATTGTGTGGAGGAGTATCAAACAAAAATGTATTGCTGATTCCACAATAGAAGCCGAGTATGTGGCAGCCTCTGAGGCAGCCAAAGAAGCGGTTTAGCTCAGAAACTTTCTGTTGGACTTAGATGTGGTACCTAGTTTGCCTAAGTCTATTACACTTTATTGTGATAATAGTGGTGCAGTTGCAAACTCGAAGGAACCACGAGCCCATAAGACTGGCAAACACATTGAGCACAAGTACCACCTGATACGAGATTTCGTAAAGAAAGGAAAAGTTGCTGTGATCAAGATAGCATCAGCCGACAACCTAGCTGATCCCTTTACAAAGAGCTTACCAGCTAAGGCTTTTGATAGTCATGTTGAGGGAATGGGAGTCAGATGTGTAGCAGCATGGCTTTAAGTATAAGTGGGCGATTTGTAACAGTATACTGAAAAGCAATGCTTTGAGTATAAGTAGGAGATTGTTAGGGTTATATACTAAAAGCATCACTTTTTTAGTAACCTTATTTCCTTAAATTTTGAATGAGAATCATATGGACAAATATTTGCATATTGTTTTTGTTGCAAGTGTTAATGCAAATGTCTGATATTCTATATTGTAGATAATATGGTGTGTGGTGTCACACAGAAGATCATATTATCAGTTCCCTATGGAGTATATAAATAGTTCACAACCTAGATGGACTTGGACAATCTATTGGAAAGGTTATAGTGTAATCTAGTATTAGTCTATCTTGACTATAGGTTTATACTAGTACACTTTGTGTGTATTGAACAGGACCACTTGAGGTTGTTCTCCTTGTACCGACTACATAAGAGAACAAACACCTCAGTTATTATGGATGCTTGTGCTCTTAACCCGGATATAATAACGGACATGTATATGCAGTGTGCATTATTTTGACTCATAAAAGAGTGAGATTCATTATGGATCAACAACCTCTATGAATTGGTTAATAACATTGTATGTATGATGAGCTGTTGATTATAAATGGAATCTATGTCCCGATACATCGGGTTGATGATGTCCCCTTAAGGAGCTCATAAGGATTGTCATGTAAACCCTACAGGTGGATTATATCCGACATAACAAATAAAGTTGAGCGGTACTACTTAAGGATAAAAGATGTCGAATCAATATAGTTGTCAGTAACTTAATTTGATCGACGGACATACGATATCTTAACATGGGGAGCCAAACGAGCATATAATAAAAGGAGCCCACAAACATAATTTGAGACTAGGGAGGTAGTGCAACAATAGCTCATTAGTAGCCCGAGCTATTGCTAATGGGCCTAGATTGTGTGTTCGGACTGAACATGGGATATCCAGATCCGTTAGGAGGCCTAATCCTAATTTCTCCTCATGGTCCCTGCCGTAGCCTATATATATCCTCTATTCTCTGGCCGCCAAATTACTGATCAGAAATCTGAAACTTTCTCTAAATTCATGATTCACGTAAGGAGAGAAAGAGAGGGCTGCCAAGGAGAAAAAAAGTTTGGGAGATCGTCGTCCACACGAAGTCCAACTCGAGGAAGGAATACGTGCAGAAGATCTTGGGGTCGTCCGCTCGAGATTGTCAGGAATTACTTATCTTCTTTCCGTCGCAGGTATAATTCATGAACCCTAGTTTCCGCCTATGAAGGATTAGAATACGTATTAGATCTGTTTAACTTTCTATCGATCAATACACATACCAAAGGAAGGGTCCTGGGAATCCCCAGTTCTATCAAGGACGAGCAGCGACACCCGCACCAGGCACATCTGGGACAGCAGCAGACTCAGAGGCTAGTGGAGCAGCAACCACCACCACCTCCTCCACCTCCCCCGTAGATGCCCTATATGCATTTTTTTGCCATTGGGACAGCAGGTGGATGGCCAACAGATGTAACAGATGTTCTACGTCATGATGCAGGCCAAACAACAAGTTCTACAGCAGGCCCAGCAGTATTAGGTGGATACTTTGAAGGAGACTATTCTCCTTACATTGGAGCAGGTGACGCCACAGGATCAATGACCAGCGACGGGATCTATCAAGGATTGTTTTTCACATGCTGCCCCTCTAATTTTTGGGAACTAAGGAGCCTACTGAGGTTCATGCCTGGCTCACCAGTAATGAGTACTAGCTGGAGGCCGTCGAGATTTCTAGAAAGAGATGGATGACAGTCGTCAGGATACAGATAACTGGCAACGTGTACCACTGGTGGAAGGCCGAAGAGCATCGGCTAGGACCCGATCGGGTCACTTGGAAGAAGTATTTCAGACTCATCAAGGAGATGTTCATTTCAGCCACTGCATGTGTGGAGCTTCGGGACAGGTTCATACATCTTATTCAGGGCAGTATAACGGTAGAGGAGTATAACTCTGAGTTTCTTCATCTGAACCGATTTGCCGCTTACCTGATCAAGACCGAGGAGCAGAAGGCCGAGAAGTTCTACGACGACTTGCATTTTGAGCTACAGAGGCTGGTAGGATTAGTCGCTACTACCTCTTACTCTGTGATCCTGACAGCAACCCGACGTCAGGAGCACATAAACTAGAGGAAGGCCAGCATGAAGTGCCCACATTCAGCAGCATCACCATCTCGGGCACCAAAGGAAGGACTGACAAAACATCTTCAAATATATTAGCCACAGAGAGCAGCACCACCTGTAGCACCTGGGCTTCCTTCTTGCCATCACTGTAGCAAGGTAGGCCATGTCGTTAAAGGATTGTAGCATAAACTGGGACTGTGCCTGGTTTGTAGATCTGATCAGCACCAGGCCCGAGAGTATAGAGAGCATCGAGAAGCAGCACCGATGGTACACCGACCAGCCCTCCCAGCACTTCTAGCACCAAGGCTTACTTTAGAGTTCGAAAGCGCCCCATACAGGAGTTGGAGCGATGCGACCACCAGCACCAGGAGGGTATAGGGGAGACCACCCTTGGCACCGAAGGGAGCTCGATTCCAGCAGGCCAAATAGTAGCTATGGCACAGGGTCTTGGACATGCTTTTGCTTTTGCCAAATCGTAGGTACTATTTTAGTTGCTTCTTTACCAGTAGTAGCATTATTCGATTATGGTGCCATACATTCATTTATAGCTGCTAGTTTCATGGCCACCCATAGAGTATCTACTGTACCCCTTTCGAAGGCCATAAGAATTCTCATGGGAGGCAGAATAGTACTCGTTAGCGATACTTATTGATCTTGTTCAGTAGTTGTTTGCAGGCAAAAGATACGTGCTCGATTCCTAGTCTTCTTTATGCTCGATTGTGATATTGTTCTTAGCATGGATTGGTTGAGCCAATACCGTGCAACGCTAGGTTGTCGACGTGGATGCATCATATTTTGACCCCCAGGTCACCCTGAGTTTGAGTTTCTCCGAGGAGATAGAGAGCTTGGTGGCCATTCCACACCTGGAGCATATATTGCATTGGAGGAATCAGCACACCCGCCGATCGTATCGAAGTTTGAGTACATTTTCCCAAGGAGCTTCTAGGACTGCCACCTTATAGGGAGAGAATTTTCTATCGAACTATTTCGAGATCGACATCAATTACTTCTTATGTGTACAGACTAGCACCTAAGGAGGCGCATGAGCTGAAGATCCAAATAGATGAGCTTTTGGACAAAGGTTTCATACGGTCTAGTGCATCACCGTGGGGGGCTCTAATCTTTCTTGTACCAAAGAAGGACGTATTGGTACGTTTATGCATAGAGTACAGAGAGTTGAATGTTGTGACGGTGAAGAACAAGTATCCCCTGCCATGTATAAATGATTTGTTTGACCAGTTGACCAGTGCTTGTGTATTCTCGAAGATTGATCTCAGGCCAGTTTATCACTAGATCAAGGTTCGAAAGGAGTACATCCCGAAGACGACCTTTCGGATGAAGTATGAGCACTATGGGTTCCTTATGACGTCGTTTGGTTTAAGCAACATGCCAACTGTGTTCATGAGTCTGATGAATAAGGTATTCCACCAGTACTTGGATAAGTTCGTGGTTGTATTCATAGATGATATTTTGGTGTACTCTAAGAGCCACGAGGAGCATCTCAGGATCGTGCTGGTGACATTGAGGAAAGAAAGACTATATGACAAGCTCAGTAAGTACGAGTTTTATCTGAGCAAGCTATCCTTCCTTGGTCACATAATTATCGAAAATGGATTAGCATTGGATCTAGAGAAGATTGCAATAGTTAAGACTTGGCCTACCACTACATTAGTTACGGAGATTAGGAGTTTTCTTAGACTTGTCGGATATTATCGAATGTTTATAGAAAACTGTTAGAGAATTGCCAAGCCTACGATACGTTTGACGCATAAGGATCAGAAGTTCAACCGGAGTGAAGAGTGTCAGACAGCTTTTGATGATTTGAAGAAGCGTTTGACTTCAGCACCTATCTTAACTCTACCTTCGGGATCTGGAGGCTTTGTGGTATACAACAATGCATCTAGGAGGGGATTAGGGTATGTTTTGATACAACATGGCAAGATTGTGGCGTATGCATCAAGATAGTTGAGGACCCATAAGAAGAACTACCCGACGCACGATTTGGAGCTAGCTGCAATATTATTTGTACTGAAGCTATGTAGGCACTACCTATATGGAGAGCGAGTCAAGATATTCACTAATCATAAGAGCCTGAAGTACTTCTTTACTAAGAAGGAGTTGAATATGAGACAAAGACAATGGATGGAGTTGATGAAAGACTTTGAGATTGAGTTGCAGTACCATCCTGGCAAGGCGAATATCGTGGCTGATGCTTTGAGCAGGAAGCCCATGGCATAGTTCTCGATGACTCAGTGTCATTTGTTGGAGGATCTCCAGGAGTTGGGGATAGAGGTTGTATTATCAGGTATGGATGGACAGTTATCTACCCTTGGGGTGCAGTCTTCATTAGTTGATAGGATCAAGGCCACTCTACCTACAGATGTGAGATTCAGCAGGCTCTGAAAGAGGACAGAGGTCGGCATGCAGATAGGTTTACAGATTCATAAGGACGGGACGTTGAGGTATAGAGATCGCCTATGCATTTTGAGTTGAGAGCTACACCAGGAGTTGATGAGTGACGCACATAGCTCAAAATATTCTATTCATCTTGGAGGTATGAAGATGTACAAGGATTTAAGGCAGTATTACTGGTGGCATGGGATGAAGAGGAAGATCACTCAATTTGTAACGATATGCTTGGTCTGTTAGCAGGTCAAGGCCCAGCCCCAGAGGTCTATAGGACTATTACAGCTGCTTCCCATTCCTGAGTGGAAGTGGGAACATGTCACGACCCGCTTCCGAATAATCGGACACGAGTCGGACACGCCCAGCCTTCATTGTTAGACACAATGAAGTACCAAGCTAGGAAAACTAACCAGATAAACATGAAAGTATAGAATCACAGCAACTATATAATGTGTCCCAACCAGAAAAGAGATACAATATCTGAATTTATTACAATTCAACTATAAAGAGTCTGCTAGTCTCAATACATGGAAAGATAAAGGAAAACTAATGAAGTACTAGGCCTCTGCAGCCTCTAGGTCACAAGCAGCTCCAGCTGGCTCAGTAGGGAAGGCAGTATCCTGTCCATAGTAGGTGTCACACAAAGCCTCCATCTCACCTATCATAACATATCCAATCAGGAGCGGAGCAAAATACAGTTCTAGGTAATGAACAATAACATCATGATATGGAAAGTAAATGCTGAAGGAACAGGATAAGAACAAGGCATGTAAAGAACATGAAAAACATGAACTACTGCTATAAAGATACATGAAAGATCACGACTATATAAAGATACAGGAAAGATCATGACTATAACTAATATCAAGATCAGGATCATAGGAAACTAATGTAAGAACAAAATCCTGAACATGTGTGTAATATATTTGAAATACTACTATGATATGTGACCGGCTTAGGTAAGACCATGAAAGAGCATGAAAAGATCCTGAAAGATCATATAAGGTACGGCTTAGGACCCGCGTGCACTGTGCGAGGCCTAAGCTAAAGATCATGAATAAGTATCCGGGTTTGGTCACATATCTAGAGTATTTCCCCACCCCAAGATACAAGTAAGAACATGAAAGAACAAGACAGATAAGATCATAAACGTGTTGCAGTATATCAGCAATAAAGAACAAGAAAATGCACTGATCAAAATATTCTATTCATCTTGGAGGTATGAAGATGTACAAGGATTTAATGCAGTATTACTGGTGGCATGGGATGAAGAGGAAGATCACTCAATTTGTAACGATATGCTTGGTCTGTTAGCAGGTCAAGGCCGAGCCCCAGAGGTCTATAGGACTATTACAGCTGCTTCCCATTCCTGAGTGGAAGTGGGAACATGTCATGATGGACTTCGTTACTGGATTCTCAAGGAGTTCCAACAGGAAGTACACAGTCTGGGTTATTGTGGATCGACTCACCAAGTTGGCTCATTTCTTGCCCTTCAGAATTGCGAAATCTACAGAGATTCTTACATATTTGTATATGAGATAGATAGTACGTTTGCATGGAGTACCAATCAGTATTATGTCAGACCAAGAATCCAGATTAACATCTTATTTTTAGAGGAGCATACAGGAGAGTTTGGGAACTCGCATAAAGTTCAGCACAACGTATCACTTACAGATCGACGGACAGTCAGAGGGCATAATCCAAACACTTGAGGATATGCTGAGAGATTGCATGTTGGATTTTAGAGAATCTTGGAAAGATCAACTACATTTGGAGGAATTTTTCTACAACAACAATTAACAAGCAAGCATACAGATGGCACATTTCGAGGCACTGTACGAAAGAAAGTACAGGTCTCCAGTATGTTGGAATGACATGGAGAGCTTCAGATACTTAGTCCAGAGTTAGTGACTCAGATAGTCGATAAGGTGAAGCAGATTCAGAGCCACCTTAGAGCAACATAGGATAGACAGAAGCATTGGGCCGATACGCACCGTCGACCTTCAGAGTTCATGGAAGGCGATCAAGTATTTTTGTGGCTATCACCAATTCAGAGGGATATTAGATTTGGGAGGAGGGGAAGTTGAGTCCGAGGTACATCTGGCCCTTCGATAATCTGGAGCGAGTTGGTGAGGTGGCTTATCGGCTTGCATTACCCCCGTCACTTGAGGGTGTGCATGACATTTTCTACGTATCACAGCTGAGGATGTACGTGGCGGACCCGAGCCACGTGCTTGATCATTCAGATATTACAATTGGGCCGAGTCTGTCGTATGTGGAAGCACGAGGATTCCATTCGAGAGTGCTTTTCTCACTTGTTTGAGGATCGAGGTAAAAATTTACGTACTACTTTTCGAATACTCGTAATAACACTTTAAGTCTCATTTTACTAATCGTGCCATCATCTCTAATTTCGGGGACAGAATTTTCTAAGGGGGAGGGGATGTGATCTCCCTATTCTTAAGTTATTTTTATACATTAAATTGCAAACTAATATTGATAACCAATTTATTTTGATTATAAATTACGTTACTTATTGTTATGCTAGATAGTTAAATCACTGATTATTGTATATCTATTTTTACTAACCTGATTTATGTTTATACCTGAATATAGATAATCTTAGCATGCTACTAAGTTATAGATTTTAGAAGAATATAGAAATTTCATTTTATCACATATTATGTATAAGGCCTAGGTATACTTTGTAAACTAATTGGTTTAGCAATTATTGATGATATTACTTAAAATAGAAATTATTAACTTGTTTTAATAAAGTGGACCTATTGAAGCAGCAACCTAACGGATTTTTTTTATATATAGAACCCTGCCAGCCCTTTGGCCCGTAGGCCCAAAATTAAACCCTAACTTTTCTTTTTTCCTTTTTTTCCCTCCTTAACAAATAACCCTAGTAAATCAGCCCAGCCTGCAATGGGCTAGTTAGATCCGGACAGGGCAGGCGGTTGCTACTCGACCCGACCCATACCCCGCTAACCTAGGTTTGGAAATTACCCATTGTACATCTTCCTCCTCCCGTGCGTACTGCGCTCTGCAATTTTTATAGGCTGCAGTCCCACGCCTGTACGACGGCGACGACCACCTCCTTCACCTATTCATATCAAACCTAATCTCCTCTATAATATGTTGGAGTTTTTTCTTTCCTTGAACTTGTAGAGAGCTTGCTCTCAACAAGCCATGTAAGTTTAGTCCCACATTGGATAGAAAAATCATGGGTATCTCAATATAACCCCTTTTGAGGAGTAGAGAGATCCACATGGGGTGGTGACCTTAAAGAGGGGACCATGTGGGTGATTTTACAAGGAGGTAAGGATAAGATACCTATTAAAAGCATTCATCTTTTTGGCCAAGCTTAATTTAACTCCATTGGGGCTAAGCCCCAAAGGGGCTTAGCAACTCGAACTCAGACTCAGACTCGGAATCATGCTCATGGGCTCATGAGGCATAATATAGCATTTTGTTGGCACACTTTGTACTTAGCACATCCGCATCATCGCATTGTGCGCTTTTGTTGTGCTTATTGTGCGAGGCTTTACACGGCCGTTTGTGCGCCAGTTTGGGTGTCTATTTGGGAGCCTGTTTGGGCGCCTGGTTGGGCACCTCTGGGCACCACTGGGCGTACCAGGCACACTGGGCGCTAGGGCGCTCGAGCGCTCGGGTACTTGGGCGCACGGACGCACATGTGCGAGGGCGTGCGGGTGTACGGGCTCACGTGCACGATGGCGCGAGGGCGCGAGGGAGCCTGGATACATGGTCGTCAGGGGACACGGGCACATGGGCGCCAGGGCACGTGGGCGCTGGGAGCCGGGCGTACGCGCATTGGTGCACTGTGGCATTGTAACGCTCAAAACGTGGCTGTCCATGTTCTGAATTGTTTTGGAGCGTGTGATAACTAATCCGATAATTTTGGATCTTACATTCAACGTCGCACACGTGTCGGATCTGAGCGGTTACAGTGAAACACTATAAGTAGAGACTCTCTTCTCTCTCAGAATGAAACTTCTTACAATTTTTTCCAAAGAGAGAATAGAGTGCTTCTGCGTCGGCACCCTGTGGTTTTTCCCGTCTGGCCGAGGAGTCTGCGAGCATATTTGCAGAGGGCTCCAGAGTTTTATCGAACTTGCTAGTTCCTGGAAGCTGACCATATGGGCGGATGTAGCTTTGAGCACCGGTATTCTAACACCCCAACAGGATTTCTCTTCCTCGTTCTTCTTCTTCCTCTACTGTAAACGTTCTGTCTCAATCACAACTAGTTTGTGAGGAAGAACGTCTTCTGCTGTAATCAAAATTTTTTAGCCTCCACCTCGCTGCTATCACGTATCGGAAGCATGACTTTCAGTCGAGAGCCTTCTAATTATATTTTCTCTATCATAGGTACGGATATTAGCTGTGTCACGGAGACAAAGAAGTTCCTCTCGACGAAGTTCAGTATGAAGGACTTGGGGGATGCTGATGTTACCTTAGGACTCAAGATTATCCGGACAGACACTGAATTCATGCTGTCATAATCTCATTACATTGAAAAGATGCTCATTCGCAACGGGTATCATGATCTTCCTATAATTGATACGTCGTACCGTGGTGATTAGAAGCTGGAGCCAAACTCGAATGAAAACGTCAGGCAGCTGGAGTACGCTAGCGTCATCGGGAGTTTGATGTACGCTACTACTGCCACTAGGCCTGACATAACTTTTGCCATGGAAATACTGAGTCGTTTCACTAGCAATCCAGGCACTGAGCACTGGAAAGCTGTGTTATGAGATATCTCAAGAAGACTCAGACATATGTACTGTACTAGTAATATAGGCGCTGAGTACTAGAAAGCTGTGAAGCATGTTATGAGATATCTCAAGAAGACTCAGACATATGTACTGCACTTCAGCGGAGATCCGTCTGTAGTAGAAGGCTTCAGTGATGCTAGCTGGTGTTCAGAGGTGAAAAGCGAAAGGTCCACATGTGGATTCATATTTGCCCTGGGTGGAGCTGCTATATCGCGGAAGTCGAAGAAGCAGACTATGCTCTCTCGCTCCTCCGTGGAATTTGAGTTTTTTCTTTTGACGCTGCTGCATATGAAGCAGAATGGCTACGGAAGCACTTGTATGATCTTCCATTGGTTGGAGCGCAGATACCGACAATACCTATATACTACGACAACTAGGCGACAGCAGTAGTGGCATCTAATGAATTCTTCAACGAGAAGAAAAGGACTGTGTGGTTGAAGCAAAGAGCAGTGAACGATCTCATCAAAAGAGGCGTCATTGCAGTGATCGATGTTCGGAGTCAGAAGAACCTGGCAGATCCGTTCACGAAAGGCCTCAAGCGCCATCTTGTCGAAGACACAGCAAGGAAGATGGGCTTGAAAGTATTCTGATATTGTGTCTTTGTAATCCTACCGTAAAGTTTTAAGTTATTAGTTCAAAAAGAAATCTACTAGACATCTAACTTTCGGTTCAAAGGAGGACCACTGACTGGAAAAATATCAGGTAACAGTGGGTACTTGTTCTTGGAAACATGGAAGGGTTACGGACCCATAACCACTATTGTCTACTATGTATTTTCTGCGGAAAATAGATCCTGTGATGGGATGGCTTGAATGCCTTAATGAGTTCTCAGGCAGAGTGAATACCTAGAGTGCTTTACAGGAATCACGGTAGCGCAGTACTACAAGGAGTGTAACTCCATGCTACTGTGGGGTGACTCCACCATGAGGTTCCCGGTTAGGGGTAATGCCTCGGCTTTGTGAGCCAAGTCACAGTGGAGTAGCACCGCAAATAGGCAGGTAGCCTAATGCTGTATAATAAAATTAAGGAGGGGGCAGTCAGCACTACAAAGGGACGATGTTCCTCATGTTACAGTGGCACAACACCACGATGAGGAACCTGGATAGGGATAAAGTCTCGGCCTTTCAAGCCATGTCGTTTCGGCATAACACCGCAAAGGAGCCTAAGGCTCCATGCTGGGTAGTATGGCACTACAAAGAGGCTGTGACTTCATGCTACAGTAGTATGACACTACGTTAAGGATCCCGGTGTAATCCCCTAAAAGTTTGGAGAATTATTTTATTTATTTATAATTGGTTATATATGTTGTGTGGAATTATTTTTATATTTTTATAACAAGTTTGGTATTTAATTGTGTAATTTTCTTATATCACAAAATTTGCAACACAAATGCTACTATTAGTATTTCATGCACAATCTCACTCAAAAATATATTTTCAAGTGGTTACTGAATTTTTAGAAATTTTTTTAGATTTTATTCCAAATATTTTATGGTATGTTATACTAATCAAATTATTTAGTAAATAGCTAGATATATATAGTTTCTATTATTTAAATCAAAAGCCAGCGTAAATATCTTTCTACGGTAATCTAATTACCAAATAATTTCTTAAAAATATTTTATAAGGTGTTCATTTAGTTTTAAATTTTTTAGATTTTTATATATTTTATTATGTCATATATAAATATACAATAATATAGATAATGATACATATACATATGTATTTATAGTCTTTATAAATTTTTTTTTGAAGTGAACAGTGCCTCTCGGCACTGTAGCTTCCCTCTTCCTCCCAACACAGCCCGAGCCGAGCCCGCGCACGAGTAGTAGCTCGATAGAAAACCACAAACTCCCTAAATTCTTCTCCAAATCATCCTAAACCTTTTCACTTCAAATCCTACTTAGATTCGCTACCGTTTAAACCCTATAATTGACCTAAAACCAAATCAAATCATTATTTAAACTGAAGTTTAAATCTATGGGGAAAATTCGTATATATACTCAAAATATCCAAAATTTTGAAACTTAGAGACTTCTCGTGAAGCCAATCCCCCACCAGAGTCGACCCCGAATCTCCCTTGGGCTGTGCGCACTCTTCCCCAGCCTTGCCACCGCCGCTCGACGCCAGGGCTCCGCTGCCAGCTGACAGCAGAGCAGCCGCAACACAAGCAACAACAACAGTGCAGCGAGGTACCCCCCTTCTTGATCCTTTTTTTTCGTGAATACTCGATTATTTCTTGATCTATCAACTCTTAGAGGAAGCCTACATGACCAATCTCAAAACCCTTCAAGTGGTTTTGATCCGAACGCATTAGTTTGTCCAGAAAGTCTCTCCAAAAATCACCAAGAACCATACTTTTCTGAATTCAAAACAGAACATAAATCAGTTCAACACCCTCTATTGACAGATCCGTATCTTCATCCAGGATCAGTCGATCATCAAACCACTTTCACCAATTGATAGACAACCTGATCCTTTGTAAAACCCTTTAAATAGTTTTAATTAATTAGAGTTAAAACCTTATAAAAATTAGGAAGAACTTCAAGAAAAAGCAGTTTTTTTAAAAACATAAAAACCTTGATACGAGGTCCGTCCCGACAAACCGGACGACCCCGTTGCAAACCGAAGGTATCGAAAGGTGCGTATCAACTTTATTGACGTGTGGGCTTTGACGGTATTCAAATTGGTCGCGTGTGCGCGATGAATTTGACCTGTATCCGTCGAAGAACGTCATATCGGCCTTTTTCCAAATTTTCTAATTACTTTGTGCACACTTGTCAAATCGTGACGAAAAATGTGCCATTGGACTCAAAATATTTTTCTTGTCCTGTGAGCCACGTTTGGTCCGATTTTGAGACAGTTGATCAGATCGCCGTTTTGCGGGCCCTACGATCCGATTCAACGGATGATTTTGTGTACGACTCATCGGAATCAAAAATTGGACATACCGTTGAGTTCGTCTCGAAAAACTGAATCCATAGACATGTAGTTTGATGACTTTAGAGACCGTAGGTTCTGGTACGCGTTTTGGTACAAAGCGGGTCTAACGGCGGACATCGTTTTAACCCAAAATTATGATTTTTTCCCTGTTCTGAAATTGAACTTTCGAACAGGCGTTTCCTATATATATCTTTTACACCGGAAACATTTTTGATGTTTGTTTCAGCATTCAAGAACGTTTGCGGAGGTTCTACTCTTGTAGCTTCATCTCATTCGTCGATTTTATCTACTGGATGCCGTCAAAACACCTTCCAACCACCAGACAAGTATACCTTGTTATGATTTTTGATTACGCATATTTATTTCAGTATGTTTACTTATTTATTTTCTATTCCTTTGTTTAAACTATGCATCTAAGTCACATTTGGATACAAGCGACTATATTAGTCGTTCTTTTCGTTTCTTTTCTTTATTTCATGCATATTGACTTAGATTTAAGAGATGACCTCATGTGTATGAAGCATCTCTATGCTTCATTGGCCCTGACACTTATGTATTATGAGTCACGAGTCTCATATAGATTTCGGACATACGTATCGACTGGCCATCGGTGCGCACATGCTGTGCGATAGACAATAACTTCTAATAGTTATGGATGTCTAGAAGACTTAGTAGTTACTAGGAATATCATGATATGGATACAGAATGTGTAGTGCATGGGATGGAAGAAGATAGCTATTAGGCGTAGGGGCTTTCACTCGTTTATTTTCCTCTAGATGCCCTTAGTGACCCAGTCGAGTGCTAATGGGCCGTGTATTTATTTTTCTCTAGCTGCCGTTAGTGACTCACCCGAGAGCTGTGGACACACAAAAAAAGAGAAGAAAATGCTATCTTTTCTTTTATTGGCGCAAGGCTCCACAAATCGAGTACGCCTGAGTAATCTTGCGCTGAGGATCCCCGAGTACAAAAAAGAATTCTGGGGAATAGGACGCTGGAGATCGAGTGGCAGTTGCTCCTTTACTCCGTTGATACTCCGATTACAAAGTAGGAGAAAACCTAAGAAAATTGCTAATTCTTGGCTCACTGGCAAGATGTGCAGCAATTTGGCTCTTAAAAATGTTCTTCGTTCTGTGTTTTGAAGAGGGATGAGGTCCCCCTTTTATAGTCATTCTTGAGCTGGAATGATGTTATGCGCCCACATGAGGAAACATGCTAGTTTTTATGTAGGCATATAGTCCTGCTTTGGGCGCATAGGATGTAGGCACATACAGGCTGCGAGATCGTAGATTGGTCGTGGTGTTGACGTGGCCGCATGCTTCAGTGTACGACTGCTCGTGGAGACTGACGTGGCCGTGTGCTTCGGTGCACGTTTTGATCATGGCTTTGACTAAGTCAGGCTTGGGCGCATAGCCATGTCTCAGGCTATGCGCCCTCCTTTCGGGGGAGCTACTCTTGGGTGCATAGAGCTATACTGGCTGGACGCATGAAGCTTCACTGACTGGGCGCATGGAGCTAGACTGACTGGACGCATGGAGCTACACTGACTGGGCGCATGGAGCTACACTGACTTGGGCGCATGGAGCTACACTGACTTGGGCGCATGGAGCTACACTGGCTTGGGCGCATGGAGCTACACTGACGTGGATGCATGGAGCTACACTGGCTTGGGCGCATGGGGCTACATTTGCTGAAAATTTTTCATGCTTCTACAAGACCCCTTTCAAAGTTTTCGATACTTGAACAAGTTCGAAATACTTTGAAAGAAGCATGGATCGTCTTCTCGTGATGTAATGGGCGCATAGCACGGTCTCTCCTTTGGGCGCATAGTATTTGGCCAACATGTTAAAGAGATACGACTGTTGAGATCTTTATCGAAATCCGAACTGACAGATTCATCGGAGCGGAATTTGAAACGGTTCATCCTTCATGCGTTGTCCACGTCAGCAAGTGACAGTCGCATAGTGTGTAGGAAGCTGATCCTTCATGTGGGCGTATACAATGTAATGGGTGCATGGGGGCATACAGCAAGTGGGCGCATAGGAAGTGGCCCGTGCCTATAAATAGGCCTTTGGAGGAGAGAAAAAGTTCATTATTCTTTTCTTTTTGAATTTTTTAGAAAAATCTTCGTCTTCTTTCTTTGAGAACCATGTCTCCCAAGGTCGCCAAGAGATCCGCGAAGGGCAAGGGGGCTGCGGCGAGTGACTCTCCTCATGCGGCAGCGTCTTCGGCAGTCCAGGAACCGATTCTGGGTGAGGGCATGCTTCAAAAAACAAAGTCTCGAGCGTTAATTTACGACGCTCGGACTTCTCTTCCACCTGGGCGCTTGCGCCTAAGGCAACATGCTTCTATGAGCATTACTATGTGCACACAGAAGTCTTGCGCCAAAACTGTGGTGTGCTATGCGCCCACGTGTTGCCATATTATGCGCCCTTTTTAAGCTGTGGCCTGTTATGTGCCCATATACTGTCCGAGAGTTATGCGTCCACATGTCTTATTTTTGGGCGCATATCCCTTTGGCCGCATAGCCTTTTGGGCGCATAGAAGCCCTTCAGAACATAGTTTTTCCTACGGTTTTCTAAGTCTGACTGTCTTTTTGTCCCTTACTTTTTGCAGCATCCATACCGAAGGTTGAGACTTTTGTGAAAGAGGAGATGCTGTCTTCTTTCATCAAACAAGAGTCATCGTTCGTTAAGGAGGAGGTGATACCAAAGATTGAGGTAAAAAAAGAGTTGGCGCTCATCGGGGAAGGAATTAATCCCAAGATTGAAGCTGTTATAAAGGAGGAGCCCAAGTCTGAGGGTAGTAGCACTGAGAGTTCTGACCCATCTGCCCCGGCCGAGGACTTTAATCAAATAGATCCTTCATATGCAAAATGGTTGAGGGAATGGTATATGCCTCGACACAGCTAGGAACCGCGGGTTCCATAAATGTCCGCATTTTGTCTTGGTATTTCTGTCTGTCTTTGGCTTTGTGTTTTACCTTTTTTTTGGACATCAATATGTAATCCTCTACTTTTTGCTCAGATGAAGAGATGGAGAACTTTTTGTTTTACTCATGAGATGTTGTCTTGTGAATGTAACTGATTTTGAATAGACAGAGTACATTCGCTCCATTCTCTGCTTGTGGTATCTGTGGTGCTTTGTATTAGAGAGCCAAATACCGTATTTGTGTAAAGGGTATCCCGTTGGGGGATCCCCCTCTCTTTTTTTGGGACCTATTTCCCTTTTGTGCATCCGAAAATACGAGCGAATAGATTGGCATGATGCTTTCGTGGACCTATTACCCTTTGACACACCAGCAGTGCAGGTAATAGATTTGAAACAAAACCTTACAGAGGTGACGAGGTCGTGATAGGTTTTGTGATCTTGGCATCGTACCTTTCATCTCGGGTTGGGTACAGGTGTCAAATTGGAAGACTATCAGTATCAGAGATAATATGGACGTGACATGTGATAATCAAGAGTAGTTTTTGGTGGAATGGATTTTCTTGTCAAGTTTGGCTTCTTGTCAGGTATTTCTCCCTAAGTAGAGGAAACTTTCCAAGCTTCTTCTCCGACGACCTCCACCAAAGACGACGAGATAGCCCAGGAAGTTGTTAGAGCTTTCTACTCGGTGTTGAAGGTAAAGCTTCCTGGAGTCTTGAATCGGAGCGTTGCCTTCGATCCCGTGAAGGCTGTTGCCGAATGTCAGGTAGCGGCCCTCGAGAGCATAGCCGGCTATGAGGAGCGGGCCAACACTCTGAGAAAAGTTCTGAATGACCTGGAGGGTCAAGTGGCCAGGTTCCGAGATGCCAAACAGCGGAGCCCGACGTCACTGTTCCGCGCAGAGGATGAGGCTTTGATGACAGATCTTGCGGAGGAGAAGGCTACCTTCCAGGCAAGAAAGGATGCCCTTGTCCAGGAGATTGGCGAGCTGGCTGGCCAGTATGGCCAGTTCAATGTTGCGAGTGAGGCACGTGCTGCCTCGAAGAACAGGCTGGCTGCGGAGATCACTGAGAAGCAAAATCACATTGCGCAGATCAGGAACGAAATTGCCCAGCTGGAAGCCGACTTGAGGGCGGCGACATCTGAAAAGGAGGATTATTTGTCCCAGGCTGCCATGACTGCCACCGCTTCTGCCCGTTTAGAAGAGCAGCTGGCGAAGTTAGAGGGGGAGCATCAGAGTCTAATCCTCTTCGAAGATGAAGCCGCTCGTTAGGAAGAGGCACGGTGCCGAGCTGCTGTGAAATCTGAGGCCGAGATTGTAGCTGTGAGGGACAACATCAATCGCCTGTGTATCCCGTAGATTTTGTAACTTCTTTTTTTTTGGCCGTTCACGGCTCTTGTACCCTTTTTTCTGTCTTTTGATAGACGTTTAAGTACAAAATAAAGAATCTTTTCGGAAATGAATGTGGTTTTGTAAAATATCGATGCTAGAGGTAATGTGGACGTAGCAAGGATATTTCTGGTGGATATTTCGCTGGAGAATTTTTGATATGGACCTATTATCCATTTTATATTCAAATGATTCGAATATAGATAAAGTAGAGGTAATATGGACGTAATAGCAGAGGATGTTCTATATCTGACCAGAGGTAATACTGACGTGGAAAGATATATAGCATTAGGAAGGAGTGGATAGTTCAGAGGTAGTGTGGACATGACTATCTTTGATGAATGCTTTGCTCAGAGGTTATGTGGACGTGGCAAATGTCACGACCCGCACCCACCGTGAGGGTACGAGTACGTAACAACGCCCAGCCTACGCCGCAGTGTCGGCGGTAGAACGCTGTTCTAGGTCATGAACTATAACTAGCATAATATGAATACTCTCCATAAGGAGGCCAACACAGAGGTACAACTCAATCACAATCTAAGGTAGAATGATAAAGATAGATAAACATGAAATCCAAAAGAGATACAGGAGATAGAAGTCTAAGTGTCTAAGATACATAATCCCAGAAATACATCTCAAAACTCAAATACAGTAATCCACAAGTAAATACAACTCCAGACAAAATAAAATAACTATCTAAACAACCTCTACTGTGTCTCCTCTAGGCTAGCAGGCAATCCCAGGCTATCTGTAAAATTTATCAACAGGTCCAGTCAGGACAGGAGCGAGCACAATACATCTCATGCAGTTCATATCATGTCAGGAAATATAAAGCAGGCAATAGAATAAGATACATGAAGCGCTGTAAGAAGATGTACATGAAAACAGGAGAGATATTTGATAACTGGAAATATATATACATGATAAGTAAGAACTGTAAGTGACAAAGTGATTTAGAGTACGAGATGGCATGTAATTGGCTTAGGTTGCACATGATGAACATGAAAAGTAACAGAGTGTACATGATGGGTAAATCACATGACCATTTATACTCACCCCTACCCACAAACAATACACAAGGATCTATTCAAGTTACGTTACGGACATGATATTTTGGTTATACAAGAAACACATGAGGAAACATGAGCGTACATGAAAGAACATGAGAGTACATGAACGTACATGTAAGAACATGAGAGAACATGAGTGTACATGAATAACGCAGAAGCAAGGAAATATATGATGTACATGAAACACATGTCATAAAGTATTCGATGCGCTCGCTAAGGGGGTAAAATCCCAAGAAGAGATCCGTATAGTACCAATCCATGATGATAACGTGACAGCATCAAGTAAAAGTAATCTAGAGCGAGAATATAATTCGTGACAAGTATGAAACGATCAGAGAATGTACTCGCCTGATATCTGAATGTCCAAGGTAAAGATACTGTCCGAGGAGAGGTGTCTGACTCCTAATTGGAACAGCACAAGTCACAACATGTCCAGAATTGTAATATAAAGCACTACAATGCATTCTACATGAATCTAGGTCAAACTAGGCCAAAGTTAACCCTTGGTCAACTCTGGTCAACTGTACTAGTCAAACTAGGTCAAACTAGGTCATGTCCTAACCCAGCAAGTCTTACTAGGCCTAACCAAGACTATCCTAGCAAGCACACATCATTACAAGGCTATACAAGCCAACATACACCCAACTCTATATAGCATGCAATTATTTAATACTCAAATAGGCAAGAATTCACATTGGATATACACTAGGTAATCTATTACTTTAAACTATATATGTCTACACATATATACATGCATATATTGGTATTCAACATTAGATCTATAATCATGGCATTTCAAATGGTTATATAAACTTATATATTACAACACAATATGCTAACATATATAATATACATACATAGCTAAGTTAACTGTATTCATAAATACTTATTTAAGAAGCTATGTGTGTGTATGTGAACATGGCAAAGGGGAAAGTGAGGGTTAAATGGGTATACATAGTGTATACATATCAAAGAGTGTCAAAGTGTAAGTGAACAAAGTGTCAAGTGTGATAGTGTCTACATAGTGTAAGGGGTACATGAGGTAATATAGGATTTGTGTTAACATAGAAAATTATATCTCATTAACTTTTATATTGCATACATTACATCTATTATTACATTACATTCATGATTGCATTCATTCATCATTCATTTATTCTCTTACACTACTATATGCACCATACATTACATACTATGGAACCTACATATTCATTACAAGCCATACTTATACATGCTTACATTAGATATGATACTTACACCTCATACAATATTTATTTAAACATTTACTCATGCTTGCATTCTCTATTTAATTACATAATGTATATACATTAATATGGGTTAAAATCAAATAGAACATTATATTACACACAAGGGTACACAAAATGCATATGCCGAATAGTAACTCCTACTAATAATCAATACTGTACCATCTCAGCATGAATTAAAATCTAGGATTAAAGTATGTTATAGATCTATGTGTTAGCTTTCCGAAACTTCAAACGGATCACGTTTTCGTTTCCGAAAACTCCCGGAATCGCAAAAACACCGAGAACGCGTTTGTCTTTCGTACAACTGACACTCAAATAATTCTCTAGAAAGTTATAGAAAGAATTAGGCCTATTAATATATGTTTTTGGAAATCTAACTTCAATACGCTTCTTTTAAAAAAAACGGAAGATTAAACCGAGCTTTGAGCTAGAAGTTATGATATTTCTAAGTTAGGGCTGAAATTAAAAACGTGGATAAAAATCATGACGGATTTGGGTAGTTTGAGACAAAAGAACACAAGTATATAACATAATATATCAAGAACTCATTCTCTACACTAATATATATATCTATGAGACACTATAGAACACATCTCCAATACAAAAATATGAGATTAAACATGTAATAATTCATTCATACATAACAACAACACATAGTGTGTCCAAATTTGGGGTTTTCCCACATGGACACAACCACAACACAAAGGACACTCCTATGACCTCCAAATGGACACGAAATGGACACAAATGGAGATACAACCATGTGGGTTATTTCTATGGGTTCAAAATAGACCTATATGCATAAGGAAATGAAAAGGAGAATGGATTTATACCTCCCGGTAGATCGAATCGAAGAAAAGCCTTTCCGGAGCGACACCGACACGTAGAGATTCCAAAAGGACACGAACGAGCTCCGAATCCTCCCAAACTTGGGTAGCTTCCTCCTTGGCTAGAATGGAGAAGGAAGAAGAAGATTTGGTGGCAAAATAGTAGGATTTGGTGGAGAAATTGCTAGGGATTGCTCTCTAGGAATTTGGGAAAGAACAAGAGAGAGAGAGAGAGAGAGTGTGGATGAGAATAATGAAATGAACTTGAGCCTATCCTCTCCCAAAGTGGTTGGCCATATGGAGCTATTTGTCCTATTATGGTAAGGTCCAAAATGCCCCCACTAACCTATTCTATGAGTATTAGGAAAGGGCTAATTGGTTGGGGCTAAATTAGTCATTCTAAAGTCTCTAATCACACTAACCTTATCCATAATAATTAGTCTAACCTCTAACTAAAATATTTCTATCATGTGGACTAAAATTAATATCATGTGGACCATGCCTAACTAGTGTGTGGGTCCCACTAGAGTCAAACTACCCCCGGGTCTCCGTTTCAAGTCGGATTGAGTTGAAATTCAAACCCGACTCAAATAACCCCAAAACAATATCATAAATAATAAAATAAATTTCAACCCCAAAATAATATCATAAATAATAAAATAAATTTTAAAAATATTCAAAAATATAAAATGACAAAAATACCCCTGTTTCTGAAAACTGGGGGTGACAAATCTATCCACCTTAAAAAAAATTTCGTTCTCGAAATTAAAACAAAGCAATCACAGGAAACACATGTAGAAAACAATCTCATTCAAATACTTTTCAAAAAAAAAATCAGCAATAAAAAAAATTTCTTTGAGGCACATCAAACATTTGTAAATAAAAACTGATACGTGTCCGATACGGACACAAAACCATCACAAAATCACACCTATCAAAGGTCAAACTCAACAATCACCAACGCAATAAATATCAAAATAATTCAAAGAGGTCAAATGCAAAATATCCTTAGGCCAGAAATGATATTAAAATATCCTAATCATATAGTTAGGCTCTAGGTCAAACAGTCTCTAGGGTTTCACTAGCAAAACATCAAAATCACAAGTCATAATTTTAAATAGTTTTAAAATGATTTAAAAATTACCAAAAATCATATCATGATTTAAATGTCAAATTAATAAATGATTAAAATTACAAAATTTCAAAATTACCCTCATTTTATAGAACTGGGTGTTACAAGTCTACCCACCTTAGAAAAATTTTATCCTCAAAATTAAAATGTTCATACTCCTTCTAGGTCAAACCTCCCACAATCAAAGTCTCAGAACTTAAACAATCATACGATTTAAAAGGATGACATACAGGGTCATGGCATACGGTGGTAGTGAAAGTCATCTAGGTATACTAGTCATGCTAAACCAAAACGGTCATATGGTATCAAAACACACAAGCAATCTAGGGTGCTAAATTAGAAAAGATACAGAAATAACAATCATCAAGACTGTAAGGCAGTCTACCATCCTATATGAAAACTGGTACTTATCAAAATAAAATAAAGTTAACCACCATTTATCTAATAAGGGGTACTACTCAAGAAAATCAAAATCAAAAGTTAAAGAATGAAAGCCAATTGCATGGAAATCCAGTCACAATATATTTATATATATAGCGTTAGAGAGGGAAAAGCTAGCATTATGTACAAGTTATGTAGTTCGTGTGTGTATGGGTGTATGTGGACATGTTCATATGGTTAGATAATAGGCGTGTGTGTATGTGAAATATACATAAAAGTGCATAGGAGGATTTGGGGTTTCAAACAATAACTATCAAGTTACACTAATCATGGCATATTGGTTAAACAATCTACAATACACAACTCATTTGCTCATAACATGCATGGCTAACCATGTATATATGTATATATAAAGAGGTAGAGATTTAGTTATGTATGTATATACATTATAACATGTATGCCTAAGCTCTATATATATCTATATAGATATATAATCATGACATAGAGAGGAAGAGTTCGGTTACATGACAGGGTATACTAAGTTAGGGTGTGTGTGTCCTTGTACAGGGTTATAGCTTAGTATTGAAAGGTTAAACCCAGTTTTAGTTCAGCATTTACATACAAAATCTAAAAATAAGCTAACATTTAAACCAGTGCAATACTAACATAATGCAATTTCAAAATTTAGGAGTTTGAAATATCACAACTAATCTCAATGCTCCCAATACATCCTAACATGATAGAAATGAAACCCTAATATACTACCAATACATTTATCTACGTATACAGTTCAATATTACATGTTAAATCTGAAATTGAACTAAACATGGAAATCAATGTAAAAATGTTAACATGTATTCAGTTTTCAGGATTTTGGAGAATTTACACATCAAAACCAACTCAATGTTTATCACAACCTAACATGTAAGAATATGGAACCTAAATTTATATCCCTACAATAACAATGTACACAGCTCTAAATATTACATTTAAAACAATCAATTTGAACTAACATTTAAAATCCCGTATTAAGGGTTAATATGCACACAGTCTCAGATTTGACAAATTTAAACACAAAACTCAACCAAATTTTTTTTTGAATTGAAACCCTACATATAACATACATGTGCAGTGATATAAATAAAACTATTATCATGAAATTTTATATTTATATTACGAGTTAAGCTAGGAAAAACAGAGAATCGGAAATATTGGGGTTTTAAAAATTTAAACATTAACGACATATTAATATGTATTCAGATAGGTGGAAATCAAGTGTAGCATACATAAGTGTCAGGAAAGTGTCCACTATATATATTCATATATATTCTCATGTCCCAATATAAAATTTTAATTCTACGTTAAGACCAACAATTAGATTCCTACCAAGGTTGCAAGCAGGTGATTGACGTAATCAAGACAGTATTATTATTATTATTTAATACAAGCATAATAGCAAGAAAGAAATAACGATAAAATCTGTTTTTGCTTATCTGTTTAAAAGAAAAACTCATTTTGAAATCCAGAGCTAAATTTTCAAATCCAAGATAAAGTCTAGCAAAATCATCGATTCATTGTATTAAGAAGAATTTCATAGTAAGAAGTTACACAAAGTTTATAAAAACAGCTAAAGCTACTCCTAAGTTAAATAAATGAGAAACAAAACAAAACAAATAAATAACAATTCTCTTTTTTTTTTTGAAGGACTGAAACAAAAGTAGAGAAAACATGTTCAAAAATATTTAAGGTATAATCTGATAATCATATGCGTCTTCTTGAAATTATGTTGTCAGAATTCTGCCACGCCAATAAGCATAGCTGCAATAAACGATAGAGTCCATAATAAGGCATACACCCTATAATCATGTTATCTAGAATTCTTACCACTCCATCCGGTATAGCTGCAAGAAAATCTAGATTTCATAACTAAGATAAGTATAGCTATATCAGGCTCTACGTCCTTATCATGCTAGCAAATATGACTGCAATAAATTCTAAATTCCATAATAAAGTAGATTTTTACCTTTCTCACTGTCCTTATCAAGTATGTTATCAGGTTATACCTTAATTCCAAAAAATGTACATATACATATAAATACAAACTCAAATTCAACAACTAACATCAAGATTCAAAATTCAACAATAATCCATCAAAAATCATAAAAATACAGACTCAAATTCAACCACTATCATCAAGATTCAAAATTCAACAATAATCCATCAAAAATCATAAAAATACAGACTCAAATTCAACCGCTAACATCAAGATTCAAAATTCAACAATAATCCATCAAAATTAAGTTCAATAACAGAAAGTAAAGGTAAATCAAATCAAGGAAAAATAGATTTCAAATCGAAGTTAAAATAAGATTCTCAAGGGTCGTCCCAGGAATCTCTCAAGGAATCCTAACCGTGATTAAGTACCTTCAAAATATATCCTAATCTTACTGCAGGCTGTAGTGGTACTCTAGTTCGAATACCACTACATAAACTTGACATGCATGGGCCACCACTAAAAATGTGTCACGACCCGCACCCACCGTGAGGGTACAAGTACGTAACAACGTCCAGCCTACGCCGCAGTGTCGGCGGTAGAACGCTGTTCTAGGTCATGAACTATAACTAGCATAATATGAATACTCTCCATAAGGAGGCCAACATAGAGGTACAACTCAATCATAATCTAAGGTAGAATGATAAAGATAGATAAACATGAAATCCAAAAGAGATACAGGAGATAGAAGTCTAAGTGTCTAAGATACATAATCCCAGAAATACATCTCAAAACTCAAATACAGTAATCCACAAGTAAATACAACTCCAGACAAAATAAAATAACTATCTAAACAACCTCTACTGTGTCTCCTCTAGGCTAGCAGACAATCCCAGGCTATCTGTAAAATTTATCAATAGGTCCAGTCAGGACAGGAGCGAGCACAATATATCTCATACAGTTCATATCATATCAGAAAATATAAAGCAGGCAATAGAATAAGATACATGAAATACTGTAAGAAGATGTACATGAAAATAGAAGAGATATTTGATAACTGGAAATATATATACATGATAAGTAAGAACTGTAAGTGACTAGTGATTTAGAGTACGAGATGGCATATAATTGGCTTAGGTTGTACATGATGAACATGAAAAGTAACAGAGTGTACATGATGGGTAAATCACATGACCATTTATACTCACCCCTACCCACAATCAATACACAAGGATCTATTCAAGTTACGTTACGGACATGATATTTTGGTTATACAAGAAACACATGAGGAAACGTGAGCGTACATGAAAGAACATGAGAGTACATGAACGTACATGTAAGAACATGAGAGAACATGAGTGTACATGAATAACACAGAAGCAAGGAATACATGATGTACATGAAACACATGTCATAAAGTATCCGATGCGCCCGCTAAGGGGGTAACATCCCAAGAAGAGATCCGTATAGTACCAATCCGTGATGATAACGTGACAGCATCAAGTAAAAGTAATCTAGAGCGAGAATATAATTCGTGACAAGTATAAAACGATCAGAGAATATACTCGCCTGATATCTGAATGTCCAAGGTAAAGATACTGTCCGAGGAGAGGTGTCTGGCTCCTAATTAGAACAGCACAAGTCACAACATATCCAGAAGGGTAATATAAAGCACTACAATGTATTCTACATGAATCTAGGTCAAACTAGGCCAAAGTCAACCCTTGGTCAACTCTGGTCAACTGCACTAGTCAAACTAGGTCATGTCCTAACCCAGCAAGTCTTACTAGGCCTAACCAAGACTATCCTAGCAAGCACACATCATTACAAGGCTATACAAGCCAACATACACCCAACTCTATATAGCATGCAATTATTCAATACTCAAATTGGCAAGAATTCATATTGGATATACACTAGGTAATCTATTACTTTAAACTATATATGTCTACACATATATACACATGCATATATTGGTATTCAACATTAGGTCTATAATCATGGCATTTCAAATGGTTATATAAACTTATATATTACAACACAATATGCTAACATATATATAATATACATACATAGCTAAGTTAACTGTATTCATAAATACTTATTTAAGAAGCTATGTGTGTGTATGTAAACATGGCAAAGGGGCAAGTGAGGGTTAAATGGGCATACATAGTGTATACATATCAAAGAGTGTCAAAGTGTAAGTGAACAAAGTGTCAAGTGTGATAGTGTCTACATAGTGTAAGGGGTACATGAGGTAATATAGGATTTGTGTTAACATAGAACATTACATCTCATTAACTTGTATATTGCATACATTATATCTATTATTACATTACATTCATGCTTGCATTCATTCATCATTCATTTATTCTCTTACACTACTATATGCACCATATATTACATACTATGGAACCTACATATTCATTACAAGCCATACTTATACATGCTTACATTAGATAGGATACTTACACCTTACACATCATTTATTTAAACATTTATTCATGCTTGCATTATCTATTTAATTACATAATGTATATACATTAACATGGGTTAAAATCAAATAGAACATTATATTACACACAATGGTGCACAAAATGTATATGCCGAATAGTAACTCCTACTAATAATCAATACTGTACCATTTCAGCATGAATTAAAATCTAGGATTAAAGTATGTTATAGATCTATGTGTTATCTTTCCAAAACTTCAAACGGATCGCGTTTTCGTTTTCGGAAACTCCCGGAATCGCGAAAACACCGAGAACGCATTTGTCTTTCGTACAGCTGACACTCAAATAATTCTCCAGAAAGTTGTAGAAAGAATTAGGCCTATTAATATATGTTTTTGGAAAGCTAACTTCAATACGCTTCTTTTAAAAAAAACGGAAGATTAAACCAAGCTTTGAGCTAGAAGTTATGACATTTCTAAGTTAGGGCTGAAATTAAAAATGTGGATAAAAATTATGACGGATTTGGGTAGTTTGAGACAAAAGAACACAAGTATATAACATAATATATCAAGAACTCATTCTCTACACTAATATATATATATATGAGACACTATAGAACACATCTCCAATACAAAAATATGAGATTAAACATGTAATAATTCATTCATACATAACAACAATACATAGTGTGTCCAAATTTAGGGTTTTCCCACATGGACACAACCACAACACAAAGGACACTCCTATGACCTCTAAATGGACACGAAATGGACACAAATAGAGATACAACCATGTGGGTCATTTCTATGGGTTCAAAATAGACCTATATGCATAAGGAAATGAAAAGGAGAAGGGATTTATACCTCCCGGTAGATCGAATCGAAGAAAAGCCTTCCCGGAGCGACACCGACACGTAGAGATTCCAAAAGGACACGAACGAGCTCCGAATCCTCCCAAACTTGGGTAGCTTCCTCCTTGGCTAGAATGGAGAAGGAAGAAGAAGATTTGGTGGCGAAATAGAAGGATTTGGTGGAGAAATTGCTAGGGATTGCTCTCTAGGAATTTGGGGAAGAACAAGAGAGAGAGTGTGGATGAGAATAATGAAATGAACTTGAGCCTATCCGCTCCCAAAGTGGCTGGCCATATGGGGCTATTTGTCCTATTATGGTAAGGTCCAAAATGCCCCCACTAACCTATTCTATGAGTATTAGGAAAGGGCTAATTGGTTGGGGCTAAATTAGTCATTCTAAAGTCTCTAATCACACTAACCTTATCCATAATAATTAGTCTAACCTTTAACTAAAATATTTCTATCATGTGGACTAAAATTAATATCATGTGGGCCATGCCTAACTAGTGTGTGGGTCCCACTAGAGTCAAACTACCCCCGGGTCCCCGTTTCAAGTCGGATTGAGTTGAAATTCGAACCCGACTCAAATAACCCCAAAACAATATCATAAATAATAAAATAAATTTCAACCCCAAAATAATATCATAAATAATAAAATAAATTTTAAAAATATTCAAAAATGTAAAATGATAAAAATATTCCTGTTTCTGAAAACTGGGGGTGACAGCAAAACATTTGATCATTCCGCTGGGAAAATAATTATCGAAAAACAATTCAGAGGTAATAGGAACATGATTTGTTTTCATCAAACCGAGTGTGGAAGGAGTCAAAAACGGAAATGATTCCACTGGGGAAATATTTCGAGGACCTATTATCCAGGGCATATTCAAGACTCTTGAAATACAGATAATAGTTAGATAGTTTTTTTTGGAATCATATAAACATCGCACTGTACATTTACATGACTGAATATATGTGAACAAAAAGAGGTTACACATAGTATTTTTTTAGGAACTTGCCATTGATAGGCATCATGAGCAAGTCACCATCGGGCTTGGTTAGCCGGTATGCACCGTTAGAATACACTGATTCTATGACGAAAGGACCTTTCCATTTAGGCTAGAATTTTCTTTTTGTTTTGTGCTTCATGACCATCGGTCTTCTCACTGCTAGGACCAGATTGCCGACTTGAAAGATCCTTTCTTTTACTTTTTTATTGAAGGCTCTGGAAAGACGTGCTTGGTATAGCTCAATGCGCTGCTGAGCTTACAAGCATTTTTCGTCTAGCACATCGAGCTCTTGGAGTTACAGCCGGTAGCTCTCTTCAGTAGTCAGATCGCTGGCTAGGGCTACCCGAAGTGAAGGAATCTAGATTTCTAGGGAAAGAACTGCTTCGCTCCCATAAACCAGAGAGAATGGCGTACTTCCTGTTGGAGTCCGGACTGTTGTACGATAGGCCCATAGACATTCACCGAGCTTCTCGTTCCAATCACGCTTATTTGAAGACACAAACTTCTTAAGAAGTTTTATGATGGTTTTGTTGAAGGCTTCTGGTAGCCCGTTAGCCGCTGGATTGTAGGCAGTAGAGGCTATGTTTTGGATTCGATTCTTATCGCAGAACCGATAGAATGCATGGCTTGCGAACTGTGGACCATTGTCATGGATAATCCTGTGAGGTAGACTGAAGCGGTAGATGACGTGATGTTTGATGAAACTGATCACGTTTGACGTCTTCACTTCGGTGAGCGGTGTAGCTTCCATCTATTTGGAGAAGTAATCGGTTATAGCTAGGATGAACCGATGTCCTTTGGAGGATGGCAGGCTGATTGGTCCTATGACATCCATATCCCAGGCTTCAAATGGCTAAGATGCTGCCGTCGGGTGTAGAAACTTCGAAGGTTGATGAATAAAGTTGGCATAGAACTGGCAAGCTCTACACTTCTTTACATATTCAACAACATCCGCTATTATTGTGGGCTAGTAATAACCCATTCATTTGAGGCGATCTTGTAATTTGTGGCCTGGTTGATGTGCACCACAAACTCCATCGTGAGCCTCCCGGAGTGCATGCTTGGCTTCTATGTCTGATAAGCATCGTAACAGTAGCCCGTCATAAGAGCGTCGGTACAACATCTTGGTGACTATGTCGTAGTAAAATCTGAAGGATCGCCTTTGAATGGATACTACTTCCTTCGGATCCTCATGAAGGATTCTATAGACAGCGTAGTCTATAAAGGAAAATCTCCAGTCTTTAGCATCGACGTTTGTTTCTGCTGCGTAACTGTGATGAATATGCAAGGCATCTTTCACATAGAATAGCACTCGACCAGATACTGTGATCGACTGCTGTGTATTGGTAGGAACAGTTAAGAAAGCAGCGAGACCGGCTAGAGCATCTGCATCTATATTCTGTAGTCGAGGCACGTGCTTGATAAAGAATCCAGTGAAAGTAGACGCCAGCTCGATTATTGCTCTACAGTAGGGGATGAGATCTTCGTGGCGAACTTCGTAATACCCTCGGACCTGACTAACTATTAGCTTGAAATCGCCGTAAGCCTCTAGATAGTCAACTTCCAGTTGCTTTGCCAGTTGCAGGCCGATTAATAGGGTATTATATTCGGCCATGTTGTTGGTGCATGGTTACACGAGAGAATATGCATGATGTATAACCAGATGATCAGGTGACACGAGCACGACACCTACTCTAGCCATGATATTCCCTTTGGGTCCTGTTCTTGATGCATCGTCAAAGAACATTCGCTAAATGGAGATTTCTTCAGTTGCAGTGTTAGACTCCACCACTTCGTCAGGAATTTTATCGTAGAGCTTGGACGACTCCGGCACCGGATGAGCTTCTAGGAAATCAGCTAATGCTTGGTCTTTTACTACCTTCTGAGGAACAAAGATTATATCGTATGGAGTCAACAACATTGCCCATATAGCTAAACGGGAATTGAGAGAGCCCGGTTTAGTCATAAGTATTCTGAGAGGGTTGACTTTAGATATAATGTGGATAGTCTTCCCAGACACGTAGTGGCGTGTCTTCTGGATGGCAAATACTAGTGCATAGTATTCCTTCTCTACCAGTGTGTATCTGTGCTCGGCACCCACCATTGTGCGACTGAGGTAGTAGATTGCATGTTTATGGCCGCCTTCGTTCTTCTGAGCTAAGAGGGCGCCAAAGGAATGATCCATAGCACGGACATATAGTAAGAAGGGCTTTCCCATTATTGGAGCTACCAATACTGGAGGGCTTGTAAGATACGCCATGATGTCGTCGAATGTGCGTTGACATTGTTCAGTCCAGACGAAAGATATGCCTTTCTTCATGAGCTGAGTGAATGGTTGACACCTTCCAGAGAGGTTTGAAATGAATCGTCTGATGTAGGCTAGCCTTCCTTGTAGTCCGCGCAGTTCTTTGAGGTTTCTTGGAGGATGCATATCGAGAATAGCCTTCACTTTCTCCGGGTCCAGATGTATACCCTTTGAAGTGATGACAAAACTAAGGAACTTGCCGCTGGAGACTCCCAGAAAAGACTTGGTCGGATTCATCTTGAGTTGGTATGTACGCATTAGTTCGAACACCGTTCTCAGGTCTTGGAGGTGGTTGTCCTTGAGACGACTTTTGACTGCGATATCGTCTACGTAGCACTCTACGGTATTATACAAATGATCACAAAAAATTATATTCTTGGCTCGCTGGTATATTGCCCCTACATTCTTCAATTCGAAGGGCATTACCGTATAGCAGTATACCCCCAACGGTGTTCGAAAAGATGTGTGCTTCTCATCGTCTGGGAACATCTTGATCTAGTTGTAGCCTGAGAACCCAACTATGAAGGACATTCGCTCGAAGTCGCAAGTGTTGTCGATCATTACGTCAGTGATCGGTAGAGGGAACTCGTCTTTCGGGCATACAGAGTTCAAATCACGGTATTCGATACAAAATCAAACTTTACCGTTCTTTTTCATGACTGGAACGATATTGGCAACCCAGTCTGGGTGTTGTTCATTGCGAATGAATCCACTGGCAATGAGCTTCTTGTCTTCATTCTCGATGGCTTCCATGACGTCTGGACGGAATCGTCGTTGTTGCTTCTTCACTGGCTTAGTTTTAGACAAAATGTTCAGGCGATGCATAGCGACGTTAGGGTCCAAGCCTGGCATGTCTTCATATCTCCATGCGAAGACGTCGATGTATTCTCTTATAAGCTGTATAAGAGATTGGCGTTCATCACCAGATAGGCTTTTGCTGATGAGGATTGGTTTGAAGGATGCTTCATCTCCTAGATTGAATTGTATGACTTCGTCTTCGGTAGGTGGTTCCCATTGTTCGAAGCACAGCCCCCACCCGGTGTCCATTTTTTGAGCCTATTATTTGAGTTCTATTGATTGAACATCGTCTATAATTTGGTCGACGGAAACCATGTTGACGGACAGAGTTGCTTTAAACATGTCGCCGATGCTGGAGTCTGAGTCCCAACGGGAGGAATCAAAAGAATGATAACAATGATCTGCTTCATCATCTGATCTTTCGGGAGTTATTGGAGGAGAGACATATCCCAAACCAATACCGCTTCGTTGATATTAGTCCTCGGGTTTGCCCGGGAGAGAAAAGTGTCGTATTGGCAACCGTCGTCCTCGACCGTAATTTAGCCCTTTGTCGCTTTTGATGTCATATCCCATGTTCTGGATGATGTTCTTGGCCTGCCAACTATACCAAAAAAGTTGCATTTTCCCACAGTCATAGTCAGCTTCTGTGTTGTGCTTGGGAGAAGTAAAGTCTGGAACGAACTTTCTCTCGCCAATTATACGACCGAAGATGATTAGCTCTTAATCTTTCTTTCTGGCTGGAATGATGAAGTAGAGGATATCTTCAGGGTAAACTTTTTTCCGCAGGTAAGGTGTTGTGACCGGCATGCAGAGGTGTGATCCTATGCCGTTCTCTAGAGCATATATCGTATCTATGTAGTGGTTTACAGATTGATAGACATTGGAGTAATTTAAAGATAAACCTTTACAAAGAAAATACGCAAGCTCTTCTTCAGGGATTCATCCGCTGAAGGCACATTATTATGAGTATTGATATACTCATTGAGAGGATCATCATCTGGAAGAGGAGCCACAGTCTTGGCTGAGTTCACCACGTAGGGTAATTCTTCAGGATTGGGGGGACGGGTGTCAGTAGGTTCCTCCCGGGTTGTCTTGTTGAGAGTGATGGTCAGTGGCTTGACCTTGTCAGTTTTTTTCTTTTTCACCCATATTGTGAGAGGCTTCGGAGTACTTTTTGGAGTAGTACATCCTTTGACTCGGATAATCAGGGGACCATTGGAGGATGGACTTGTTTCAGCTTCATTGTCAGCTTTATTGTCGTCATCCTTGGGGCGTTGAGATTGGTAAAGTACCGAATCTCTATAGTAAGCTTCGATGCCCTTGAAAGGATCGACATCGACAAACTTCGTCTTTACGACACCGTCGTTGTTGACGTATTTGAAGTACTGGTGAAGTGTGGAAGGAACGATCATGTTCTCGTGTATCTATGGACATCCCAACAAGACGTTGTAGGATACATTAGCATCGATCACATAGCATGAAACCTCCGTTCGGAGATCACCGATCTGGCATTTGAGACGGATCTTGCCCAGCGGATGGCTTTGACCAGCATTGAAAGCCATGATAGTTGTGTTGGTTGCGGATAGCTTGTGCAGAGGGATTCCCAAAATTTGAAGCAAATTTCCAGGAACGATGCTGAGGGAGGATCCCGGATCGATGTGCATGCGGTCCACCTTGATCGCCCCGATATACCCTGTATAGTACAGGGGTCTATCATGACGATTATTTTTGAGTAGCATATCCTCCTGTGAGAAGGTGATGTTGGTCACCACTTCCATAGTACTGTAGCAGTAGGGACAGGAGACAAGATCTTCAGCGGGGGCTTTGACTTCAGCGAGGTAAGAGTCGGCGTGTAGTAATGCCTCACTTAAGGCCTTCCGCGTTTCTTTGGAGAGTCGTAATAGATCGAACAGAGACAACCTGGTAGGTGTATTGGCTAGCTGAGCCAGTATGTCAAAGTTGTAGGGCCGATACATGCCTTCGGGAGCTGGCGCCTTTAGAGATTTGTCAAACTGCATCTCCTTCTGCTTGGATTTGTACGTGGTTTGAGGCTTGGATGGGCCGGCTTCTGAGCTTGTGGGGGCAGCAGGAGCTTGAGGAGGTACTGCTTCTTCTTGTACGGGATCGTACGTCCGAAGATAAGTCTTCTCCGATCGCATCTCGCCAGATAGAACCTCATAGATGGGAGACGATACCATATGGCATAGCTTGAATTTTTTGCCCCTTCTTACTTTGGGAGGTGCTACCCCTTGCGTCACTTCTTGGACAAGGTCCGGGTGGACCAACATGATCTCACCATGTTCAGTTGTGAGTGGGACGAAGGTCGAGTTACGAGCTGGTGGTAGGTTGACGACTTCCATCATCGTCTTGGGGATCGGGACCATGCCGTCTGGGACTTCTGTAGGAGGAAAGTTGCCAAACTGAAGAGAGATCATGTTAGCAGATACGACCTTATCTTCAGCTTCGAGGTTGATCACTTGGTTGTCGCTAAGCTATTGTATCTTCTTCTTCAGGACGATGCAGTCCTTGGTGGAGTGATGCACGTACTGAGGATAGAGACAGTACTTGGAATCATTGAGTTGGCTCGCCTCTACAGGACGTCGTGGTGGAGGCAATGTCAGCTTATTGCCCTTCGACAATGTGTGGAAGATGGTAATGACATCATCTTCGTCGAAGGAGAAGGTCTCTTTAGGCTTATCGGAGGCGCCCTGAGAATTGGAAGCTCCTTTGGATGTGTCGACTTTCAGGACTTCTTTTCCTTTACCCCTACGAACAGGGATAGTTTGCGGATGCTTGCCCTTGTCTTCAGATTTGGGTGTCTTCAACCCCAGTAGTTCCATGTTAGGAACATCGTTTTCAGCAGCATCAGTGGCCCCAATGAAAGCGGGCCATGTATCATACTTATGTATACCTAGACAAAACTTTACTATAGGAAGGAAGTTATGTCGACAAGTATCCATCAGTTCTAAGTCTGGTATGCTGAAGGGCATCTTCAGTACTAGTCGCCTGAAGCGTTCGATGAAGGCGATGACAGACTCAGTCCTCCTTTGCTTGGTCTCGATGAGGGTGGACATACTAACATGTATGCCGCTCTCGTAAAACTAGTTGAGGAACAACCTCTCCAAGTCTTTGAATGAATTGATACACACGTTAGGCAGACTACAGAACCATTCGAAGGCTACCTCCTGCAAGGTGCTAATAAACAACTTCTACAGGAACGAATCATCTCTGGACAAGTGCAGAGTCTGCGTGTTGAAGTACGTCATGTGCCGATAAGGAGAAGTTAAACCGTCAAATGAGTTCAGCGTCAGCGGCTTGTAGTTAGGACGGCAAGTAGCGTTCTCCCATTCAGGGGGATACGGTTGAGATATCCCCATCTTCTGAAGCTCGTCTTTGTGTGAGATGGTTTCAAGGCGAGCGACCAAGGAATCAATTGCATCTTGTTGATTGAGCAGGTGTTGCAAAACGACTGCTGAATGGTTGGCAGGCATTTTTGGCGAAGGACCACCCCCGACATTTACAAGATATGGAGGAGGCACAACGGAATGATACTCCTTTTATAGTGAAGGAGGATTGTTGCTGTGAGCCGGACTAACGTGGGCCGAGACGTTTGTTGAGGTTGAGGAACAGTCCCAGCAGCTTGAACTGCCATGATGCTGGTAAGCATATCAGTGATCTTGGCGAATGCTATTTCGAGACCCTCTAGCCGTTTGCTAGTCTGATCACTGGCTTCTTCAGATCTTTCTTCGTCTGCTATGTATGTAGATAGCATGAGGGGACGAACAGAGGAAACAGTACAACTGGTGCTGATACTGTCTGTCTCCGAGTGGATAAGTCCTTCATCTTCAGGTAGAGGAAGTAGATAGTCGCCATCGAATTTGGAGGGATCATCGTCCTCTGGAAGGCCATCCCTAGTGTGGGGGTCATCTGCTTCAGATTCTGAGGGAATGCTACCTCCGGCTTGGGAATCTTCGTCGTCCATACGGAGTCTCGTCTTTGATCGGGTGCCCATATAGACTCTTTCGGATGTGACAGCCTGTTGGCCATCTGTTGGTAGACTTCTCCTTCTTTTTCTAGTGGAGCTAAGAGAGAAAGTTGGGTTCGTAGTCCACCGTCTTTGACTGGAGCTTCCATAAGGGGGACCCCATGAAGCCATGTTAGATGAAACACATAGTGGCTTCTCGTCGTCAGAGAAGTGTAGCCGTCGAAACACGGACTTTTTTTGGGGCACTCTTATTGCTTTGGAGCAACAACAGTTGATAACAATACTGGTTCACAGAAGCGCACTATGAATTATTATGTTCTCCCTCGCTTTACGCTTATGATTTATCATGTTGCGTAAGTCAGCAGAAGGGAGTTTTGCCTTACAACCCATGTTGCATGCATCGTCGAGCTATGCATGAGGGTTCGTAAGGAGAGTAGGCGTATCCCGACTTAGTTCATGTGTAGGGGCAAGCCCCATACCTAAGTTATTTGATGTCCTTGAAGACAGCCCCGTGCTATACGCGTTGGGGCTTGTCTTTTTGTTTTGGGCGCATAGGCCTTAGAGACTGGCCTTGGGCGCATGCTCCTTGACAGCATGTCTGAGCCTCCTTGATATGGGCGTATAGTATAGATCCAGAGAGCCTGGGCGCATAGTCTTGGGCGCATGGCTCTGGATGCCCTATCTGTTGAAGACAGAAGTGTTCTGGCTGGGGTTATGCACCCAAACACTCCCTTGGGCGCATGCCCGGTAGAGCAGCGTTATTTTCTCCTAGTTTGGCCTTCTTCGTTTGTAAGCCTCACCGGGTTCGGCCAGAGTGTCGCACACCCCGATTCTTGGCATCGTAGTGTTTTCCTTTGCCAGGTCTCGGGTATTGAACATCCTGTTGTTGGTTGAGCATGAAAGAAGTCATTGGGCTAGTAGAGCCTGGAACGGTGTGAGCCTTCTCCATTTGGGGAACTTTTGTGGCAGAGTCATGCGCCCATGTGACAGAGTCCTCCAGCTGCATATCTGCTATGACACTAGCAGGATATGCACAGCGAGCCTTCGGAAGCCAAGTCTTGCGAGACTTGTTTGGCTTCGCAGATTTTGAGGGAGTAGAGCCGTCCCTCGAGAGCATCTCTTCGAACGCCTGCTGATCGAACTTTACGATCAGCATCTTTTGAGTACTCCCTACTTTGTCGGTATTGGATTGCGTCACCACCTTCTCGTCAGAGGAAAAGGTAGTCCCCAGCAGAGTCGCCATTTTTGTGGACACACAAAATAAAGAAGAAGAAAATGTTGTCTTTTTTTTATTGGCGCAAGAAACCACAAATCGAGTACGCCTGAGAGATCCTGCGCTGAGGATCCCCGAGTACAAAAAAGAATTCTGGGGAATGGGACGATGAAGATCGAGCTGCAGTTGCTCCGTTACTCCGTTGACACTCCGATTACAAAAGTGGAAGAAAACCTAAGAAAATTGCTAACTCACGGCTCACTGGCAAGAAGTACAGTAATTTGGCTCTTGAAAATGCTCTCCGTTCTATGTTTTGAATAGGGATGAGCCCCCCTTTTATAGTCGTTCTTGAGCTGGAATGATGTTATGCGCCTACATGTGGAAACATGCTGGTTTTTATGTGGGCACATAGTCCTACTTTGGGAGCATAGGATGTAGGCGCATACAGGCTGTGAGATCGTGGGTTGGTCATGGTGTTGACGTGGCCGCATGCTTCGGTGCACAACTTCTCGAGGAGACTGACGTGGTCGTGTGCTTCGGTGTATGTTTTGATCATGGCTTTGACTGAGTCTGGCTTTGGCGCATAGCCTTGTCTCAGGCTATGCGCCCTCCTTTCGGGGGAGCTAGTCTTGGGCGCATAGAGCTACACTGGCTGGGTGCATGAAGCTTCACTGACTGGGCGCATGGAGCTACTCTGACTGGGCACATGGAGCTACACTGACTGGGCACATGGAGCTACACTGACTTGGACGCATGGAGCTACACTGGCTTGGGCGCATGGAGCTACACTGGCTTGGGCGCATGGGGCTACATTTGCCGAAAATTTTTCATGCTTCTATAAGAGCTAGTGTGCTATGCACTTATTTACTTTTCTCTAGATGCCACTAGTGCCTCGGGTGAAATGCTAACGCATCGTGACTCTAGTTTCGGAAAGCCCCTGTGTGGAACATTATCTTCAAAGTGCATGATTTCACATAGAATGGTTAAGAAGCCCAGTTGTATATTATATTTTATTTATTGTAGCATATTTTTTTGTATCTTGTTACGTCCCTCTGAGGACCTGGTTTTTTCTCCAGGTGTGTATTCTTGTCTTCCACAGGTATTCTAGCCGAGGTCGTGATCTTCTCATTCCCTTCGAAGATGATGTGTCTTGGATATTTTCTTGCTACTTTCGACAAATCATTTCATTTTCCATGTATTTCTTTCCTTACTTGTTGGTAGTGGATTTGTCTCCGTCCAACATATTGTACAAAGACTTTTTATAGTTGCTTATATGATATCTTTTATTCTTTCATTTTGTGGATGAGATTGGTTAGCCTTGGTTTTACTGCTTTTACAGCTTATGTACACATACGAGGATTCCATATATTGGAGCATACTTCGTATGTATACAGCTGGCATGTCTACGTACTTAGTCCTAAGTATTTTGGGACTGGGCGTTACATATTTTTATGGTGGCCCATGCTGGTCTGAATAAATTGTTTGGTTACTTTACCGTACCAAGCAAGCCTGCGTATAGGATTAGAGTCTAGAATCTCATCCACATACTTGACCTCCTTCCTCGATTCTATTTTGACTCCCTTGATTTGCATCTTGCTTGATTCCCTCTACCGTTATTTCTTAACCTTCCTTCGTGCTTGATAGAGGTTAGAAAATGACTTGTAGGCCTTATTGATCCAATTACACTATTAGTTGAACTCTTATAAGTTGGGTAGAGTGCCTCACAACCTAGTATTTCCTTTGTCCATATGACCCATCGTAGAGGATACTACCTGGATTACCTAGATTATAAATCCTTAGAGGACCATACCTCATTTTATCGACCAAAGCCTTAGACCAGAAGACCGTAGGACGAATGTATAGGCATGAACCCCGGACAAGACTTATAACTTAAGAAACTTGAATTAGTTGTACTTCCTTTCATCATTATCTCACATACTCATACTTTACCATCTTGACCAACACTGCTATTATAGCCTAGTTTTGCAAGCTTACACTCATTCGAGCTTATTTCAAGACATATATTATTTGGGCGCGTCCACTAACATATTGTCTAATCAGAGCCGGTACATGATGGTCTGATCAACCTAGTGCACTTTGGTTCGTGGTTAATATGATTACTCTACGTGGATTGAAATATAGTTAAACTTGTCCTTTAGGGTCTCATCTGCAACGGTCTTGACAAACTTCCTCTTTGAACTATTCAATCGCCTTGAAATCCATAATTGTAATTCGATCCCATCTCCCTCGAACTCTTATTGTTTTTGTCACCTATTTCGAAAAACAAACACTCGTAGACACGAAGTATTCTTCTATAGCCATGAAGGCTATATATACAAAATGTTTCCATCTATTCAAAATTGAAGAACCAACTCCCAACTTGATTCATATCTATCGCATCATAATTTTTATAACGTCGAATAGTATTCTTTTTATAATCAAGAGTCGTGGTGCAATGTCATGACTTTAAAATTTTTCTAATCTCATTAAACCTAAACCTTATCTTAGTTTTATAGAGTATTGATTGTAAGCCTCCTGAATTTTAGGAATTCATTAGGACTACCGATTTATTAGGATAAGTTAGTTCCTATTAGAATGATAAATTAGTACCTTATGAGCACCCACTTTCTATTTAGATCCTTGGTGTCCCCGACCATGACATTGCTATTTGGAGCACAAGATCAGCTATTACCTTCCAACAAATTCTATATACAAGACCTAGGGGAGTCCACCTTTATTTAGGCATATCATGTCCAACTAAAATACATCCCCTTATACTCTATTTTCATGATACGACTTTCAGGCCAAAAAAAGACTAGCTATAACCCCTACCATGATACCATTGTCCTTCCCGACCTCAGTTAGAGATCCAACCTCGACTCAGAACTTTTGACCCAATATATGGTTGTGATCTACTCGAAGCCCACTACACATGTGCCACTAGTATGCCACTCAATAGAGTCTTCTTTTGCTACATAAACACAAAAGTCACAGAAGGCACATTTTTGGGCTTAAGGAACCTAGTCTACCCATCCGGCCGACAATTAGCCCAACCACTTGAGTGAACATATTCTAGGCAACCCCCACCTAGTAGGACTGGTTCAGATTGATTTTAGGATCTTGTCCAGCCCATATAGATTAAAATCCAAACCAAAGATTGGTTCCAATAAAACTAATAAATCAGTGGGGTTATAGAATTTATTTTTATCCGTATCATCTGATACCCTCTACCATGATTTTGATATTTTGAGCATGACACTAGCCATTTCTTTCCAACCAATTTCACCCTCATGAACTAGACAAGCCCTTCTACACACAGGACATACATGTCCCACACAAATGCTCCATCATATGCTCTATTTTAGCTACACCACATGTATGACTTTTTTTTTCTCTTAGAACAAACCATAGATGCCACCTTTTGTCCCCTTTGATTTTAACCATGCAATTTCGACACAATCTCTCAAAATGACTGGATAACCATGATCCGTGCAAGACTAAGAATACCTTCTTTTGTAGGATATGATAACTGTTTGGATTTCTTCTATAACTACCATTTCTATCTTTTGAAATCCGAGTACGATTATGTACTTACTCTCCCTTCATATTTTAGCCTCATTATTTTATATAATAAGATTTGATTTAATTTCGAGGATAAAATTTTTATAAGTTGGGTAGGATGTAATCTCCCAAAATTTTGGAGAATTATTTTATTTATTTATAATTGGTTATATATGTTGTGTGGAATTATTTTTATATTTTTATAACAAGTTTTGTATTTAATTGTATAATTTTCTTATATAGCAAAAATTGCAACACAAATGCTACTATTAGTATTTCTTGCACAATCTCACTCAAAATATATTTTCAAGTGGTTACTGAATTTTTAGATTTTATTCTAAATATTTTATGGTATGTTATACTAATCAAATTATTTAGTAAATAACTAGATATATATAGTTTCTATTATTTAAATCAAAAGCCAGCGTAAATATCTTTCTATGGTAATCTACTTGCCAAATAATTTCTTAAAAATATTTTATAAGGTGTTCATTTAGTTTTAAATTTTTTGGATTTTTATATATTTTATTATGTTATATATAAATATACAATGCTATAGATAATGATACATATACATATGTATTTATAGTCTTTATAAAAAAAAATTGTAGTGAACAGTGCCTCTCGGCACTGTAGCTTCCCTCTGCCTCCCAACACAGCCCGAGCCGAGCCTGCGCGTGAGTGGTAGCTCGATAGGAAACGACAAACTCCCTAAATTCTTCACCAAATCATCCCAAATCTTTTCCCTTCAAATCCTACTTATATTCTTCGCCGTTTAAACCCTACAATTGACCTAAAACCAAATCGAATCAGGATTTAAACTGAAGTTTAAATCAATGGGGAAAATTCGTATATATACTCAAAATATCCAAATTTCTGAAACTTAGAGACTTCTTGTGAAGCCAATCCCCCACCATAGTCGACCCAGAATCTCCCCTGGGCTACGCGCACTCTTCTCCAGCCTTGCCACTACCGCTCGATGCCAGGGCTCCGCCGCCAGGGCTCCGCCGCTAGCAGAGCAGCCGCAGCACAAGCAACAGCAACAGCGCAGCGAGGTACCCCATTCTTGATCCTTTTTCTTCGTGAATACTCGATTATTTTTTGATCTATCAACTCTTAGAGAAAGCCTACATGTTCACCCTCAAAACCCTTCAAGTGGTTTTGATTCGAGCTCATTAGTTTGTCCAGAAAGTCTCTCCAAAAATCACCAAGAACCATACTTTTCTGAATTCAAAACAGAACATGAATCAGTTCAACACCCTCTGTTGACAGATCCGTATCTTCATCCAGGATCCGTCGATCATCGAACTACTTTCACCAATGAATAGACAACCTAATCCTTTTCAAAACCCTTTAAATGGTTTTAATTAATTAGAGTTAAAACCTTATGAAAAATTAGGAAGAACGTTAAGAAAAATTAGTTTTTTTAGAAACATAAAAAACCTCGATACGAGGTCCGGCCCGACAAACCGGACGACCGCATCGCAAACCCAAGGTACCAAAAGGTGCGTATCGACTTTGTGGATGTGTGGGCTTTGACGCAATTCAAATTGGTCACGTGTGCGCGACGAATATGACCCGTATCCGTCGAAGAAAGTCGTATCGGCCTTTTTTCCAAATTTTCCAATTACTTTGTGCACACTTGTCAAATCGCGACAAAACTTACGCCATTGGACTCAAAATATTTTTCTGGTCCTGTGAGCCACGTTTGGTCCGATTCTGAGACAGTTGATCGGATTGCCGTTTTGCGGGCTCGCGATCCGATTCAACGGGTAATTTTGTGCACGACTCATCAGAATCCAAAATTGGACATACCACTAAGTTTGTCTCAGAAAACTGAATCCGTAGACATATAGTTTGACAACTTTAGAGACCGTAGGTTCCGGCAAGCGTTTCGGTGCAAAGCAGGTCTAACGACGGACATCGTTTTGACCCAAAATTATGATTTTGCCCCTATTCTAGTATTGGACTTTCGGACAGGCATTTCCTAGATATATCTTTTACACCGAGAACATTTTTGATGTTTGTTTCAGCATTCGAGAAGTTTGCGGAGGTTCTACTCTTGTAGCTTCATCTCATTTGTCGATTTCATCTACTGGACGCCGTCAAAACACCTTCCAACCACCAGGCAAGTATACCTTGCTATGATTTCTGATTATGCATATTTATTTCAGTATGTTTAATTATTTATTTTCTATTCATTTGTTTAAACTGTGCGTCTAAGTCACACTTGGGTGCAAGCGACTATATTAGTTGTTCATTTCGTTTCTTTTCTTTATTTCATGCATATCGACTTCGAGTTAAGAGACGACCTCATGTGTATGAAGCATCTCTATGCTTTATTGGCCCTGACACTTGTGTATCACGAGTCACGAGTCTCATATAGATCTCGGACATACTTATCGACTGGCCATCGGTGCGCACATGCCATGCGATAGGCAATAACTGCTATTAGTTATGGATGTCTAGAAGACTTAGCAGTTACTAGGAATATCGTGATGTGGATACAGCACGTATGGTGCATAGGATGGGAGAAGACAACTATTAGGCGTAAGAGCTTTCACCCATTTATTTTCCTCTAGATGCCCTTAGTGACTCAGTCGAGTGCTAATGGGTCGTGCATTTATTTTTCTCTAGCTGCCGTTAGTGACTCACCCGAGAGCTAGTGTGTCGTGCACTTATTTACTTTTCTCTAGATGCCACTAGTGCCTCGGGTGAAACGCTAACGCGTCTTGCCTCTACTTTCGGATAGCCCATGTGTGGAACGTTGTCTTCAAAGTGCATGATTTCACATAGAATGGTTAAGAAGCCCAGTTGTATATTATATTTCAGTTATTGTAGCATATTTTTCTGTATCTTGTTACGTCACTCTAAGGACCTGATTTTCTCTCCAGGTGTGTAGTCTTGTCTTCCGCAGGTATTCTAGCCGAGGTCGTGATCTTCTCATTTCCTTCGAAGATGACGTGTCTTGGATCTTTTCTTGCTACTCTCGACAAATCATTTTATTTTCCAAGTATTTCTTTCCTTACTTGTTGGTAGTGGATTTGTCCCCGTCCTACATATTGTACAAAGACTTTTTATAGTTGCTTATATGATATCTTTTATTCTTTCATTTTGTGGATGAGATTAGTTAGCCTTAGTTTTACTGCATTTACAGCTTATGTACACATGCGAGGATTCTATATATTGGAGCATACTTCGTATGTATACAGCTGGCATGTCTACGTACTTAGTCCTAAGTATTTTGGGACTGGGGCGTTACATCCGGCAGGGGTAATACCTCGTCTTTAGGCCATGTCATAGCGGCGTAGCACCGCAAGGGAAGCACAAGGCTTCATGCCATGTCTCTTTCATAAAGAATTCACCTATAGTGTATAGACAGAGGAAGCATGCCGTCTCTTGAGGGTAAACTTGTAGACGCCCAAACTTGTACACTGAAACTAGGCTGGTACATGGCCTTTAATGTGCAGCCTGAAGTACAGGTAACTAAATTTTGCGAGTGAAAAGAATTGCAGCTGTGGTACAGAATTCAAGGCATAGTCCATTCTTGTATCATACTGTTGTTCAATCCATGCGGGAAGATTAAAGTCGTCAGCGACATCTATCCTAATGCAGAATGGACAGTTACTGTGGGGAACGCTCAACCCTACACATATATTAAGATATGTGGGGGATTGTTGGAGTTTTTCCTTTCCTTGAACTTGTAGAGAGCTTGCTCTCAACAAGCATGTAAGTTTAGCCCCACATTGGAAAAAAAACTCATGGGTATCTCAATATAACCCCTCTTGAGGAGTAGAGAGATGCACATGGGGTGGTGACCCTAAGGAGGGGACCATGTGGGTGATTTTACATGGTGGTAAGGATAAGGCACCTATTAAAAGCATTCATGTTTTTTGGCCAAGCTCAATTTAATTACATTGGGGCTAAGCCCCAAAGGGGCTTAGCAACTCGAACTCGGACTCGGGCTCATGGGCTTATGAGGCGTAATGTGACGATTTGTTGGCGCACTTTGCACTTAGCAGGTCAGCATCGTCGTATTATACATTTTTTTGCACTCGTTGAGCGAGCCTTTGCACGGCCGTTTGTGCGACAGTTTGGGCGCCTGTTTAGGAGCCTGTTTGGGAGCCAGGTTGCGTGCCAGTGGATGCCACTCGGCGCTTGGGCGCGAGGGTGCTTGGGCGCACGGACGCATGGGCAAGAGGGCGCACGGGCTCACGGGCGTGTGGACGGGCGGGCGCCAGGGCGCATGGGCGCTGGGCGCCAGGCGCTGGGTACGTGCGCAATAGGGCACTGTGGCGCTATAACGCTCTGAACGTGGCTTTCCACGTTCTGAACCATTCCGAAACGTGCGATAACTGATCCAATAATTTTGGATCTGACATTCAACATCATGCATGTTTCGGATCTGAGCTGTTACAGTGAAACACAATAATTAGAGACTCTCTTCTCTCTCAGAATAAAACTTCTTACGATTTTTTCCAGAGAAATGAGAGTGCTTCCATAGTGTTCCAGAGCGTGTTGGCGACCTGTGTGGGCGAATAAGTCTGCGAGCATATTGGCAGAGCGTTCCAGAGTTCTAACGAACTTGCTGGTTCCTGGAAGCTGACCTTGTGGGTGGATCTAGCTTTGAGCGTCGGTGTTCTTACACCCAGCAGGATTTCTCTTCCTCATTCTTCTTCTTCCTCTACTATAAATGTTCTGTCTAAATCACAACTAGTTTGTGAGGAAGAACGTCTTTTGCTGTAATTAAATTTTTTTAGCCTCCACATCGCTGCTGTCACGTATCGGAAGTACAACTTTCAGTCGAGAGCCTTCTAATTACATTTTCTCACAGAGTTTTCTTCTGAAAGTACGTCCAAAATCACGAACTCTAAAAATCCATGCCGTATTTGCATTGTTTGTACTTTGTATTGGACACGTATCATACACTCCAAAATATACTAGGACAGAATAAAACACATGCCAAATCCTAGTCGTCATGTCTGAATGGTGTCATATCCATATCCGTACAAGATAGTCCCGAGGCCATGCTTTAACTCTATCCATAGGAGTATTGCTGTCTCAGTCTAGGAAGACACTGATCTTCCTATATAACACTATTTTCGGACGTCCAAGTATTATAGTTCCACAATTTGGTCTCAAGGATTCTAGTTCTTCAATTCTGGTCAGACCTTCTCTTCACTAATTTCTAGAATCTATGTAGGGTGGAATTGAAGGATTAGAGCTACCAGTTCATGAGAAAGAAGGAAAGACGATGGAATTGGAATCATGATGACTACTTATGAAAATTCGTTAACATGCAGGAATAGGTTGAGCAATTTAGGAATTAGGTCTAATTCCTTCATCTAAGAATCAACTAATCCCTAACTTTCTAATTTTCCCACCTCCGTACCAACATAGAGCATACCGGCAAGACCCGTCCTGAGGTTTAAGATGTCCAAGACAAAAATTAAAATGGTGCCACTCGTTAAATAAAATAAAATAAACAATCTTTAAAAGAATAACAACACTAGTCCTCCGACTCATGCCCCTTTACATAAGAAGTGTGAACGAAAACCAACTTTACTAAATGAGTTATTCTATCATATTGTGTGAGCGTTAATATTTAAAATACTATTAAATGGTATATATATATTTAAAATATACTGCGTCCATGTGACCCTTTCGGGGATATTGCATGTAGTGGCTCACTACGTTGATCGTAAAGCTGATATCAGGTCGGGTGTGGCTCAAGTAGATCAACTTGCCCACCAATCTCTGATATCTATCCCGGTCAACTGGTTCTCCGGCTTCAACGTCCAGCTTGAACTTCTGGTCTATCGGTGTCATAGAGGGTTTGCATTCCATCATCCCTATTTCCGTAAGCAGGTCCAGTGCGTACTTTCTCCGAAAAAGAACAATTCTCTCTGTATCTCGAGCAATCTCATTCCCACGGAAGTATCGAAGAGGGCCAAGATCCTTCACCTCGAACTCCTTGCCAAGCTTTCCCTTGAGTTGGGTGATCTTCTGCTCATCATCGCCTGTGATAATCATATCATCCACATACATCGCAAGCATGGTGATGTGGCCTCCACTTCGTCTGAAGAACACAGTATGATCAGTATTGATCTGCTGATATTCCATCCATATCATCGTTCTCCTGAACCTGTCAAACCACGCTCGAGGAGACTGCTTCAGTCCATAGAGGGACTTCTTCAGCCTGCAGACCTTGCCTTCTGTCTGATTGGTGCCGAATCATGGTGGTATCTCCATGTACATATCCTCTACTAGATCTCCATAAAGAAATGCATTCTTCACATCCAGTTGGTGTAGCTTCCATCCTCTATTGGCTGCCAGAGAGATCAAGGTCCTAACAGTACTCATCTTCGCCACTGGTGCAAAGGTCTCATCATAGTCGATGTCATACGTCTGGTTGTATCCTTTTGCCACCCGTCGAGCTTTGTAGCACTCAACCTATCCATCTGGGTTCTGCTTCATAGTAAAAACTCACTTGTATTCGACTGCTCTCTTCCCTTCTGGTAGTCTCACCAGCTCCCAAGTTTGGTTCTTCTCCAGAGCTCCCAGCCCCTCATGCATCGCTGCTTTCCACTTTGGATCGTTCTTGGCTACCTGCCAATTGTTAGGTACAATAACACTATCCAATGATGCAATAAAAGCTCCTTAAAAAGAAGAGAGATGATCATATGAGACAAATTTAGAAAGGTCCCAACCATATCTATCAGGAGGTTTTCCTGCAGGGGAAAGTGGTGATATAGGTGTCTCCGGAGTCAAGACGGGCTCAGACAAGGGACTTAGAACTGGCACTGTAGGAACTGGTCCTGCAAGTTGCTTCTCTCGCCTGCTGTAGAAAAGTATCTCCTCCTGAGCTATGGGCCTAATACCTCTTATTTCCTTCTCCTGTTCCTTTTCACCTTCCTGTACTCTATTTGTTCCTCCAAGCCATATTCTGAGATCAGTCAAAATGCTTCCCAACAACTCTCCCTCTCGCCACATACTTGCAGTATCAGGTGTGATATTTGGGTTTCCCTCCTGACTGTAGTTTGGCTCATATTCCCTGAAGTGAACATCCATACTTTCAAATTTCTTTTTTTTTCCACTGGACTCTAGCATATGTTGCCCTTCTGAGTTCCCGAGTAGCCCACAATGATACACTTGATTGCTTAAGGATCAAGCTTCCCTACTGGCGGTCTGTTGTCCTTCACAAAGCATACGCAGCCAAACACCTTTAGTGGGAGCATCCTACTATTATTTTTCTATATCATCTTGCATGAAGACCTCCATCCCAATACCTTCGAAGGCATCATGTTGATCATTTGAGCTACTGTCAACACTACATATCCCCACAGACTCTGTGGGGAATTCATGTCTATCATCATACTTCTCGCTACTTCCAGGAGGTGTCTGTTCTTTCTTTCTGCTACTCTGTTCTGTGCTGGTGTATATGCACAGGTGGTCTGATGCCGTATCCCTTAGGCAAACAAGTATTCTGCAAGTGTCTTGTTGGTGTACTCCGTTCCTTTGTCAGACCTTAGTACCTTCACCACTGCCTTGTACTGAGTCTGGACATGTTTATGAAAGTCCCAAAAAATGAGGGGACATCACTCTTATTTTTTATTAAATACAGCCAAGTAGTATGAGAAAAACAATCTATGAAGGTAACAAAATATTTATAACCATTCATAGGAGTAGTACAAGGCCCCCAGACATCAGAGTGTACCACATCAAAAATTGACGACCTCCTATGACTGCTACTCACATATGAACTCCAAGTAAGTTTGCCTAACTCACAAGCATCACAAACTTGTTTCTCTTTATGAACTTCTTTATTATTTACAGGGTATAATTTGCTTAAAATACCAAATAAAGAGTGTCCCAACCTCCTGTTGTGGAGTCACAATGTATCTTTCGTGCTCATCTTCTTCAGTCCTTCCATCCCTGCCTTTTTCGCCATAGATACTAATACTGAATCTAGTCCTTCTCGATCCAGGTACCACAGTCCATCATGCCAAGTGCCAGTCCCAAGTCTTCGTTCCGTCTCCTTCTCCTGGAATATCACCTTAGGAATATCAAAGCAGACAGTGCATTTTAATTGGAGGATTATAGAACTAATGAACGAAAGACTGACTGGAAAAGAAGGAGCATGCAAAATATTGGATAATGTTACTGAACCTGTACAATCGATAGTAACCTTACCGACCACTGGCTGGAAAGTACCATCAGTTGCTTGAATGCTATCCGCCGATGCTAGGTGAGTATAGGAAGAAAACTTACTAGCATTCCCTGTCACGTGTCGAGAGCACTAGAATCGATAATCCAATCCGACGATCTGAGGAAAGACTAGATGCAAGGGCGAGCGAGTCGTCAGTACCTTCCGCCAATGGATGGGCATAAATGACAGTGTTGCCTCTGAAGAAGAATGAGGTGGACGCCTCCCCAGTCCTACTCCTCCTGTCTCCATCGCTCGACGCTCTCTGCCTCCTCCTGAGTACTTCCAACATGTCATACAGTGCCTGATCCTCCTTAGTATAGGCATCGTTAGCTGTCTCCTCGCCTTCTGCTACCAGCAGGTTCGCCCGACAACCTCTTCGACCGCCCCGTCGACCCCTACAACTACGGTCACGTCCTCCAAACTGTCCACGTCTACCATCTGAATCTCCTTTGGGTGGTTTGGTGCAAGCATAGCTCAGATGACCCACCTTTCCGTAGTTGTAGCGCTGCCGGGGCTCACCCTTAGGTCCTGACGATGCTCTTCGTCCTGTCGAGCCCTTATTCGGCTCTGTCTTCTCTGCGAGGGTTCTCCTTTCCTGTCGTGGCTAACTCAGGTAGGTAGTCAGTCCATCAAGCTTCAGATCGATGGAAGGAAGCTCCAACTTTGCGGACGTTCATATCGTGCTCTCACTAACCGACATCTTCATCAACTTTATCAATGTCGCAACCTCTGTAGGATATCACACACGTCCTCGTCCTCATTCCAAATATATCTATTTTTATCAGACTAGGCATTAGTGTCCTCTTTCATAATGATCCGAACAACGATAACAATGGCGTCGTTACGTATGATAGGAAGGGCGGCGTACACGTGGGAGGGGTGGCCAGCGCACGTACCACAACGAGCAGCAGCAACAGCAACCGGCACGGAAAGGGGGGGCTGTTATGTGCGGGTTAGGGTTTGGTGGCAGAGAGAGAGAGAGAGAAGAGGGAGAAGGTTAGCATTTGTGGAAATGTGGCTCAGATACCATATAGAAAATAGTTGTAGAAAATAGTTGTTATATTTTATTGATAATCTCTTGGCTATTTATAGCCTACAACCTCCTCATTACATTAACTCTCTATAGGAATATCCTATGGCATATTCTTATTACTTTGACTCTCTATAGGAATATCCTATAGCATATTCCAATATACCAAATATACTAATAGGATATTCCAACACATATTCCAACATACCAAAAATACCAATAGGATATTCCAACACATATTCCAACATACCGAAAATACCAATAGGATATTCCAACAGACAGTGCCCCTGGGTTCCTCACACGTCCTCATCTATACAGAGTCTCCATTGATCATCATCCCCGCTCCTCTATAATTCTGATATCGTTATTTATGTTATTGAATAGTCCAGAGTAGGAGGTACCTCTTCTTTCGAATATTCGGTTATTTCGTTCCCGCCATATGTGCCATACCACGGCAAGATTGATTCCCGGTGGGAGGTTTCGCCTCAATTACCTTCGTTCAATATATATATATATGTGTGTGTGTGTGTGTGTGTGTGTGTGTGTGTGTGTGTGTGTGTGTGTGGAGCAAATGACCTCTAGCCTAGTGGTTAAGAGAGATGCATACGGCCGGAGTGGTCAGGAGATTGATTCCCGGTGGGAGCGTTCGCCATAATTACCTTCTTTCAATATATATATATATATATATATATATATATATATATATATATGTATATATAAAAAAAAATTATATATATGTATATATATATAATAAGGGAGGTGTGGTGCCACCTCACGGTGAGGTGGATATGTGTCGCCCCTCATGCTATCTTCATGCACTTGCACATTTTTTGGAACATGATGATAGGATGGAGGTGACACATAGCCACCACTCTTAAGGTTATCATATATCTCTCTCTCTCTCTCTCTTTCTCTCTCTCTCTCTCTATATATAAATATATATATACTAAATTTGCGAAAGCGGTAATTTTTGCCATTGTGCAATGTATTGGTGTGCCACTTATGCTCGACAGAGCTACTTCGGTTGTATCACGTCCTAGTTGCGCTCGAGTGCTTGTGGATATTGACTCTAGGCGTACTGCACCAGACCTGATCAAAATTTCCTTACCGGAAGGCAAAAGTTTCTATCAAGAGGTAATATATGAAAACCGATCGATCTTTTGCAATGGATGTTTTTGAATCCCAACTCCCTTGATCGCGACCAATCGCTTTGGTCATATCTCTGATCATATCCATATCCTGGATTGTACTCAATTGGATTAAATTCAATTGTTACTTGGATTTTCATCATTGGATGCTCGTGCCCAGACTTCGATGATCTTGTTCTTCATCGTGCCTAAATTCTGTTTTAATCAAGAATTAATCAACTTAGATCGTGTTGAGACTAAATTTTTTTACCGTGATTGGATTTCAATACTATTACCACTCGTGCTATAACTTTCGATTTTGATCATGTTTGGATTTTGAATAATCGTGCGTAAACTCTTTTCGACCTTGATTTGATTTCCTGATTATATATGAAATTCTTTGTCATTAGTCGTGCCTAGATAACCTGACATGACTAAGACGACTTTAAATCCCTTGATCGTGATTCTAGCGATCATGACAATACATATTAGCTTACCTCTAAATCGTGCCTACAATTTTTGATTTTCGATTACGACTAACTAGTGTGACTACAAAATTAATCATGTTAGAATTGAAAACTGATCATGTCTGAATAAATTTCTATCGTGCCTAAATGACTTAGGTTTCTTCCTAAATCGTGCTTATAAGACCTTAATTTCAAAATCATGATTTTATCGTCTTTCATAATTGAACTTGGATCTTGATCGTGCTTATGCGACCTAGAGCCTGATTTTCTATTAAATCTAACTATCGATCGTGCTGCACTCGAATTTTCCTCTCCATTTGGTTCTCTTAGACAAGATTAAGATCATGACTATACAACTTTGATTTTCATGATCATGATAATCTTAACCCACAGATCGTGCTAAAACCTTGATCTCTAATTACGACTGTGTCGGAATAGATTTTCTATCATACCTAAATTTTGATTCTCTAGTCACTCGTGCTCAGGTTTTATTCCTGATCATGACTAGGTTTAAAAAAATTTGTCGCTTTATTCTAAATCGTGCCTAAGTGGTTAGTGATATCCATATCCGTACAAGATAGTCCTGAGGCCATGCTTTAACTCTATCCATAGGAGTATTGCTGTCTCAGTCTAGGAAGACACTGATCTTCCTACAAAACACTATTTTCGGATGTCCAAGTATTATAGTTCCTCAATTTGGTCTCAAGGATTATAGTTCTTCAATTCTGGTCAGACCTTCTCTTCACTAATTTCTAGATTCTATGTAGGGTGGAATTGAAGGATTAGAGCTACCAGTTCATGAGAAAGAAGGAAAGACGATGGAATTGGAATCATGATGACTACTTATGAAAATTGGTTAACATGCAGGAATAGGTTGAGCAATTTAGGAATTTGGTCTAATTCCTTCATCTAAGAATCAACTAATCCCTAACTTTCTAATTTTCCCACCTCCGTACCAATATGGAGCATACCGGCAAGACCCGTCCTGAGGTTTAAGATGTCCAAGACAAAAATTAAAATGGTGCCACTCGTTAAATAAAATAAAATAAACAATCTTTAAAAGAATAACTGTACTAGTCCTCCGACTCATGCCCCTTTACATAAGAAGTGTGAATGAAAACCAACTTTACTAAATGAGTTATTCTATCATATTGTGTGAGCATTAATATTTAAAATACTATTAAATGGTATATATATATATTTAAAATACACTGCGTCCATGTGACCCTTCCGGGGATCATGCATGTAGCGGCTCACTACGTTGATCGCAAAGCTGATATCAGGTCGGGTGTGGCTCAAGTAGATCAACTTGCCCACCAATCTCTGATATCTATCCCGGTCAACTGGTTCTCCGGCTTCAGCGTCCAGCTTGAACTTCTGGTCTATCGGTGTCATAGCGGGTTTGCATTCCATCATCCCTATTTTCGTAAACAGGTCCAGTGCGTACTTTCTCTGAAAAAGAATAATTCTCTCTGTATCTCGAGCAATCTCAATCCCAAGGAAGTATCGAAGAGGGCCAAGATCCTTCACCTCGAACTCCTTGCCAAGCTTTCCCTTGAGTTGGGTGATCTTCTGCTCATCATCGCCTGTGATAATTATATCATCCACATACACCGCAAGCATGGTGATGTGGCCTCCACTTCGTCTGAAGAACACAGTATAATCAGTATTGATCTGCTGATATTCCATCCATATCATCGCTCTCCTGAACCTGTCAAACCATGCTCGAGGAGACTGCTTCAGTCCATAGAGGGACTTCTTCAGCCTGCAGACCTTGCCTTCTGTCTGATTGGTGTCGAATCATGGTGGTATCTCCATGTACACATCCTCCACTAGATCTCCATAAAGAAATGCATTCTTCACATCCAGTTGGTGTAGCTTCCATCCTCTATTGGCTGCCAGAGAGATCAAGGTCCTAACAGTACTCATCTTCGCCACTGGTGCAAAGGTCTCATCATAGTCGATGTCGTACGTCTGGCTGTATCCTTTTGCCACCCGTCGAGCTTTGTAGCACTCAACCTATCCATCTGGGTTCTGCTTCATAGTAAAAACTCACTTGCATTCGACTGCTCTCTTCCCTTCCGGTAGTCTCACCAGCTCCCAAGTTCGGTTCTTCTCCAGAGCTCCCAGCCCCTCGTGTATCGCTGCTTTCCACTTTGGATCGTTCTTGGCTACTTGCCAATTGTTAGGTACAATAATACTATCCAATGATGCAATAAAAGCTCCTTAAAAAGAAGAGATATGATCATATGAGACAAATTTAGCAAGGTCCCAACCATATCTATCAGGAGGTTTTCCTGCAGGAGAAAGTGGTGATATAGGTGTCTCCGGAGTCAAGACGGGCGCAGGCAAGGGACTTAGAACTGGCACTGTAGGAACTGGTCCTGCAAGTAGCTTCTCTCGCCTGCTGTAGATAAGTATCTCCCCCTGAGCTGTGGGCCTAATACCTCTTATTTCCTTTTCCTGTTCCTTTTCACCTTCCTGTACTCTATTTGTTCCTCCAAGCCATATTCTGAGATCAGTCAAAATGCTTCCCAACAACTCTCCCTCTTGCCACATACTTGCAGTATCAGGTGTGATATTTGGGTTTCCCTCCTGACTGTAGTTTGGCTCATATTCCCTGAAGTGAACATCCATACTTACAAATTTCTTTTTTTTTCCCTGGACTCCAGCATATGTTGCCCTTCTGAGTTCCCGAGTAGCCCACAATGATACACTTGATTGCTCAAGGATCAAGCTTCCTTACCGACGGTCTGTTGTCCTTCACAAAGCATACGCAGCCAAACACCTTTAGTGGGAGCATCCTACTATTATTTTCCTGTAGCATCTTGCATGACGACCTCCATCCCAATACCTTCGAAGGCATCATATTGATCAGTTGAGCTACTGTCAACACTACATATCCCCACAGACTCTGTGGGAAATTCATGTCTATCATCATACTTCTCGCTACTTCCAGGAGGTGTCTGTTCTTCCTTTCTGCTACTCCGTTCTGTGCTGGTGTATATGCACAGGTGGTCTGATGCCGTATCCCTTAGACAAACAAGTATTCTATAAGTGTCTTGTTGGTGTACTCCGTTCCTTTGTCATACCTTAGTACCTTCACCACTGCCTTGTACTGAGTCTGAACATGTTTATGAAAGTCCCAAAAAATAAGGGGACATCACTCTTATTTTTTATTAAATACAGCCAAGTAGTATGAGAAAAACAATCTATGAAGGTAACAAAATATTTATAACCCTTCATAGGAGTAGTACAAGGCCCCCAGACATCAGAGTGTACCACATCAAAAATTGACGACCTTCTATGACCGCTACTCACATATGAACTCCAAGTAAGTTTGCCTAACTCACAAGCATCACAAACTAGTTTTTTTTATTAACTTCTTCATTAATTACAGGGTGTAATTTACTTAAAATACCAAATAAAGAGTGTCCCAACCTCCTGTTGTGAAGTCGCAATGTATCTTTCGTGCTCATCTTCTTCAGTCCTTCCATTCCTGCCTTTTTTGCCATAGATACTAATGCTGAATCCAGCCCTTCTCGATCCAGGTACCACAGTCCATCATGCCAAGTGCCAGTCCCAAGTCTTCGTCCCGTCTCCTTCTCCTGGATGATCACCTTAGGAATATCAAAGCAGACAGTGCATTTTAATTGGAGGATTATAGAACTAATGAACGAAAGACTGACTGGAAAAGAAGGAGCATGCAAAATATTGGATAATGTTACTGAACCTGTACAATCGATAGTACCCTTACCGACCACTGGCTGGAAAGTACCATCAGTTGCTTGAATGCTATCCGTCGATGCTAGGTGAGTATAGGAAGAAAACTCACTAGCATGCCCTGTCATGTGTCGAGAGCACTCGAATCGATAATCCAATCCGATGATCTGAGGAAAGACATAGATGCAAGGGCGAGCGAGTCGTCAGTGCCTTCCGCCAATAGATGGGCATAAATGACAGTGTTGTCTCTGGAGAAGAATGAGGTGGACGCCTTCCCAGTCCTACTCCTCCTGTCTCTATCGCTCGACGCTCTCTGCCTCCTCCTGAGTACTTTCAACATGTCATGCAGTACCTGATCCTCCTCAGTATAGGCATCGTCAGCTGTCTCCTCGCCTTCTGCTACAAGCAGGTTCGCCCGACAACCTCTTCGACCGCCCCGTCGACCCCTACAACTACGGTCACGTCCTCCAAACTGTCCACGTCTACCATTTGAATCTCCTTTGGGTGGTTTGGTGCAAGCATAGCTTAGATGACCCACCTTTCCGTAGTTGTAGCGCTGCCGGGGCTCACCCTTAGGTCCTAACGATGATCTTCGTCCTGTCGAGCCCTCATTCGGCTCTGTCTTCTCTGCGAGGGTTCTTCTTCCCTGTCGTGACTAACTCAGGTAGGTAGTCAGTCCATCAAGCTTCAGATCGATGGAGGGAAGCTCCAACTTTACGGACGTTCGTATCGTGCTCTCACTAACCGACATCTTTATCAACTTCATCAATGTCGCAACCTCTGTAGGATAACACACACATCCTCGTCCTCATCATCCACTCCTAGATCCAAACATATATATTTTTATCAGACTAGGAATTAGTGTCCTCTTTCGTAATGATCCGAACAACGACAACAATGACGCCGTTACGTATGATAGGAGGGGCGGCATGCACGTGGGAGGGGTGGCCAGCGCGCGTACCACAGCGAGCAGCAGCAACAGCAACAGGTACGGGAAGGGGGGGCTGTTATGCGCGGGTTAGGGTTTGGTGGCAGAGAGAGAGAGAGAAGGGGAAGAAGGTTAGCATTTGTGGAAAGGTGGCTCAGATACCATATAGAAAATAGTTGTAGAAAATAGTTGTTATATTTTATTGATAATCTCTTGGCTATTTATAGCCTACAACCTCCTCATTACATTAACTCTCTATAGGAATATCCTATGGCATATTCTTATTACTTTGACTCTTTATAGGAATATCCTATAGCATATTCCAACATACCAAATATACTAATAGGATATTCCAACACATATTCCAACATACCAAAAATACCAATAGGATATTCCAACACATATTCCAACATACCAAAAATACCAATAGGATATTCCAACAGACAGTGCCCCTGGGTTCCTCACACGTTCTCATCTATACAGAGTCTCCATTGATCATCATCCCCGCTCCTCTATAATTCTGATATCGTTATTTATGTTATTGAATAGTCCAGAGTAGGAGGTACCTCTTCTTTCGAATATTCGATTATTTTGTTCCCGCCATATGTGCCATACCACGGCAAGATTGATTCCCGGTGGGAGCTTTCGCCTCAATTACCTTCGTTCAATATATATATATATATATGTGTGTGTGTGTGTGTGTGTGTGTGTGTGTGTGTGTGTGTGTGTGTGTGTGTGTGTGTGTGGAGCAAATGACCTCTAGCCTAGTGGTTAAGAGAGATGCATACGGCCGGAGTGGTCAGGAGATTGATTCCCGGTGGGAGCGTTCGCCACAATTACCTTCTTTCAATATATATATATATATATATATATATATATATATATATATATATATATATATATATAAAATAAGGGAGGTATGGTGCCACCTCACGGTGAGGCGGATATGTGTCACCCCTCATGCTATCATCATGCACTTGCACATTTTTTGGAACATGATTGTAGGATGGAGGTGACACATAGCCACTACTCTTAAGGTTATCATATCTCTCTCTCTCTCTCTCTCTCTCTCTCTCTTTCTCTCTCTCTCTCTATATATATAAATATATATATACTAAATTTGTGAAAGCGACAATTTTTGCCATTGTGCAATGTATTGGTGTGCCACTTATGCTCGACAGAGCTAATGCGGTGGTATCACGTCCTAGTTGCGCTCGAGTGCTTGTGGATATTGACTCTAGGCGTATTGCACCAGACCTGATCAAAATTTCCTTACCGGAAGGCAAAAGTTTCTATCAAGAGGTAATATATGAAAACCGATCGATCTTTTGCAATGGTTGTTTTTGAATCCCAACTCCCTTGATTGCGACCAATCGCTTTGGTCATATCTCTGATCATATCCATATCCTGGATTGTACTCAATTGGATTAAATTCTATTGTGACTTGGATTTCCATCATTGGATGCTCGTGCCCAGACTTCGATGATCTTGTTCTTCATCGTGCCTAAATTCTGTTTTAATCAAGAATTAATCAACTTAGATCGTGTTGAGACTAAATTTTTTTTATCGTGATTGGATTTCAATGCTATTACCACTCGTGCTATAACTTTCAATTTTGATCATGTTTGGATTTTGAATACTCGTGCGTAAACTCTTTTCGACCTTGATTTGATTTCCTGATTATATATGAAATTCTTTGTCATTAGTCGTGCCTAGATAACCTGACATGACTAAGACGACTTTAAATCCCTTGATCGTGATTCTAGCGATCACGACTATACATATTACCTTGTCTCTAAATCGTGCCTAAACTTTTTTATTTTCGATTACGACTAACTAGTGTGACTACAAAATTAATCATGTTAGAATTGAAAACTGATCATGTCTGAATAAATTTCTATCGTGCCTAAATGACTTGGGTTTCTTCCTAAATCGTGCTTATAAGTACTTAATTTCAAAATCATGATTTTTCGTCTTTCATAATTGAACTTGGATCTTGATCGTGCTTATGCGACCTAGAGCCTGATTTTCCATTAAATCTAACTATCGATCGTGCTGTACTCGAATTTTCCTCTCCATTTGCTTCTCTTAGACCAGATTAAGATCATGACTATACAACTTTGATTTTTATGATCATGATAATCTTAACCCACAGATCGTGCTAAAACCTTGATCTCTAATTACGACTGTGTCGGAATAGATTTTCTATCATACCTAAATTTTGATTCTCTAGTCACTCGTGCTCAGGTTTTATTCCTGATCATGACTAGGTTTAAAAAATTTTGTCGCTTTATTCTAAATCGTGCCTAAGTGGTTAGTCATTCCAAATATTTTGAACGCATCTGAGTCTTGATTTCACTCATGACCAGATGGTTAATCCTTGATCAGTGTTTGTGCTAAACATCTGATTATTCCTAACAATGTCTAATCACGTTATTTTTATCTTGATCGTGCCTATCTATAACTCTAAATCTAATTTCATTGAGCTGGATCCTATTAATTGATGTTTTGGCATGATTCTGACTTGATTGTAACTGAACGATTCTTGATTTTTCTAGTCGCGGCTTCGTGCTGAATAACATGGAATTATTTCTAAGTGCGCCTACAAACTGTGACCTGAAATCTCAAATCATGCCAAACCTTGTTTTGGTCATAGTTAACGTTTTATCTTGATCGGGCCTGTACGACTTTAAAGTTGATTTTCATCAAACCTAAGTGCTACAGATCACCCCGTACTCGAACTTTATTTATATTTTCGATTCTTCTAGTCGTCACTAAGATCGTGCCTCAATGACTTAACTTACATCTAAATAGTGCATATATAGTTTTATTCATATCATGATTCTATCGTGCCAAAATCCTTAATCGTGTCTGAATAATTTTGAATTGATTATCTTGATCGTGCAAAACTCGTCGCTCTTTGAATCGTGGCTAAGATATTGCCTAAACTTTCTATCAATTATTAACCCCACTACCAACCTTTAATTTCAAGGACGAAATTCTTATAAGGTGGGTAGGATGTGAGCCCCCGAATTTTAGGGATTTTTTTACAAATTTTTCTAAATAAATTATTTTCGATAATTAATTTTTATTTAATTATTTTGATCATTAAATGCTCTTTTTCGTGACTTTGATTTCTGGAGCGTTAGAGATGTCAATCTTGGGAAACTTTCTTCACGAGTTTGTAGTAGAAAAGATTATCTTCATTTTGATTTATTATGTCCCACTCAAACTTGTTCCCTTGTACTCTCTTTGTATCGCACAACTTTCGGGTCAATTTTGGCCAATTTATCGTTTGCCGTAAATTGTGACTTAACTTCCAATTTAATTTTGCGGCCCGACATCGGTCCAATCTGATCGACCCAATATTTGGTTCTGACCAGTTTTGAGCCTACTATGTACGTGCTACTTGCGTGCCACCCAATTGATCTCCCTCGTGCTTCTATTTCATCCATGATTAAAAATGGCTTAAATTTGTATTATGGCTAAATTTTAGCCCAAACTCAACCAAAATTAACCCAACACCCAACCCAAGTTTATGTGACCCCTTGACTACCCATACGCCCCACTGATATATCACTCCTTCTTCCTACACAAAAATATCTCTCTTCCTCTCTTTACTTTATCAAATATCTATTTCTCTCTCTTTCTAATAATATATATATGTATATATATATATACTCACACACACAAACTCACCACCTCACCATCAGTATACACCCCCCAGCCGACCACTTCCTCTCTCTCTTTCTCTTTCTAATAATCTAACCCCTCTCTCTCTCTCTCTTTCTAAAATATATTACTCTCTCCCTCTCTTTCTAATAACACGACTCACACTCTCTCTCCCTTTCCTTACACTCACCCTCTATCACCTCACAGCACACCCTCTCCTCCAATTTCAGCTGAACCCCCTCACTCTCATTATCAACATCATCTTCTCCTTCATTTATTTCCTCCTTCTCTTTTTTTTTCCCCTTCACATTAAAATCACCCCTATCACCATCATCATCAACATCTTCACCACCATAACCATCTTCATCCCCTCTTCTTCTTCTCTTTCTCCTCTCCCGGGCCACATCGTCCAGGCACGGCCGACAGCGGCCAGCTGCAACTGCAACAGCAACAAAGCAGTAGCAGTTGCAACATGAACAGCAGTAGCTATAGCTGCAGTAGCGCAGCAATAAGAGCAGCAGCACAATGCAACAACTGCAGTGGCTGTGGCGACGGCAGCCATGTGGCACCGCCACGACCTCCCTTAGGTCCGACTAAGCCTCCGACGAACCCTCCGTGGCGCGCACCTTCACCCCCGGCACGCGAAATGGGCGATTCGTACGTTTCGCACGGAATCCCACCGTGACGCACGATTTCGAATTTCAGCATGTACGCCTCATCGCAGCAAAATCGTACGCATTTTCTGGACAATTCGACCGTTGGATCGATGAACTCTTTGCTCTGTCATAATCTCGGTATATACCACTTCACTCCCCTAAATTTCAACCGTTAATTCGTTTATTTGATAGATCAAAATCGGCCGCTAAGTTGACCGTTTAAATTGTATTATTTTTGGACAGTTTTACAGAGCCAACATCGTCGACTCGTATCTCCGCAATCGCAGCTCCATTTGGCTTGCCACCAGTTCATATGCACAGCTGGTATAACCCTCTTTCTGTCCCTTAAGTTTTATTTCATTGTGAATTGTTTGATTGGTTAAATTTGATGTCAAAGTTTGCCATCCGAATTCGTAATTTCTAACTTATAAAATCCTAATTTTGAACCCGGTACCCCGAATTCAATTTCTGATACCACCAGTAGACGCGTGGCATCGTTCTGGCACGAATTTATATAAAGTTTGCTTGATTTGGTAGACATGAGCTCCGACATGCATTTCGGTACAAAGCGGGTCCCACAGTCCGAGTCAATAGGTCATTTTGAGATCGTCTCATCGGAATCCAATTTTGGATATATCGTTGAGTTCGTATCGTCATTCTGGACTCGTTGACATATAATTTGCTGAGTTTTGTAGACATTGACTCCGATACGCATTTCCGTGCAAACCAGAATCTCAATATCCTGGTCAACGAACCATTTTGAGATCGGCCTATCGAAATCCAATTCCGGATATACCGTTGAGTTCGTATCGTCATTCTGGACTCGTTGATATATAATTTGCTGATTTTTTTGGACATTAGCTCCGGCACGTATTTTCGTGCAAACCGAAATCTCAATGTCCTGGTCAACGGACCATTTTGAGATCGACTCATCAGAATTTAATTCCGGATATACTATTGAGTTAGTATCGTCATTCTGGATTCATGAACATATATTTTGCTAGGTTTTGAGGACTTTTATTCTCATTTTTTGGTGGAAAGTGGGTCCAACAAGGACACCATTTTGATCTAAAATTACATTTTTGCCCCTGTATCCAAATTGGACTTATGGATAGATTATTCTAGCTATTTTGACCATTCTGGACACGTTGGTGATGGTTGTATCATCATCCAACAACATCTGTAGACATTTTACCTTATCTATCACCATTTGTTATAATCATTCTCTTTTCGGTTCGTATTTTGAGATTCGTCGATTCCAGTGATTTCACATCACTGAAATTGATAAGTTGACCATGTGGATGATTATAGAGACTAGCTTTGACCTAGTTTAACCCAGAGTGGGCTAGGAGTTGACTAGTTAACCAAAGCCAACTGTAAGTCAACCTTTAACCCAGTTTGACTTAGTTTGTCTGAGTTTAACCTAGAATAGGCCTAGAAGTATAGAATTAATGTATTTATATATATTGTTTACTCTAGAACAGTAAGTAACTTTGTAAATTCATATTAGGTCTCTGTGACATCAGTTCAGGCATAGACCCTCACTTATTGCTCAGGACAGCAGGCGAGTACATTCTCTGATAGTTTTCATTGTCTTGATATCTGCTATATCCGATTTAGTTGTAGTGTTTTACTTGATTCCCGACACGATGGTACACAGACTAGTATACGTCGGATCCTGTCATGAGATGTCATTCTTGGGTTGCCATGGTATATTGGAACATTGTTCATCTTATTTCTTGTACTTGTATAGACGCCGATTCCTAATTGGATTTGCCACCCTCTTAGAGAATCCCGCATCATGACGTGACATGTTCGAATCCATTATACTACTCGGGGATGGAGAGTTATTAGAGGTTATGTGATCATACCCCACTGGTTACTACTTGTATCATAGCTTTACCGTCGCCTCACGTAGGATAAAGCCTGACCTGATACTACTTGTACCATAGCTTTCCATTTTGGCCGGCCTGATTTCCAGGTTTACCTGCGCTTGTTCTTGTACCATAGCCAGTCAAATAGAAGGGCCTAATCTTGACCCAAGCCGATCACATAATGCTCTAATATCTCAAGGCACCGTTTATGTTTACATTATACATCAGATATTACTGTACTGTTCTACATTCCAGTATTTCATACCCTGACATGATATCCAGTTTTATATATCCAGTTTATATTCCAGTTTTGATATTTTATATTTATTTCATTATAATTGTCTCTTATAGAATTTGTCAATTCATTTGGAACTGTTGTTAGTTTCTGTACTCGTTTCCATCCTGACTGGATACGTTGAGAATATTTTGAAGAGTTGTTATGCCCTTATTATTGGACTACAGGATGTTGCTAGCTGAGGCAGATCTCGATATTCTTTCACCGTGAGTTGTCTACAAGGAGTGCTAGGCCTGGTAGTTATTTTAGTTTCGTTACTATTTTTCTTCCGTTTCATTCTTGTCTCATATGATCCTTTGTAGATTCTAGTTGTTCTAATGATATTGTTATCTTTCTTGTCTTATCTTCCTTAGCTTTTGTGATGTGATATGAGTGTAGAAACGAAGTCGTAAAGTAGAATACTCTAGAGGGGGGGTGAATAGAGTAGGCAGCAGAATATTGCTAATTAAAAACTTGTTAGCAGTTAGATCACAGAAATAATATCAATAATCATAAAGTAATAACTGTAAAGAAAAGAGATCAGAAGGCAAACGCAAATACAGAGATTTATACTGGTTTTCCTCTTGTAAGGACTAGTCCAGTCGAAAGAACTCTAGCTTCCAGTTGAATCCACTATTGAAAAATCTTGCAAGTTTTCATACGAAATCCTTGCAACTTCTACAGACGCAAGCTTTGATACGAAGAACTCGACCAACTTCAGTTTTGAAGAGGCTTTCTTCAATCAAGCCTCTGAATACAATTTCTCTGAAATCTTCTAGACCGTACCGTACCGGCAAATTGACTAGAGAATTGTAACTGCTTTGGGATTTGAAAATAAAAGCTTTTTAGAAAACTCTTTGGAAGAAATATAAGCTTTAGAAGAGAAGAGATAAAAGTGAATGAGTGATTTTAAATAATCAGAATTCCTCTCTATTTATAATTTTTCCAAAGGCAGAACTCTAGCAGAATTCGAACAGAACTCTGTAACAAACCGCAACTGAAGGGAGACCAAGTTCAAAAACCAACGTTCATATAACGTTCACCTAGGACGAACTCTGGCCGAGTTCTGTCATGGTTGGTCAGGAATATTTTAAGAAAATATTTTTTGAGGCTTTTTGAAATCCTTCAGAAGATTTTGTAAATAAGAGATATTTTTCAAAACATAGGTCAATTTTGAAAACAATTTTGGATAGCCTATTTGCCAGTACGACTTGGTGTACAATGTATTTCTAGACTCAAAAAAATAAAAATTATATTACATAAAGAAATACAGTCTCGAGTGGCAAACATAGCTTTGGTCTTGAACTGAGTAGATATCCAATCTCGATCAGTGTCCAAGTGTCCAAAACGTCTTGAGTAAACATCTGAGTTGTTCCGTATTTCGAGACAGAGTTTGATCAATTATTAAAATCAGGTTTGACCATGACCAATGGGCCAACAATCTCTCCTATTTTGATAATTGACAAACCTTGACCGATATAACATCTTTGGTCTTTATCAAAACAAATTGTACCTATATAATGTACAAAAAAATGTTCCTGTAGATTGTTCATATCCTGTATTCTTACAGATCGAAGATGTTAGGTCTTATTTCTCCCCAGTTGCCACTTAGCAAAATAATTATAAAAGAGAAAGCTCTTCCGTAATATATGCATAAGTAAAAATTAGTGAAAAAACACAAAAAATATGGATATATATAAAAATTTATCACAAGCATGGTATAAATGTCACAGACAGTAAAGAAAATGTGATAAGCAGAAAAAAAAATTTCACAGGCAGTTGAAATAGAAGCATAATAAAAGATAATGCTATGAGAATTGCTAAACTGAATAAAATATGCTGAAGAAAACATATAACATGTCCATCAGACCAAAAAGTCATAATAAGAGTACTGATACTAGCTTGGAATGTCGGAGCATTTCCAAGTAAACAAAGACAATAACATCAGTCTCAATAGTACGACAAATCACATATCATCTTCATCGTCATCATCATCGTCTGTAGTGCCAGTATATCCACCATGTCCGGATGGACCAGCTCCAGATGTGCCTGTTTGCCATTAAATATCAAGCACAACAAATTACAGATGAATTGAACTTGATTGCAAACTCGCTTGTACAAGAGAAAGCCTAGAAAGAAAGCCTAGGAGACAATCTAAGTACAATTGTTTAGTTTTGATTCTGGGGGGTGATGATAGAGGCTCGAAAAAGTGTAGCAACTTTGCCTTACTCCTTGGACTATCTGACGCGCTCCTTGCTCTCGAAGAAATTGACTTTCGTAGGTTACCAGCCTTGGATTGCCAACCATTTGCCTGGGTGTAATACCCTGCTATTTATAGTGTTTTTTGCAGTAACAGCATTTTAGGCCGTGTAACACCCACTTTTCTAAAATAAGGGTAATTTTGAACTTTTGTAAAAGTTTATTATTTAATAATAGGATTTATGATTTATGGGAATTTTTTAATTAATTTAACACTATTTAAAATTGGTAAATTATAATTTTGATGTGTTAGCTAGTGAACCCTAGAACTGTTGAGCCTAGAGACTAACCATGACCATGGGGACCTGACCATGTATTTAGAATGACTATTTACAACTTTTTAGGCTAAGGGTATTTTGGTTATTTTGTGACTTTTGAATTATTTAGGATTTTGATTAATTGGTAAATTTTAGATTATTTTAATAATATTTAAATTGATGTATTATGATTTTGGTCAATTTTTTATTTTAATATTTTGGGAAATTTTTTATATTTTTAATATTGTTTTTATTGGATTTGTTTAGTCGGGTTTGAGTTTCGTCTCGTTCCGACTTGTATTGTGACCCGGGTAGCTTAAACTCTAGATGGGACCCAATATTAAGTTAAGCATGGCCCACAAAATCCAACATTTAAGTTAGTTAGTTAGACTAATTTTTATCATGTTAGAATAGTTAAGTTAGAGACTCAAAACTAGATCTTTTTGACCCCAAACTTGAACCTAGTCTAGACTTAACCATATGAGACTAGAGAGGGGCAATTAGGACATTTTCCATTAGCCCTAATGGACTCTTTATGGCAACCACCTTTAGGGGAGAATGATTCATTTCATTCATTACAATCTTGCCTTTTTTATTTTCTTTTTGTTCTTCCCTAATTTTAGAGAGCCTTCCCTTTGATTTGATCTCCAAATCAAATCATTGCTTCACCAAATCTTCCCTCAATCATTCCTATTCTCCAAATGTAGGGTGCTACGAAGGATTGGAAAAGAAGTGCAAAGAGGAGTGTCCACTTTGAGGGATCTTCGTATCGGAGCCGTGTCCTAAAGGATTTCATTGGGATTCCACTCCCAATAGGTAAAACCCATCCTCTAATTCGATTTCTTTTGCTTATAAATTAGTTTTGAATCCGTAGGATCCATCCTCATGCATGTGTCCCCTTTAGATTCAAATTTGAGGCCATTTGGAGCTCTCTCAAGGATTTTAGATATGTGTCTTATGTCCTACTTGATAGATCCCAAATTAGGACATCCCATGTGTATGCATGTATGATAATAGTTTGAATAGATATTTAAATTCAGTTTTAGAATGGTTAGAGAGTGGTTAATCTTTGTTAGGATGGTTAGAATGAGTTTTATTTGGATACCTATGTTGGTATCCAAGTATCTTGGCCTACATGTGTTTCTTTTGTCCAAAACAACTCAAATTCGTCATAATATTCATCCACGTTTTTATTAACCAAAGCAACTTAGAAATGTCATAACTTTTAGCTTAGAACTCCGTTTAATCTCCCTTTTTAAAAGAACCGTATCGAAGTTAGCTTTCCAAATATATATTTTAATAAGCCAAAATCATTCTGAAAATATTTGTAAAATTATTTGAGTGTCAGCTGTCCGAAAGACAAACACGTTTCGGTATTTTCGTGATTCCGGGAGCTTTCGGACACAAAAATGCGATCCGTTTGAAATTTTGGAAAGCTAACACGAAGGGCTATGATATACATTAATTCTAAAATTAAGTGAAAGCCCAATAGGTACAATATTGGATTTAAGTAGAAGAGTGACTATATGACATAGGCATTTTGTGTAACCTATGAGCCTATGTAGTATGGATATTAAATGAATGTAGAGTATGTAATACATAATATGTTAGATGAATGAAATGATATATATATATGTTATGTATCCTCTTTACATTAATGTATATATATGGTTGAATGCAAGAATGTAGGAATACAATCAATGTAATGTATGTAAGCAATGCATAAATACATGAATGAAAGAATGATATACATTGTATGCATGAAAGTATATAATGAATGCTAGATATGAATGCAAAGTATACATGTAATGATAGATATGAATGCATAATGTATAAATAATGTAATGCAATAAATAATTAAAGCATGTATGATAATGTAATATAATGTAGAGTATGCATATATTAATATAATTTATACAAGTATATAATATATTCAAATATGTATGTATGCATCAATGTATATATGTATAGGTGCATGAATGAATGCAAGTATGCATATATCATATGTATGTAGGCATATATGCAATGTATGTATCTATACATGATATGTATGTATGCATGTATGCAATATAAGTATGTATGTATGCATTTCTATAAACTGAGTTAACCTATAACCTTTTACACACATGCATTCATACACCCTTTGACACCATACAACCCATGTCACATACACCTACCTATCACTAAATCTGATAACATTAACACATTTCCTTTCACACACATGCCAAACACACACTTACTCACTTACTCTTTTACCTCTCTTTCTATATATATATATATATATATATATATATATATATATATATATATATATAAATATATATATATATAAATATACATATATATATTATATATATATATATATATATATATATATATATATATATATATATATATATATATGTATGTGCCTATATATAACTTTCCTATATATATCTATGTATATGAATATGTGAATGTGAATAATATATACACATTATATGACTAAGTTTGTGTGCTTTGTTAGCTTATGGTTTAGTTTTGTGCTTGGTTTAGCATGTGACTTAGGCTATGAGTTAGTAGCTATCTTGGATACTTGATTTGCATAAACTTAGTTTGTTTAGACCTAGAATTGACTAACCCTAGCCAGTTTGACCATAGTTGACTAGTTTGTCTTGTAATTGAGTTATGCCATATTATACCTCCGTGCGGAGATGACAGGTACCTTTATATTTTGTCTAGTTGTAGTATTTATAGACGACCTATACAGCGTTCTACCACCGATTCTGCGGCGTAGGCTGGACGTAACCACGTACTCGTTCCCCTAATCAGGGTGCGGGTCGTGACACGTTTTTGTGGTGGCACATGCAGATCAGAGTCGCAACTAGTACGATTTCGTAGTGGTGCTTGACTTGGAGCACTGCTACGAGCCTGCTATTAGGATATATGTTCTAGGTTATGATAGGAGTTGCTCAATTACAATTAGAAACTCTTGATAGATTCCAGGAAAACCCTTAGAATCTTATTTCGAAAACTCTTGAATCTATTCCCGCTTGCCTCCATTTACACTTCCTTGATTTGTTGTTGATTTTGATTCCTGATGTTCGTTGTAGACTTTGATCTTGCATCGAGATAAATTTTGTGGATTAAATTAAGGTATATCTTGATAAGGTAAATGTCTGCTTTATTTATGGAGTTTAGAATTTATCACAGCCATACAAGCTAGCATGACAAGGACATAGAGCTTGATTTTAGATATGCTTATCCTAGTTATGGAATTTGGATTTTCTTGCAGTCATACCGGTTGGCGTGGTAAGAATTTCAGATGACATAATTTTAGGGTGTATACCTTAGTTATGGACTCTATTGTTTATTGCAACTATGCTTACTGGCGTGGCAAAATTCTGAGAACATAATTTAAGGAAGACGTGTATGGTATCAGATTTTATCTTAAATGGGTTCATTTATTTTTAATAGTTGATGAAGAACAGATTTTATTATTTTTTTTTCTTGCCATTATTTCTTGTATTACCATTTTTTGTAAAAAAATAAATAAAATAAAACTGTCCTGATTACATCAATCACCTGTCTCGTATCTAATTCTGTCAGCTATACTTTAAAACCCTTGAATCTCCATATCTTTTCACCTTCGAAAGGTCGAGGAAGTAACGTAAATCATCTAACTCGAAAAAGACTTAATTTGTTATCTTGTGATAATCTTGCTAGGGGTACAATATGATGGACCTTGATATAGGTTTGGGATAGAGAAGCGACTGAATTTGATGATGAAATCAAGAGAGTTATATTATCAATTTAGGAACAATCATACTTAGAGAAATATTTTGGGTATGAATAATTCATAGATGTATTTCATAACTGATGAGGATATTCGAGGTCAACTTAGTTTGTGAACTTGGATAAATTTTGTTTATTGATTCTTGAGACGTTACACTTTAAATGATGTTAAATTTAGGAATTTAGTAATAGAGAAGAGATTTTAACTTTATGCAATGATGATACGAAATTGAATAAGATATTGTAAAAAATGGCTAGAAACAGAAAGAACGAAAGGATTTTGAGTTATATAAAATACATAGATTTTATGAAAATTTTAAATTTTAGGAGAATAATATTGAAGGTGTACGTTGAAAGAAATATAAAGGTTGAATTTATAATGAAGAATAAGTTTGTAAGGCCTAGCGGGTTTAGATTTAAATAATACAAGGAGAGTAAATTGAATAAGTTCAAGGATTACATAAAACTTGATTTAGAGGCTTCGGATCCAATTTAGGACAAGGTGGAAGAATCTAGATTTATGATGATTAAGTTGTCAGTTTTGATTCCTAGTAAGAAGGGTATGCTTCATGAATAATGTTTCGGAACTTAAAAATTTAGCCTATGGTGATTATGGCAAGGTCAAATCTTTATGACGGAAGGATATAATTTGATGGTAGTCATATAAAGGTTGATTTTTATATTGGAACTTGTGAGATAAAAATATGATTGGCAAATGATAAACTTGATGGTATCATAGAGAGATGATTAACTTGACTTTCCTATGAAATCTTTTCTCTTTTTGAGAAATTTGACTTATTCCATATCTTTGAATCACCCTTTAAAAGTTTTTAATATCATTGAATCCTAGCTCCCTTAATCACGACAAATCGACTTTGATCATCTTTTCTTATCATATTAATATCTTGTGTCGTACTCAATTGAATTAAATTTAATTGTAACCTGAATCTCCATCCTTGTATGCTCATGCTCAGACTTCGATGACCTTGTCCTCCATATTGCCCAAATCTTGATTACCCAGAATTGATCAACTTAGATCGTATCGAGACTAAATTTTCTTAATATATTGTGATTGGATTTCAATGATATTGACTTTCGTTCTTTAAACTTTTAATTTTGATTTTTCTTTGAATAGTACCCATTTATAGATAATTACTAGTTATCTTTATTTTATTTTTAATAATTACCGGTTTTCATATAGGATGGTAGACTGCCTTACAGCCTTGATGATTTGTTATTTTCTATAACTCTTCTAGTTTAGCACCCCAGATTGCTTGTATGTTTTGATACCCTATGACCGTTTTGGTTTAGCATGACTAGTATACCTAGATAAGACTTTCAACTGCCACCGTATGCTATGACCCTATATGCCATTCTTTTAAATTGTATGATTTAGGTAAGTTCTGAGACTTTGATTCTTGGGGACGAGACTCTAGAAGAAGTACGACCATCTTAATTTCGAGGACAAAATTTTCTAAGGATGGTAGACTTGTAACTCCAACTTTTCTAAAATGAGGATAATTTTCAACTTTTGTAAAAGTTTATTATTTCATAATAGGATTTATGATTTATGGAAATTTTTTAATTAATTTAATACTATTTAAAATTGGTAAATTATAATTTTGATGTGTTAGCTAGTGAACCCTAGAATTGTTGAGCCTAGAGACTAACCACGACCATGGGGACCTAACCATGTGATTAGAATGACTATTTACAACTTTCTAGGCTAAGGGTATTTTGGTTATTTTGTGACTTTTAAATTATTTAGGATTTTGATTAATTGGTGAATTTTAGATTATTTTAATAATATTTAAATTAATGTATTATGATTTTGGTTAATTTTCATATTTTAATATTTTGGAAAAAATTTATATTTTTAATATTGTTTTTATTTGATTTGTTTAGTCGGGTTTGAGTTTCGTCTCATTCCGACTTGTATTGTGACCTAGATAGCTTAAACTCCAGATCGGATCCAATATTAAGTTAAGCATGGCCCACAAAACCCAACATTTAAGTTAGTTAGTTAGACTAATTTTTATCATGTTAGAATAGTTAAGTTAGAGACTCAAAACTAGATCCTTTTGACCCCAAACTTGAACCTTGTCTAGACTTAACCATATGAGACTAGAGAGGGGCAATTAGGACATTTCCTGTAACCCCTCTTCCCAGAGTTTTGATAATATATTATTTATTTATTTATTTGAATTAAATGGTGATTTTTATAATTTATATAAATAATTATTTAGTTAATTATTACGGTGGATGACTTTAGTCATGGTGGAGTTTGGAGTACAAGGTGAGTAGAAATCGTGGCACGGATAGTGCAATGACGTGCTTTGACTAGTGTATTAGCCCTGGTAGGGGAGGCCTAGCCATAATGATGTCCTAACTAGGAAAACCAGGCCAAGTTGCGACTTAACCCTTACCGAAGATTTATTTATTTATTATTTATATTATTGAGTTTTAGGAAAACCGGCTGTACCATTTTAATCCGGATTGGACCCGAACTGAGCCTGAGCCCATGTAATCATACGGCACGTCCAATGACATTCGTGTTGAAGAAATTTGATATGAGGGTGTTGTAATTCGTTTTAAGGATTTAATGAATATTTTCTAGTATTCGTAATTAAATATTATAAATATTATTATTAGTGATATTCGGTGACTTTTGCATAAAATAGGTCTTCGTACATTTCGGGATTATTAGACTGTACATAATGGTTTATATACACCATTATTGATTTCTGGAAATTTGTTATTATTATTATTATTATTATTATTATTATTATTATTATTATTATTATTATTATTATTATATTATTATTATTATTATTATTATTATTATTATTATTGAGGCTATTAGCTATATAAAATTATATTGGTTATATTGATTTTGTTATCAAATAAATGTTAATTATATATATAGTCATATTTACACAAATAGGAATTCATATTTCAAAGCTATACTATTATTAGTTTTGTTTTGAATTACTTAAGTATATATATGAGTATATGGGTATATCTATATCTATATATACTCATATTTTGTTTTGAATTACATAACTATATATATATATATATATATATATATATATATATATATATATATATATATATATATATATATATATATATACTTAAGTATATATATATATGAGTATATATATATATATATATATATATATATATATATATATATATATATATATATATATATGTATAGTTATGTTAATAAATAAAAAAAAGCAAAAAAACAACCATAATGGCAGTAACCCACGAGATATTGGATGGGGGTCCAATATCTCGTGAATGATCCAGCAGGCCAAAACTCACTTATTTTCCAGCAACCCAAATCCCAGAATTGTAAACCGTATATATATGTATGCATACGGATCGCAGAGAGAGATCGCGAGAAAATATCACAAACCCTAACCCCGACCCCAGCGCAGCCCTTGCCAATGCATGGGCGGCCATCCGCGACCGCCGTGGGCCGTCGCCGGCCGGCCGGGTCCGCGCGGAGACAGCGCGCACGCAGGCAGAGCCAGCAGAGCAGCCGACTCAAATGCCAATCTTTGAGGTCGCGGTTCTCCCTCCTCGGTCGACGAAATTTCGTTCCGATTGTGCAGGTACGATTACAACCCAACCAGCTCTGATCCCTGTCAATTAGTTCGAATCAAAGATGCCTGTATTAGATGGGAAATCGAACCAAAGTTCGGTAAAAATCTGTCCCAAACAGGACAAAAAAAACCAGTCCAGCGACCCTAGTTCGCGGTCAGTTTTCTCCCAATCCATGCACGATTTTGAAATTCTATTTGAAGACACTTATAGACAGTATATAGGAGATGGAAACCCTTCTTTTCGTTTCTGTATTCATGCAATGTGTGCTGAATAAACAGTCTCCAAAGATTAGAAAAAATCTATTAAAAATATTAAAAAATCCTTCGATACGACGTGCGTCCCGCCAATTCGGGCGATGTGCTCGCAAACCGAAAGCATCAAAAGGTGCATAATGGCTTCGTGGTCGTGTGGGCTTTGACGGAATTCAAATTGGTTGCGTGTGCGCGACGAATTTAATACGTATCCGTCGAAATTTACCGTATCGGCCTCTGTGCAAATTTCTCGATTACTTTGTGCACGCTCGTCAGATCGAGATGAAACTTACGCCAGCAAGACCGTATCGTTTTTCTTGTCCTGTATGCCAAGTTTGGTCCGATTCTGAGACAGTTGATTGGATCGTCGTTTTATGGGCCCCACGGTTCGATTCAACGGGCAATTTTATGCACGGCCCGCCTTTATCCAACTCTGGACATACGGTTGGGTTCGTATCATCCAAACGAATCCGTAGACATGTACTTTGATGACTTTAGAAATCGTTGACTCTGGCACACTTTTCGGTGCAAAGCGGGTCCAACGTTGGATACCGTTTTGACCCGAAATTACCGTTTTGCCCCTGTGTCCAGAATTGGACTTAAGGACAGGCAATTCTATCTATTTTGACTATTCTGAGAATATTAGAAATATTTATTTCAGCATTCGAAGACTGTTGTACGAGTTTGGACTATTGTGGTACATTGAGTGGTTTGGATTGTCGGTTCCACCAACAAAGGACCACAGGCGAGTACAGTTTATTGTCTGCATTTTGATATTGATTTTTACTATATTTTATTGATTGGCCATTGGTTATGTGATTTTTATATTCTATTATAAATTATTGAGTCGGAAATGAGAAGTACCAAGGATGTGTAATCCGATCGTAGACATTGTTTATTTTCTGCAAGTAGACCTCGTAGACATTGTTTATTTTCTGTAAGTAGATCTCGTAGACATTGTTTAATTTCTGCAAGTAGACCTCGTAGACATTGTTTATTTTTGTGCAAGTAGACCTCGTAGACCTCGCAGTGTAGTGTCCCAGACTGATCACATATCAAAGGTACTTCTAACAATTGGAAAAAGTATTTTTGTCTATATATTTGCTACTAATTTTTTGTCTTTTCCTATTTATTTTCAAAACATGTAATTAACATCTAAACTCTGTTGTATAGTCATTTTTATTATTGAAATTGCATTCAGTGAATTGTGCTCGTTCTATTCCTGATTGGAAACCAATATTTTTCAGGTTAGCCGTGGATTCACTTAGCTTGGGGAGTGACGGGTATACTTGCAGACAAAAGCCTAGAGACTAGCTAGATAGTTGAGTTGTAGTCATTCATATATTTGTACAAGTTTATATTTTTCTGCAAATGTAAAACTTGTGATCATTGTAAATTAAATTAATTTTGTGAATGAGCATTACTTGTGATTTTGAGCATCTTGGCCGTGACAGCGTTCTACCGCCGACTCTGCGGCATAGGCTGGCTTGGACACGTCTCGTATCCGTTTAAAAAAAAATGGGTGCGGATCGTGACAAGTTTTTGTGGTAGACCAAGCAGGTCTGTTTTCGCAAATCATGCGAACTCGTGATAGTACTTAAGTTAGTCGTACTATTGCGAGCCTACGAATAAGAAATGCTCTTTCACGAGTTAGGATTAATTTAATTTAAGAGAATGATTAGGACTAGGAGTCCCTTATATAAGTTTACCGATGGGTAGTCTAGGCCGTGAAATTTAGAGGAGGCGTTATTAATTTTGATGGTTTGCCAGATCCCCATAGGTACACTATTACCTCTTGATAGGACGATATGATCCAATGTGGATAGGTTATTCACTCGGTGAGACAGGGCTTCCTAAAAATAATGATCTAACCTTGATGAATGGTGCAATTCCTTCTCCTTGCCTCTTTAGATATCATCCTCATATCTTAGTCCGAATTGCCCATTTAGTTCCTATTTTTGCCCTAAGAATTATTTATATATATATAATTTCTGATTATGTTATCCCTATACGAACCTCGAGTTAGTTTTGATTCAAGTTTTTCCTCAAAGGCTTGAGTACACATCGAATAGTTAGAATGTTGTATTTCTTTGTCTTCAGTTATTTCCTTCCTGTGCATCTTTTATTTTAAGTATTGTGACTGATAGGACAAATACTTACGCTTTATTTTATAGTCAACTTGTTTGAATCTCTAGAAGCTCAGAATTTTTTTTTACAGATATAGTTACAGAAATGTTAGTTAACCCATACTGGCAGGACAGCAGCGCACTGTCGCCATTGATTTAAATTATGGAGACTATGGATTCACTACAGCCAGCAGCGCACTGGCGAGACACGACCCCTAGAGGTAAAATTAGTTTAAAAAAAATATAGGTGATAGGATATTGCTAAAACTGTGGCTAGTGGTCCTCTTTAATCGTAGTTGCCCTTGGAACAATATTGGATAGAGTTAAGAAATGTTCGATTTGTATCATAATTGAGTTATGAAACCAAGGGTTTACCACAGCCCGAGTATACGGGCAAGGCATAATCCTCGGTAAAATAATTTCAGATGTGATTACCAGATAGAAAAATGCCCTGTATGTTCACTATGATCCAAAGCTAATACTAGTGAAAGTTCTGTAGGTCGGGTAGCATGTCTCTCAACCTAGCTTTCCCTGGTCCCTGTGACCTATTGACTAACACTAATAGATTTACCTTGAATATAGAATTTGGAGACCCATTAGTCGACCAAGGCCTTATGGATAAGAAGGTAGTAGGATGACGGTATAAGCAAGAACACCGGAAAGGGTTTGATTCTCACAAAACTCTAACTACTTGTGTTTTTTTTCAAAAATCTTGTATACGTGTATTTTGACTATCTTGACCAATGTTGCTATTACAGCCTAGATTTGCAAGCTCACTCTGTTCTCGAGCTTGATTGAAGACATATGTTTAGTGGGGACGCCTACTAACATATTGCCTAATCAGAATCGATATATTACGGTCTGATCAACCGTAGTGCACCCGGTTCGCTCTCCCTCTGATTAACCTACGTGGATTGCGATGTAGATGTCTCTCGATCTCATCCGCGACTGCATTGACAATTCTTCTTGAATTATACATTCGTCTTTGAATCACGTAATTGTATTCAGTGACATCTCCCTTGAACTCTATTATTTTTGTCTTTCACTGATTTGGAAAGACGAAAGCTCATAATTGGTCGAGAGATACAGAGTATCCCCATGGCGATGATAATTGTATACACAAGTGTAACTACCATTGGCCAGCCATGAGATTGAGTTACTCGTTCTCCTCTCGACCCCCAAACTACTATTGGGTCCTTCTAGCCATTTGAATTTGAGAATGATTAGGGTTTTACCCTTAGTCAAGATGCCAACCTAGGAGACTATCTATTCTCAAGAAAACAATTTGTTGTGAGTCTCTAATTTATTGCTTGAAGCTTGCTTTAACTAGCAACCCTTAAGCCCATACCCCTAGAACCTTGTGACAATAGTCTGGGAGGTTTGATCCCAATAGAAATTCATGACACAGTTGTTAGAAATCTTTTCATATGATGTGCCTTAGAGTTGGTTACCCCGTCGATAACTCTTGTATACTCTGGACGAGTAGGTCATTCTATTTTATCGACCATGTGTCATTGTACACACTCGTTTTCCACTAATTGAGGAACGATCCATAACTTGACTTATATATACCGTATCCCGTTACGCCGTGCCTCATTCTTATTTAACAAGAGTCGAGGTACAGTATCCAAATTTTAAAATTCTTCTAACCTTAATATTCCTAGAACCATGTCCTAACCTCTAAGGTGAGTAGACTGCAAGCCTTCTAAAATTTTAGGATATACGAGAATTACCGATTGATTTGAATGATTGCCATTAGGATGATAATTAGTGCCCCCATGGACTTCCACTTTCCATTTAGATCATTTTGTGTCCCCGGCCGTGTCAATAATATTCGGAGCACGAGACCAGCTATTACCTTCCAACAAATTTCACATGCAAGATCTACACGAGTCCACCTTCATCTAGGTATATCATGTCACACTCAAACACGTCCCCTTGTACTCTATTTTTATGGTACGACTTTCAGGACGAAAGAACTAGCTATAACCCTTACCATAATACTGGTATACTTTCCGACTTCTACTAGAGTCTCAACCTCGACTCGAACCTTTCAACCCAATATATTATTGTGATCTACTCGAAGTCCACTACGCACATGTCACTAGTGTGCCACTCAATTGTGTCTTCTCGTGCTACTTTGTCACGACCCGCACCCGTATTTCGGATACGAGACGTGTCCAAGTCCAGCCTACGTCGCAGTGTCGACGGTAGAATGATGTCTAGTACATAAACAAGTCACAGAGACATTCTAGATCTCATCCACAAAATATGATACAATCCACTAACATAAATGAAACTGAATAATGAATGATAATATAAATAGAGTATCTTCAACTGAACTACCCGGAGTGGGCTAGACTTGTGCCTAAGACCGGGTAACAACGGCTGCCGCTTCCTCAGCCTTGGTTGAAATTCACTACTAAAATATGCCCTATTAGCGACGTCGTTTAGCGACGGAAAGAAATTATGTCGTTAACTATATAATATAGCGACTCCTTCCTAATGACGTCGCTAAATAGCGACGTTCAGCGACACTAGATAAAGTATGTCGCTGAATAGCGACGTTCAGCGACATATTAAGAAAATATGTCACTTATATTAAAATTATTACGACGGTTAGCGACGTCCACTTTTGACGTCACTAACTTTTTTACTTAGGGCACAGGAGTCCCTTTTCTCCCTCACTCGAAAAATCAAAACACGAAAAAAAATTTCCCCTTCCCCCCCGGTGACTCTCTCCCCCGCGGTGACTCCCTCCCCTCCCCCCCCCCCCCCGACGACTCCCTCCCCCCCCCGTCGAGCTCCTCCTCCTCCTCAAGCTTCTCCTCCTCGAGCTCCTCCTCCTCTCCGGCGGTAAACCCTAACCTAATTCCTCCTCCTCCTTCTCTCCCACACACACACACCCTTCTCTCCCATACACACACACACACACACACGTACACACACACACACACACATAGACACACACACGCACACACACACGCGCGCACACACACACACACACACACACGGAGGGTGACACACGTACCAAGTATTTGTGGAAATGCCCAATAGGTCATTTATAATCCTAATTTCAGTTTTGTGCATAAATGAGGGTATGTTAATCATGGTTAAGGTATCCCAATTGGTTTTCATATGGATTCCTATATGTATCTATGTATTTTTGACACACAAGTCATGTATATATGTAAATATATATAAATTGGTATATATTTATGTATGTGGACTATTTTAGATAAAAGTTTATAAATATATAAAAGTTCATATAATGGTTTTGATTAGGGGTGCAACTCGGGCGGGCCAAACCCGAGCCCGATCGGGTAAACCCGTTAATGGGTTGGGTTAGGGTTGAAGATACTCGGGTTCGGGCTCAGATTTGGGTTAAAATATTTGAACCCGATCAAAAATCGGGTTGGGCTCGGGTTCATGTGTCGGGTTACCCGAAGAACCCGAAACCCAACTTTTATATATATATATATATATATATATATATATATATATATATAATATATATATATATACTTTTTAAATAAAAAGTTTAAATCCTAAATTTCTTCACTCAAACTCTTCAACTCCTTATCCTAAATCTTATTTCAGTTTGTATTTTGTAATGATCAAGACTTGATTGTTATTTGATTATGTGTCTAATATTACTTTTGTTTAAAATTATTTCAAATATTATATTAGAACCCGATAAACCCGATGTACCCTACCCAACCCGAGTTCAACCCGATCCTCCGGTCTCGGTCTTGGGCTTTATATGTGGAACCCAAGGTCGGGCCGGGCTCGGTCTCGGGCTAGGCTTATGATTCACCGGGTTGGGCTCGGATTGACCTCAAGCCCGACCCAACCCGCCCGAGTTGCACCCCTAGTTTTGATAGTTCACAATCGGACTAGTATAGTCTAGTGTGTTGACTTTATTATTATCATTATTATTATTATTATTATTATTATGTTAAATATGAAAATCTTGTTATTAGTATAGTCTAGTTCACAATCGTAAGTGCAACATGAAAATCTCATCTGTTAAATATTATGTTACCTAAGAGTATCATTAGTAAGGGAAATTCATTACTACAGTGTATAGAGTATCCTAGAAGTGTAGGTATGATTGGTATATCGTATTACATAGAGTGTATAGAGTATCCTTTCGGTCTATAAGAGTTACTTCACTCACTTTGTCAAGACAAGTAAACTTTTTAAATGTTGAAGGTATATACACCGTCAACATTGCCTTGTAGCTACAGGCAGTTGCCTGCATTTTGCCTTATAACTTGGCCTTTGGCCTGTGGTTGAGCAGTATGGACTTCCAGGTTAGGTGGCTAGTTCATGATTAGCATTGTTTAGATATTAGTTTCAGTTAAAGGGTTAGTTTATATTAGGATATTAGTTTATGTTAAAAGGAATATGAAAGTTAGTAGATGTTAAAGTAGGATATTAATTTATTAGTTAGGATAGATAGTTTGAGTAGGATACTGCTCAAGCACAGGCCAAAGGCCAAGTTATAGGATATTAATTTAAAAAGTTTTACCTTTCTTGACAAACTAGGTGAAGTAACTCTTGTAGACCCAAAGGGTCGATATTGGACAGTTAGGATGAGTATCAGAATCAGTATCGGATTAGTATCGACCGTATCGGATTAGTATCGGTCTATCGGATATGACACTTTCACACAAGACAGTTGTTTTAGTCCCAACATAGTTGTTTTTGTTTCTTCCTTCAAATTCTTTGATTGTAATATGTGGAATGAATGAACAGTTTATGTTGCGCACCCATATCTAAACTGTCTTAACATTCATTCACTAACTGCAATGTGCATGTATCGATCTATCTTACAGAATTATCCTCAATTGGATATGGATATGAATTACTACTTACGGAATCGTTCGTGGATGCACAACCGTCATCCTGATGACATGTATGGTGTGCGAGATGAATTCATAGAGAGTGTACAGCAGTTCCTGCAGTTTGCCAAGGCGTTCCCTCAGTACATGGACGGTACCAAAATTAAGTATCCGTGTGTGAGATGTCGCAACTTGAAATATCATCCAGAAGTGGAAGCCACGTATCATTTATACTCGAAGGGTTTCACGCCAAATTACTATCAGTGGAGCGCGCACGAAGAACTTGTGTCTTTAGCATCGGAGTATGAGTCTTATGTGGATGTCCATAACAACGCTGCTTACGACGATGGGTTGGTGAACATGATTTTTGATGCGGTGGGGCCTAGTTTCGATTCGGACGATCATGATGCACCTGAGGAGGCACCGAACGTCGATGCTGCACAGTTCATGGAGTTGCTGGAGAATACAAGGACTCCATTGTATCCTGGTTGTGAGGATCATTCACCGTTGGAGGTGGTTACAAGACAGTTGGGCATTAAGTTAAATTTTAACATATCGTAAGAATACTACAACCGAGTGTTGGAGTTGATTATAGAGATCTTGCCGGAGGGTGCTAAGTTGCCTAAAGACTTCTACCGGTCTAAGAGGATGGTGAGATCGCTCTGGATGCGATACGAGAAAATCAATTCTTGTCGCAATGGGTGTATGCTGTACTACAAAGACGATAAGGACGCAGATGTGTGCAGATTTTGTGGTGTTGATCGCTATAAGACAACTAGTACAGGAATGTCTACCGGTGCAAGAAGACCGACCGATTCAATGCACTACTTGCCTTTAACGTCGCGGTTGCAAAGATTATTTATGGTGAAAGAGACGGCCAAAAATATGAGTTGGCACATGCGAGAACAGATTGAAGGAGTGTTGGATCACCCATCCGATAGAGAAGCGTAGAAGCACTTTGATCGAGTGTATCCTGATTTTTCTTCAGATTCACGTAATATCCGGTTGGGGCTATCTTCTGACGGTTTTACTCCTTTTGGTCTTTCTGAATCCCAGTATTCGTGCTAGCCTGTGATTGTCACTCCGTATAACCTACCGCCTTGGATGTGCATGAAGACTCAGTACATGTTTCTAACCGTTATAATTCCTGGTCCGAACAATCCTAAGAGGAACATTGATGTGTACTTACAGCCTTTGATAGATGAGTTGAATCAGTTATAGGAAATAGGCGCTAACAGTACGATGTTTCCAGGAAGCAGAATTTTTAGATGACGGCAACCCTTATGTGGACCATCAACGACTTTTCGGCCTATGGAATGTTATCTGGATGGAGCACTCATGGCCGTCTCTCATGTCCATATTGCATGGACCATAGTAAGGTTTTTTGCTTGAAATACGGAGAAAAACCGTGCTTCTTTGATTGTCATCGGCAATTTTTGCCAAAAGATCATCCGTTCAGAAGGAACAGGAATGCATTCCGTGCCGGCGTTATAGAGAAGGGTGATCCACCGCCAAGGTGGTGCGGAACCACGATATGGGAGGAGGTTAGAGATTTTTCAAGTGCTATCGAAGATCCTACAACTGGGTACAAGTGCGATGGATTTGGTAGAGATCATAACTGGACAAAGAGGAGCATATTCTGGGATCTGCCATACTGGAGTACCAATCTGATCAGACATAATCTTGATGTCATGCATATTGAGAAGAATGTGTTTGATAACATAATTAATACTGTGATGGATGTAACGGAAAAAACGAAAGACAATCCCAAGGCCATGTTGGACTTAGAAGAAATATGCAAACGCCCTGCGTTGCATTTGATAGAGCAGAATGGAAAATAGTTCCTGCCGAAGTCAATTTTCTCGCTGGACAAGGAGGATAAAGTGAGACTTTGTCGGTGGATCCAGGGCCTAAAATTTCCAGACGGATATGTGTCAAATCTGAGAAGATGTGTCGATCCGAAGGAAAACAAATTGACGGGTATGAAGAGCCACGACTGTCACGTATTCATGGAGAGGTTAATTTCGATTGCATTTCGGGAATTCTTACCGCAGGCAGTTTGGGATCCATTGACGGAGCTTAGCATATTCTTCAGGAATCTTTGTTCTAAGAAATTGCTCGTTGATCGTCTAGAAAAGCAAGAGAAGGACATTGCGGTAACACTGTGCAAGCTAGAGAGGGTATTTCCTCCTGGATTCTTCGACTCTATGGAGTATTTGCCGATTCATCTATCCTATGAGGCACGTGTTGGTAGACCCGTCGAATATCGATGGATGTACCCGTTCGAGCGATATTTGAATCACCTAAAAAGAAAGATAAAAAATAAGGCACGGGTCGAGGGTTCTATTTGTGAAGCCTATGTTCTCGAGGAGATTACAAACTTTTATTCGATGTATTTCAAGCCTCATGTTGCAACTAATAGAACGAGAGCTTCCAGAAACGATGACGAAGATCATGAAAGTAATGATACAATACTGAAGGTATTCAATGCTCCAGAAAAGCCATCGGGTAAAATGAAGAAGAGATATCTGAACGATGATGAGCTAAGGGCTGCTCAGGTGTATGTATTAGTCAACTACGACAAGAAGAAAGTAGAGAAACTGGAGGGGTATGTAATTAATACGTCTATATTATTTTAATAGTGTTGATTATTATACTATTACATTAATTGAACGATGTTGTTTTCAGCATATTTAATGATGATGTGAGGTCAGGTAGGCCACACATAACAGAAGAAGAACTAGAACAAGAAATGAGGTATTATTTTCTATCATGGTTGAGTGCATATGTAAGACTTGAGAACTCTGTAATTACCTTTCTGTATATGCACTTGATTGAGAATGACCTTAATTGCTTCTTTCGTGGTATTTAGGTCGATCGTCCATACGCAAGACTTGAGAATGAGTCTATTAGAACGCTAGCCAAGGGACCAATTTATGCTGCAAAAATATGGCCAAGCTACTGTGTTAATGGGTTTAGGTTCAAGTCAACAACTTGCCCGATCAGAGACAACTTTGTGGATCACGACTCCACCAAAAATAGCTGTTTGTGTATCAGACCTTCGAACTACAAAGATGTTGATGCGGGCAACAATTTCTATGGCGTGCTACATGAGATCGTGGAGCTGACATATAGTTATGGAATAGAGCCTGCTAAGATTGTGTTATTCAGGTGTGATTGGTTCGATCCGATTGAAGGTCAAGGTTGGAAAGTAGACAAGCACGGTCTTGTTGATATAAACTATCGGCGTCGATATCAAGCCTATGAACCATTTGTCCTATCAAGTCAGGCTCAGCTCGTGTACTTCACAAGTTATCCTAAACGGGGAACAACAAGGTCGGACTGGTGGGCAGTATGTAAGACCAAAGCTAGAAATACCTTTGAGATTGATGATATAGATTATCAAGAGGATGAACTACCTCTTGTAACAAATATTATAGAAGTGGACACGACGGAAGTTTCTCATTACACATCTAATTGTGTAGAAGAAGTAGAAATATCTGAAGAGAAAGATGCAGATGAAAGCGAAGATGTAGAGGAGGAAGAAGAAGAAGAAGAAGAAGAAGAAGAAGAAGAAGAAGAAGAAGTAGATGAGCTAAACGAACTAGATGAATTTTCAGAAGAGGATTAAATCTGTACGTTTGTTTTATCATCATATTTGACACTTTAGTGACACTTCTATCATATAAATCTGTGACACTTCAGTGACACTTTTATCTGTGACTATGATATTTTTTAAACATCTTTCATGTCTATCATATAAATATGTATTTTTGTTTTATTGTCATATATTATTATCAGGTATGACTAGACCATCTGGACGACGCGGAGGATTTTATATTAGGCAGTCCCATCAGCCTCGGGCTGGGGATGGAGATTCCGTACCCTCATCCTTATCTTCGAGTACGCCATTGTACCGTTCTGTTCCCGGTCCATTACCGGGACAGGGCAGTTCCAGCAGGTTGGCGACTCCTCCTTCGTCGTCTAGCCTTCCTGATCCCGCGTCCAACATCCCTGATCCCCCGTCCAGCATTTCTCCTACCGACGGCTCCATGGAGGGAGCCGACGCCGAGCATATGGAGGACGACGATCAGACTGATCCTGTCCAGGCAGGAGGTGAGAGCGACCCTCCATGCGCTCTCCCGGGCGAGACGCGTATGGAGATTTGGACGGACGGGCCTACGAAGTAAGTTAATTAATTAATATATATTTCTCAAATGATTATATGTACATATATATTCATGAAAATTATTATTGTATAGATATTGGCCTTCTGCAGTACAGAGACAGCTGGGGGTATTTCTGAGGCAGAACTATGGTGGGCCTTGGATTAACTACTCAGATGCTCCCGCAGATAGGAAGGCCTTTTGGTTCGCCCACTTTAAGGTAAAAAATTTGTTTATTTTTAAATTTTAATAATCATTTGTGTATATTATACAACTTTTTTATTTTACTTCCTGTAGAGGACTATTTCTATCCACCACACTGGGCGACGAAGATCGAGGGCCATTTTTCTGCCGTTGCAGCCAAGCTCATCCGTGATGCGATCCACGACCAGAAGTCTCGTGATTGCTCCGGACAGCCGATCCATGGTTGGATCATGCCAGAGCAGTGGACTGCGATGAAGGCTAGATTCAACGAGCCCAGGTACCAGGAGCGGTCTTACAAGGCCAAGGTGGCGCGGTCGAGCGCCGGTAAGTGGTGTGGTGGCTCCATTCCGATGACGGAATATTTTCGTCGTCTGGTACGTTTCCTATGACGGACATTAATTTATATATAGTTCGATAGAATGTTTAATACTAATAATAGATAATATATTTTAACAGGTGAAAAAGGGTGAGGACCCGAACATGGTGACCGTCTTCCTGGTCACCCATCGGAGGGCTGGGGAGCTCATTGACGAGAGGGCGATGCAGGCATATGTACGTTCTATTCTTTATATTAATTTACTATAATTTAGAAAACAGGAAAATAGATATCAATATAGACTTTAGCAAATACTTATACGTTAGCAAACATGTTCTAGGCCGAGTTTGTTCGGCTACAGGAGGAGGCGGCTGCTGCTGCTAGTGCGCCAGCATAGGGAGGGGCTGGTACTTCCTTCCAGCCGCCTACAGCTCCATCACCGGACGACCTCTGGATTACCGCCGTTGGCGGTCTTCAGAAGGGTACATACTACGGTACGGGATCCTACGGTGCGTATTTGGCTTCAGAGTCATCTCGGGCCCCCTCTGTCAGTGCGCAATCTCCGGCTTCGCCGGCGTCGTCACGAGCTCAGGATATTCGTCGACAGATCGACGAGCTGCGTCACGAGTTGCAGCACCAGATTTTTGATCACCTTACCGCAGAGCGATGATCCGACCCTCCGATGATCACCGGACGATTTGATGCGGTCGAGCGCAGTATACAGGAGCTGATGAGTCTGCAGCAGGCTACAGCTGCCAGCTTGCACACGCTCACCGAGTCTACGCAGCGCACAGAGCGTAGACAGGTTGAGCTGGACCATTCGCAGGGGACCATGTCTGCCTCACTCACTGAGGTATCGGCTTCGCTTCAAGAGAGTACTCAGAGAGTGGTGAGTACACTTGCTGTGCATGGTGAGCGACTGCGAGAGCTGGAGCAGATACGTCCTCCCGGTCCATCGACGGCGCTGACTACAGACATTGCACTGCCTCCTACTGCCCCTACGGTGCAGCTCACACAGGAGAAGTATGAGTACATGCTATCCCAGATGCGCGACAGGGGTCCTCAGTGATCCAGTAGATTTTTTTATCATCTTTGTATGTATTGGCCCTATGGGCCCATTGACCGTTCTGTACACTGATTTTTATTATTATTTGACTATGTTGGACATGTATGTTTGTTGGACATGTATGTTGGTGATATTTAATTTGTTGGTATTTTCATTGAGTACATGTATGATATTTAGTTGTAGACTGTTATGATGGAAGACTGTTATTTATCTACTAGTTATAGACTGTTATGATGGGAGGCTGTTAATTGTGATGATATCTGCGACGGTGATGACAAATATACCTACGCTGGGTTCTAAGCGATGATCTGATATACAAAGGAGGTGCTGCCCAAATTTTAAAAAAAATATAATATATATTTTTGTAATGATGTGTGTCTGTGTTTGCAGTGTAAACACAGACACACAGCATAACAAAAATACATATTATATTTTTTTAATTTTTTTCCAGTATTCTGCGACGGTTAGCGACGGTTAGCGACTGATACCGACGGGAACTTGACGTCGCTAAACGTCGCAAATTAGCGGCGGTACGTCACTGTACGTCGCCGACTTGCTGACGTGGCAGGCATTGCCACGTCATCATGTCGATAGAACAAAACGTCGCTACAATGTCGTACTACGTCGCTAAGTTTGCAACATAATTATCTCGTCGCTCGACGTTGCTAACTTTGCGACGACCTAGCGACAGGGATGGGACGTCGCAAACAGCGACGTAGGGCGACATATTGCCAATCTGCGACTAGCTAAAAAGCGACCTTCACGTTATGTCACTAAATCCGTCGCTAATTATGATTAGCGACATATTTTTCATTATTAGCGACGTATAAGGACGTCGCTAGTTTGCCTTATTTTAGTAGTAATTGTGTGGCAGGATCAGGACTTCTTGCCCTTCTTTTTGTTGGCTGCAGACGATGCCGCCTGGGTAACTTCGGGCACTAATGCTGGGTGCACCCATATGATCTCTTCTTGTGACGTGGTGGAAGGTACCAAGCCAGTCGTCTGGTCCCGGACGGGGGAAAGATTAGTAACCTCCATCGTTGTCTGAGGGATATGTATTACCCCGTTTTGAGTGCTTGTTGGAGGGAAGTCGCCGAACTGAATTAACACCATGTTCGCCGCCACGGTAACCTCTTCAAAGTCTAGCGACAGAGCTTTGGAGTCGATAAGATTCTGGATGTACGCTTTAATTGAAAGCAGTCTTGAGTGGCATGATGAACATAGCGATAGAAATAATAGTATTTTGGTCCTCCATCTTTATCGCTCGGGGCTCGCGCCTTAGTGGAGGGAGTTGGATCCTGTCCCCTTGCAAGGGCATGTCTAAGATAGGCTTGACATGACTATCTTCGAATGAGTAATTGACCTAGGGCCACTGAGCTTCTGTCTGCTTTTGTTCAGGCTTTTTGGTCGTACCAGCGACCATGGCCTGTTTGCCTTTGTTGTCCCGATTATTGGAGGTGGCGTCAGTGCTGTTGTTATTGGAGGTGGTACCAGGATGTTTGCTTTTGACCTCTCCGTCCGGGATGTGTAATCCCAGCTGGCGAGCCTTCTTTAACTTTGCCTCCGTATTGGTGGCGCTTATGATGAAGGTCGTCCAATCCCTGAACTGATTTTCACCCATCCAAAGGCTGATTTCAGGGAGCAACTTCTTCTGGCAGATTTCAATCAAGGAGATTTCGGGATTGCCTTGGGGCAATCTCATTACAGTTTGACGAAACCGTTCGATATAGTTCCTTGCCAGCTCCCTCTCACCCTGAAAGACGTCCATGAGGGATGACATTGTCACATCATGTCCCACTTCATAGAATCGTTCTAGGAACATATGCTTGAAGCCGTCAAAAGAATGGATGCAGTTGTCAGAAAGGTTGCAATACTAGTCGAACGTGATCCCCTCCAATGCTCCAATGAATAATCGTGTGAGGATGGCGTCACTATGAAGTAAGTGGTCGATTGTGACCTCGAAATAAGTTATGTATCGACTAGCAGAGGTCTTTCCGTCATATGAATCGATATGAAACGGCTTGTACCATGATGGAAAAGGCACATCTCTCCATGCAACGGGATACGGCTGCCGTATTCTGAGGTCCCGGGAGGAATCTCGGGCATTGAACATTGTCCGAAGCTCCTGGACTTCCTTTCTTGCTTTCCTGGCTTCATCTGCAGCTGAAGGAGCGGAGGCTCCTAGAGTATTGTCATCCAAAGAAGGAGCGGTCATGTTGGAGTCTGCATTGATTGCGGGTCCCAAGCTTGTTTGTCCAGGCGTCCTTGTTGGTTGAGTCGATAAGGCAGCTTTGATTTCGTCTACTGACTTGACCAAGGACAAGAGCATAGCTTCAAGTACTTCTAGGCGTTGTCGGTCAGTAGGCGCTTTATGATCCTCGTCGACCATAATGACTGTCCGCACGTAGGTAGAGGTGGAAGGAATCGTAGTTAAGGTGCTCTCTGTGTCGTACACCCGTACCAAGAAATAGTCGGGAAATGTCGGAATGTCTTCCTCCTCGGACTCGGATGGGGTGCTACCCCATGTGCAGGAAGCTACATCATCTTGGCGGAGGCGGTCATCCTCAGGGACGTCCACATCCGTTGCATAATTCCAGTGGATCGCTATCCCCTGTGTATGCTCCTGAAATACCGGGTTGTCGCATACTTTGAGGGGACTGCTACCCCCGGCCTCATCTACCTCCAGGGAGGTCAAGGATGCACCTCCAGGTGTTGGAAGCTTCTTTTTGGATCGAGTGCCTAGGGTAGACACCTCATGTGGTTTTCGGTGGCAGTCCTCCAGACGAGAATTTCCTTACAATGCTGGCGGAGATTGCCGGCTGGAAGAGCCTGTCTTATTCCCTCCCTTGCAAAAAAAACCTTTCGTATTGAATTACAGGAGGTGAAAGGAAATTCCTCGTCTTTCGGGGTTCGCACCTGTTTCTCAAGTTGTTGTTAATTAGGTGTTGGGTGCTGCAGTCGTTGGAAAACGGACTGCTGATCTTCAGGTGTTGCCGACTTGTCGCAGCAGCATTTGATGATGACTTGGGTGCAACGATGTCCTGAGAGGGGCTCATCGCATACCAAGGTTGCTTCCTTCTCCTTGCATTTGTGAGTAATCACCTCTCGCAAGTCGGTAGCGGATTAATCTACCTTTGCCTCCCATTTGTGGACTCGGGTATCCCGAGCACACGGGTGCGTAGGTGTCATGTTTGCTCCCTGATCTGAGGCTAGTAAAAGTAATTGCTCTCGATCGTTGGAGGGAGACTTTTGAAACCCACCTTGTCCATTAGCCCTGGAGGACTGGACGTGGGTGGTTCTGTACAACTTTCCATCAAGAGCCCGTGTAACAGTTAACGGTGCCCGCTAACGGTCAGCAACTTGGACAGTTGACTGGGCTTATTGGGCCAGCACTGCCCTAGACTTCCTTGACTTAGCACCCGAAGGCATATAGTAAAAAGAGTCCAGATTGATACATCCCACATTCTCAATCGGCCGCGTAGAGTTGGGCCCGCATGAGAGACGGTCGAATACAGAACTTCTGACATGGCCGTATGAGACATTCTGTCTATAGCCAGGACTAGCTGCCGTATGGGCCATCTGCCTACGGCCAGAGCTGGTTGCTGCATGGGCAATCTGCCTGCGACCAGAGTTGGCTGCCGCATGGGTGATCTGTCTGCGGCAAGAGTTTACTGCCGCATGGGCGATCTGTCTACGGCCAAGGTCGGCTGCCGCATGAGTCATCTGTCCATCTCTCTTATGCGGCCTCTTCCTCGTCCGTATGGACTTCCCTTGTGCCTCTAAAAACTCAGCATCGTAGTGTTTCCTTTGCTGGATTTGGGGACAATGAGGTTATCTGCGGTCAGAAGCAAGGCCGCAGGAGAGTCTTGATGACCGTCTTGGGCCGCAGAAGGAGCTTCTTCGAGAACCTGGTCGGGGACAACAGTTTTGTGCTTCGACATGTTGTGGGCTCTCTTTGGGTTGGCACGTTTCTGCGATGGGCTGGTGCTCCCTTTAGAGAGCATTTCTTCGAATGCTCGTTGGTCAAATCGAACCACGAGCATTTACTGCGTAGAGCCGAGCTTGGATGCGTCAGATTGCGTCACCATCTTCTCATCAGAGGAGAAGGATGTCTCCAGTAGAGTCGCCATCGTGTTTGCCATTAAATATCAAGCACAGCAAATTATAGATGAATTGAACTTGATTGCAAACTCGCTTGTACAAGAGAAAGCCTATAAAAAAAGCATAGGAGATAATCTAAGTACAATTGTTTAGTTTTGATTCTGGGAGGTGACGATAGAGGCTCAGAAAAGTGTAGCAACTCTGCCTTACTCCTTGGACTATCTGACGCGCTACTTGATCTCGAAGAAATTGCCTTTCGTAGGTTACCAGCCTTGGATTGCCAACCATTTTCCTGGGTGTAATACCGTGCTATTTATAGTATTTTCTGCAGTAGCAGCTTTTTGGGCCGCATAATGGGATACGTGGCCACGTTTCTCTCACAGCACACAAAGATTCGATCTCGAGATGCTAGCTGGTGAGGATTGTTGAGATTTTGTTGTAGCGAATCTGGGTAGTTGAGACTTGGAAAGCCTGCTACGTGTCTCGTCGCAAGATAGGACCAGTCTGTTTGTGTCATTTTTAGCCGCATAGGCCCTTCAGAGTTTGGCCATGCTGGGCCGCATAAGACTCATGCGACAGTCTCCCTTAGTCCGCATGTAGCTTGGGGACTTTTAAGCCGCAAAGGTTCTTATATTCTGGCCCACATAAAGCTCATGCAGCTCGGATTATAGTTACCCTTGGCCGCATGAAATACGTAGATTGAGTTGTATAAGGTTCATGCGGCTCGGGTCGTCTGTCCAATCTAATCATGTATTATCTCTTTTTAGAGCGTCAGAGTTGTCAGGGCTGTCAGTCTCTGCCAGAGTTTGTCTGCTTTATCAGACCAGAGTCAGCTTTATCAAAAGGATTAATCATCTTGGCCGCATAAGTAACTATTCTCTCTGCGGCTCAAAAGTCAGTCTAGTGAAGATGGGCTGCAGGGGGCATTCTGAGTCTGTCATGCATCTCTTCTTTATGCGGGTCAATCTGTTCCAGGATACTCATGCGGTCAGTTGTGATCTGCATGAACCCCAAATTTTCTATGCTTCTACAGTGCCAGCTCCAGAGGTATGTGGAGTAGCACCAGAAGTACAATACCAATCGTAAGTATTCCCTGGCTAGAACAGAGAGTAGACCGCCTCATCATCAATACGGTAACCAGATACAGAAGGGTCTCTAGGAAGAGAGCTAGCAAAATGACCCGTCTGAGCAAATCGGAGATCGGCAAATGAGTTGGCAATAGCCTGGAACCGAGTCATGTCACGGAACTCACGTTCCCTGGAAGTGTCAACAAAGAAAGTTTGCATATCCGAAAGGTGCTGATGAATACCCTCAAAAGTCATAGGGTAGGTCTGAGGAGGAACAGGTGCAGGAGGTGGAGGAGCAGTGACAATGCTACGACGAGAAATCTTAAGAAACATGGGCTCAGGGTCCAGAGCGCAAGTGGATAAGTCAATATCTAAACGCTAAAAGATGCGAGGGATAAGCATCGCATAAGAGAGATTGTGTTCTCTTCCGCCACATCTATCCATCATCTGGATGATAGTCTTAGGGACAGAAAAAGGAATCCCCTTAAGAATGTGATAGAGGGCAGAGAGTTCTAGTGCAGTGACATCATCTTTTGAAGTGGATTTTGGAAGAATAGTGGAATAGATGATGCGATGTAACTCGTAGTTAAACAAGTTCAAGTTATCGGCCTTGAACTTTCCAGGACGAGCACGTACTGGCGCACAAAGCTCATTCTTGAAACTAACAAGAGTCGTACCTTCGGGAAAGTCGAAGTCGGTGATGTTATCTAGTGGGGCACCTTCATTTGGAATACCAAGGATTTTTGCTAGCAATACATCATCGAACTCGATATCGATCCCGCTAACACGAGTTCCTGCGGTAAAAGTGTCTAACATAAAGTTACAATAGAATAGTCTAAGGGTATTAGTAGCTATAAAAAATTGTAGGGTAGCGAGATGGTGCAACCCTAATGCCTCAAAGAAAGGACGGTGATATGGAAATACAGTCTATTTAATCGGAGCGCCTGTACATATTGTACGCATAGCAAAGTCGGCATACCAAAGCAAAGCTTGGTCATGAGTTTTGAAGTAAAACTCATTCGACATGCCGTCACCTGATTGGACAGGGGAAAGAGGGATCCATGTTCGGATCAGAAGACGATGCCTCCTCACTGGCATTGGTCTTCTTCCTCTTGAAAGGATTGAATCCCTTAGGCATTCTTTCCCAAAACTAGGTAACCCTAAGAATTTAAAAGTAGAGGAGAGAAGGAGTTATACCTTTCGAGAATCAAATATGTTGTAGAGGATGCGATTCTCCGCACGAATCCAAATTTTGGATAGATCTCTCCACGTAGATTGGAAGAAAGGGAGTGGAGAAAAGCTAGGGTTTGGGGGTTCTTCGGCTGCTGCTGTTGCAGTGATGGAATAGTTTGGAAGAGATGAAGAGGAGAAGGCCTTGGGTTCTGACTTAAAAACTTACAGCACCAACAGAACTCTGGCCGAATTCGGACCGAACTCGGGCCGAATTCGCCTAGGGTTCTCCTGTTTTTTAAAAAAAATATTTTGTGGGCCATATCCTTTTCATCAACTTATTTTAAATATTTAATTCAAAGTTTAGTAATTTTAAACTTCAAATAATATAATTAATATTATTTTATAGATTAATTTTCTTTACTCAGCATCTGTTTTAGATTAGCTGTAGGAGTACTGTCCCAACTAACGGGAGTTCACCGGTGAACAATTAATTACCACTTCGCTTCGACCGTAGTCGTGGTGACCGACAGACTCTTTGTAGGCTTGTCTCAAAAACAGTTATTGAGAACTGATTAAATTAATTAATAAAACAAAATTAATTAATATTATTGACATCTAAAATTCCTAATTCTCGACGTAAATAATTGAAACGATCTTCCGCTAGAAGTTTTGTGAAAATGTCAGCCAATTGATTCTGTGTGTCTATGAATACAAGGTCTATATCTCCATTTTTTTGATGATCTCTAAGAAAATGATGTCGAATCTCGATATGCTTAGTACGATAGTGACATACTGGATTCTTAGTCAAATTAATAGAACTAGTGTTATCACAGAAAATGGGTATGTGTGTGTAATGTAGTCCAAAGTCTTCTAAAGTTTGCTTCATCCATAAAATTTGTGCACAACAACGTCCTGCGGCGATATACTCAGCCTCAGTTGCTGATAATGCGACAGAATTTTGCTTTTTGCTAAACCAAGAGACTATGACTTTTCCTTGGAAATAACATGTGCCGCTGGTACTTTTTCTATCTACTTTGTATCCGGCAAAATCAGCATCAGAATAACCAGTTAGGTCAAATGACGTGGTTTTAGGATACCACAAGCCGACAGAAGAAGTGCCTTTAAGGTGTCGGAAGATACGCTTAACTGCACATAGATGTGATTTCTTAGGATTGGCTTGAAAACGTGCACACAAGCAAACACTAAACATAATGTCTGGTCGACTAGCAGTTAAGTACAGTAAGCTACCGATCATACCTCGATACTTACGTATGTCGACGAATTTTTCTTGTTCATCAATATCAAGCTTGGTTGAAGTCGCCATTGGAGTGCTAAGTGTTTTGACTGCTTCCAGGTCGAACTTTTTTAATAAATCTTTTGTGTACTTTACTTAATTTATGAACGTCCCATTGTTGGTTTGTTTGATTTGCAGTCTAAGAAAGAATTTCAGCTCTCCCACCATGCTCATCTCAAACTCATTCTGCATACACTTTAAAAATTCCTGACAAAGAGATTCATCAGTGGATCCAAAAATAATATCATCTACATAGATTTGAATCAAAAGAAGATTGTTATTCAAAGATTTTATGAACAGTGTAGTGTCAACCTTTCCTTTTGAAAAACTGTTGTCAAGTAAAAAAGAGCTTAGACGATCGTACCAAGCACGAGGGGCTTGTTTCAAACCGTATAAGGCTTTCTTCAACTTGAAAATATAATCAAGATTTTTTAAATCAGTAAAGCCTGGAGGTTGAGCTACATAAACTTCTTCTTTTATAAAACATTCAAAATGCGCTTTTAACATCTATTTGAAATAACTTAAAATTATGAAAACATGCAAATGCACATAACATGCGAATGGATTCTAATCTCGCAACTGGGGCAAAAGCCTCATCGTAGTCGATACCTTCTTCTTGATTGTATCCTTGAGCTACGAGTCGAGCCTTATTACGAGTCACTAAACCATTCTCATTCAGTTTGTTTCAGAATACCCAACGGGTGCCAATGACCGGATGATCAATGGGCTTGGGAACAAGTTCCCAAACTTGATTCCGTTCGAATTGGTTTAATTCCTCTTACATAGCATCTAACCAAAAATTATCACTACATGCTTCTTCAATATTTTTGGGTTCAAGCTGTGAAACAAAAGCAACACAAGAAGCTATATCTTTATTAGAGGAACGAGTACTTACACCCTTAGTAATCTCACCAATTACCAGGTCCTTTGGATGATCTGCCAAGAATCTCATATCTTTTGGCACATCCTCAGGATTGCTGGTTCCGGCTTCTTTGCTTGAAGACTCAGCTGGTGCTTGGTTTGAAGGTTCTGCATCTTTGTGGGAAGGTTTTGCAGTAGCTGTACTTGGTGTACTCGTGTCTTCATTATCGTCATCGTCTAAATGTTGATTTAGTTTATCAAACTTGACATTAATTGATTCTTCGATGATCATGGTTCTCTTGTTGAAGACTCTGTACCCTTTGCTCTTTGTCGCATAACCTAAAAAGATACCTTCATCGACCTTTTCATCAAATTTACTCAGGTTGCCTTTAGTATTAAGAATAAAGCATTTACAACCAAATATCTTAAAATATGAAACAGTGGGTGTTCTATCAAACCATAACTCATAAGGAGTCTTCTTCGATATAGGTCGAATCAGAACCCTATTAAGAATATAGCACGTTGTATTGACAGCTTCAGCCCAAAAGTATCTAGGTAGACTAAACTGGTTCAACATTACTCTAGCCATTTCAGATAGAGTCCTATTCTTACGTTCCATAACTCCATTTTATTGTGGAGTCCTAGGGCAGAAAAACTCATGTAAATAATCGTGTGTGTCACAGAATTGCTTGAACTCTGCATTCTCAAATTTATCGCCATGATCACTACGAATGCGAGTAATCATGAAACCTTTTTCATTCTGTACTTTCTTGCAAAAGGTGACAAATTCTGACAAAAGATCGTTCTTGCGTGCAAGAAAATATACCTATGTGTATCTAGAGAAATCATCTACAATGACAAATGCATATAACTTACCACCTAGTCTAGCAATTCTACTAGGTCCAAATAAGTCCATATGCAACAATTGTAGAGGTCTAGTGGTACTTACAGCGTTCTTGGATTTAAAGACGGATCGGGTAGCTTTGTTCTTTTCACATTCTCTATATACCATATCCTTCTTGAATGATATATCCAGTTAGCCGTGTACCAACTTCTTTGTGGATAGTTTTGAAATTGTATCCATGTTTGCATGACTGAGTCTCATATGCCATAGTTGACTCTCAATGATCTTGGCCATCAAGCATCTACCTGCTTTGTTAGCATCTTCTAACAAATAAAAAACATATATGTTGTCTTCCCTGATACCTTTAAAGATAGTACTACCAGTTGAGCTATCAACTATAGTACATTTGTCTTTGACGAAGTTAATGCCATAACCGTGATCAGCTAAATGGCTTATGCTGAGCAGACTATGTTTTAACTCGGTAACTAGACAGACATCTTCAATCACAGGATAGGGAGCCTTACTAATGTTATCGATACCGATTATGTACCCTCTTAAATTATTACTGAAGGAGACGTATCCTTCTTTATTCTTCTTCGACAGTATTGCGAATAATGATGCACCACCGGTCATGTGCCATGAGCAACCGCTGTGGAGGATCCATTTGCTTCTAGCATGTGAATGGCGTTCTATCTAATCGTAAGCCATCAAGCATACATTTGCAGCGTCATCCGATTGTTCGTCTTCTGAATCGCTGGCTTCGCTCTCATGCCATATGCTTGTATTGGCGTACTTCTTTTATGTAGATCTCTTCAGGTAGCCTTTATCATATTTGCTGCTTTTTTTGTTGATGATGATGTTGTTGGACAATCTTTCTTCATATGTCCTTTCTTTTTACATCCGTAGCAAATAAGATCTTCCTCGTTGTTGTTATTGTTGCTGTCCTTTGTTCTTCTGTTGAATCTCACGAACTTCTTGAATTTTTTTACCAGAAGTGCTTGGTCTTCAGAGTCAGAGTCGCTGTCGTCAGAATCATCTTTGACGGTTCTTCTATGTTGAGCCTTGAAAGTGACCGACTTCTCTGACTTCTCCTTTGGTGTAGCATCTTCAAAGTCTTAAAGTTCCAACTCGTGAGTGAGTAGCTTACCCATGAATGTTTCCAGAGACATTGTTGAGAGGTCGTTTCCTTCAATGATTGCTGTATCCTTTGGAATCCAGTTCTTTGTAAGAGCTCGTAGAAGTTTGCGAATCTTCTCATGGTTACTGTATTCCTTGCCTAATGAAGACAAAGGATTTACAATATCCAGGAATCTCGTAAACATCTGAGTGACGGATTCATTTGGCTTCATCTTGAACGCCTCATACTCTTGAGTAAGTCTGCTGATCTTTGACTCCTTGACTTGTGTTGTTCCTTCGTGGGTTACTTTGAGAAGTTTCTATACTTCATTTAATGTTGTGCAAGTCGACACCCTGTTAAATTTAGTTCTGTCTAAAGCACAAAATAAAGCGTTAATAGCACGTGCGTCAATACTGGCCTTTTTTTATCCTCAGTATATTTATCATGGGGTTTATCAACTAAAACTCCCTCAATAGTAATACGATGAGACTTTTTGTAGCCGTCAATAACTATAGACCATAAGTCAAAATCAAAAGATTTTAAGAAGAAACTCATCCTTGTTTTCCAATAAGTGTAGTTTGTTTCGTCAAACAGTGGAGGTCTATTTGTGGCTTGGCTTTCACTTGTGAATTTTACAATTGCCATGTGTAATATTGTGATCTATAAAACAATTAAATATAACTGCAGTTTTACCTTACTTTACCTGTATAACCCGCTCTGATACCAATTGTAGGAACGAAGTCGTAAAGCAGAATACTCTAGGGGGTGAATAGAGTAGGCAGCGGAATATTGCTAATTAAAAACTTGTTAGCAGTTAGATCACAGAAATAATATCAATAATCACAAAGTAATAACTGTAAAGAAAAGAGATCAGAAGGCAAATGCAAACACAGAGATTTATACTAGTTTTCCTCTTATGAGGACTAGTCCAGTCGAAAGAACTCTAGCTTTCAGTTGAATCCACTATTGGAAAATCCCGTAAGTTTTCATACGAAGTCCTTGTAACTTCCACAGAAGTGAGCTTTAATACGAAGAACTCGACCAACTTCAGTTTTGAAGAGTCTTTCTTCAATCAAGCCTCTGATTACAATTTCTCTGGATTCTTCTAGACCGCACCGTACCGGCAAATTGACTAGAGAATTGTAACTGGCATGGGATTTGAAAATGAAAGCTTTTTAGAAAACTCTTTGGAAGAAACGTAAGCTTTAGAAGAGAAGAGATGAAATTGAATGAGTGATTTTAAATGATCAGGATTCCTCTCTATTTATAGTTTTTCCAAAGGCAGACCTCTAGCAGAATTCGGACAGAACTCTATGTAACAAACTGCAACAGAAGGGAGACCAAGTTCAAAAACCAACATTCACCTAGGCCAAACTCTGGCCGAGTTTTGTCAAGGTTGGTCAGGAATATTTTAAGAAAATATTTTTGTGACTTTTTGAAATCCTTCAGAAGCTTTTGTAAATAAGAGATGTTTTTTAAAAACATAGGTTAATTTTGAAAACGATTTTGGATAGCCTATTTGCCAGTACGACTTGGTGTACAATGTATTCTTAGACTCAATAAAAATAAAAATTACATTGCATAAAGAAATACAGTCTCGAGTGGCAAACATAGCTTCGGTCTTGAACTGAGTAGATATCTAATCTTGATCAATGTCCAAGTATCCAAAACGTCTTGAGTAAACATCTGAGTTGTTCTGTATATCGAGACAGAGTTTGATCAATTATTAAAATCAAGTTTGACCAAGACCAATGGGCCAACAATAAGTACCTTATAATTATGGATCTTTTAGATGTTGTAGTAGTATCGAGTACTTGACAGCGCTCTACCGCCGATACTGCGGCGTAGGCTGGGCGTGACCCACGTATTCATACACGTATATCTGGGTGCTAGTCGTGACACCGCCTGCGAGTGAGAGTCTTGTGCCTGACACAGTTTTGGTTGGGGGCTCTTCCAGTTTAGGGGACCCTTTGGAGGCTTCTATCGACAGTCTGGTAGAGAAGGATGGTGTTCTGGCTCCGCTGGAGCACAATATTCTGGGAGTAGGACTAGCACTTCCATTGGATGGAACGGGAGCTGATTCTGTGAGGCTCGCTTGCGTCAGATCACTGGTAGGGGAGCCGGGTGCTCCCTCGGTCCCACGCAGTCTGGCTATGGTGGTGGCGGACTCACCATCCGGTGAGCCCACGTCGCTTCTTCCCTATGCCTCTCCTCTTTCTGGTGATCTACCGGTTGTTCCCCTTTCCTCCTCTATCGTGCCCCCTGCAAGGCGGTCTCCGAACCTTATGGATGTTGTTGCTGTGGCATAGCCCACGATGGAGGGCACTGACGTCGACGGAGCTGGATCGTCATCCGTGCCCCAGGACAGATGTTCGAGTACGGAACCCCGCCTTGGCCAGTCGGAGGTTTCAGCTGGACGGACGAGTCAGAATCTTCTGAGGCAGAACGTTGTAGGTTGGTCTCCTCTATCGCATCCTGATCCGCTTCGGTTGGGTTCTTAGCCAATATGGAATGCGAGTCTCGGTGGTTGGATTCATCTTCCCGTACGGTTATCAACATTTTTTATTTAGATTAGGCGAGCCAGGACCCAACTTCCCGTGATATCGCCAAATCCCTCCTGGCGACGGACTGGTTGATATTGGAGATCTTAGGTTGGGGCTAGGATTCAGAAAGACCAACCACCCTCGTTAGGAAATCTCCAAGCTCATTATGAATTTGAGGTCGTCCCCCAAAATGAAGTTCAAGGCTGATTGCAGGTTTGGGTCGACGTTTAGTCGAGGGCTCATTTTGCTTTTATTCTTTTTTGGGTTCTGGGATCGCCTTTGTCCTTATTGTTTGTTCTTAGCCCGTTGCGGCTCTGACTGTATTCGGGCTAGTATGCTACTTTGCCTTTGTATCCTCTTCTGGGGCACTTTCAACTTTTATGAATAAAATGTTACGGTTAAATATATATATATATATATTTTTATATATATATATATATATATATATATATATATATATATATATATATATATATATATATATATATATATATCCTAATTTTGTTTTTGGAGTCACTCAAAAATTCGGGTCCTGGACGGTTGTCCAGTTTGCCAACTATACCTGAGTATCTCATAGATTCACATTTCACGACTTATTATGTAGTTGTTACGTCTAGTACGCTCATCAATCTTGCTATTTATTGTTCCCATGCAATATTTTGAAGTTACCGTAAATCTTTGAGATGAAAGAAGACACATAGTCCTAGTTTGAATTTTTATTTGGCTATGATCTCCATTAATCTGGCTAGTTCTGCGAATGATTCATTACCTTAAAACCCTCGACAGTTTGACAAGGTCATCTTAAGTGAAGGTATTTTTGAATTCATTAAATATTACCAGCCATTTAATCATTAAAAGTTATTGGGTCAATATTGCTTTTTTTTACATGTTCATGCTTGTTTTCTAGTGATTCCAAATCATGATTTAACTTTTTTTAAGGTGGCATCGAATTTACAAGTTATTATTATATGCACAAACATGTATCGACGCATTTGATTCTCACTTGGTTGTAGTTTTGTCTTTTCTCAGAGAGAAAAGGAACCTTCCAAATCGTTTGGTATTATTGACTTAAATCTCAGAAATCAGAATCTCCTAGGAGGCCAACGAATCTCAGTAAGAGCCGCGATTAAGCGGTTTTTACTTAGGAACGACTCGGGAACTTGTTTCTCTGATGACGGAAGCTTGTTTTCCAACAACATGAGTGCTTTTTTCCAGCGACAAGAGCGCTTCCATAATAGGGCAATAATATTAAGAGGACAATTTTTTTTGGAGAGAAAATTGTTTTTTTAATACAAGTTCATCAATGTAACAAGAAACCAAAAATTACTTACATTGGCATCATAAAGATTACCATGCAAATGATCTCTTTGTAACTTTAAAAATTAAATTGAACTTTATAAATTCTAATAAATCTTAAGATATCTATAAATTTTGGTAACAATAGTTAATAAACATATTTTTTTGCAGTGTTCTAAACGTTGGCCTAGGCGGCCGCCTAGGCACTAGGTGTCGGCCCACCGCACCGAAAACCCCCTAGGCGGTGGGCTAGGCGGCAAGGCGGGCAGAGACGGGCCCTAGGCTCCCCTAGGAGACAATGTTTTTTGATTTTTTTTGTTTATTCTTGATTGTATTTTGGATATTTGTTTGGGTTTTAAGGTAGTATTTGGATTTTAGAACATTGAAATTTCAAATTTCAAAATTTGTAAAATTTCAAAAAAAAAAAAAAATTCTAGGCGGCCGTCTAGGCGGACTAGGCGCTAGGGGAACCTCCGCCGCACGGAGTCCACCTAGCAATTTTTAGAACACTATTTTTTTTTAATAACACACGCTCCCATCACACTCACAACTTTAGACTCTTCTAAGTAGTTGCACTCTTCCACTCTCACAATTCCTATCGCTTTTGGCACTAAGACTTAAAATGGTATTACCAGACATAGAATATGCCCCTGATTCTCTCCTTCACTAAGTCAATGATAATAAGACAACCATTTTGAAAGCTTAAAATCTGTTCATTCAACAATAGTTACTTGTTACTTAACATCACTTGATAATCCAAAATATCGAAGGAACCATGTGAGATTTTAGGGACCAAGACTATTTAAATGGATGACAATAGAACGACTATGGGTGATGATACAATATAAAAATTGAATAACATGAACCTGGTTCAAAAGATATATGGAAATGTGAATGATGCATAGCAAATTTGTAACTTTAGAGAGTAGCTATTGTAGATTTTGTGAGCTTACAGTAAATTGTGTGTTTCTGGAGCAGGTTGGGTGGGGTGGGGGGTCAAGCCACAATAGTGCTATCATTGCAGGAGTTGTGAGAGAAGTTAAGTCTTTTGCTTCTATGCCTTCCTACTATTCCTGTGGATGAGAAGTTTCACAAAGGCAAAAGGCTTGGAGAGGCCAGGAATCAAAATTGCACCTTTATTTATTTAGTTTCAAAAGGTTTGCAGTATCAAAATCCGTATCAGACCGTTCTTATGAGTATCGGTATCGGCAGTATTGGTGGTTTCAGATCGGAGTATCGGAAAGCAATTAATTATTAATAAATTATTGACATTTTATAAAATATATTCTATACATTTAGGCATAATTTTAAGTATTTCTTGTGTTTTTTTCTTAGTGGTTTTGAAATTGAACGAAATAGTAATCACCCTTGCCGATTGGTTACATGTGATAGATAAGTTTTCTTCTTTTACATTACAATGATTTACACCCTTGTTGATTGGTCTCTTTTTTCAATTTTCTTTGTTATGTTGACCAGAAAAGAGGCCTCTAATGTTGGTATCGGTCGGTATCGGATCAACACATGCCAAACTGTATCAATATCGGATGTATCAGATTGGTATCGACCGATACTGCAGACTATGTTTTCAATGTTTGTTGACATCCTGTGGAATGTAGATACCTCGTCTATACCAGGTTTCATATTTCAATTTCTTCGCTAGGTTTGTTGGATTTAGTCAAGTCCATCCTTTAGAGACAACCCAGTGGAATGCCTACTTGTGTCACTAATAGTAGATTTTACGCATTTCCACTTGATTCACATTATAGTGAAAGTGTTGGCCTGAACTTTCTACTCTATAGTAAGGATAAACAGTAAACACATTGTGATATTCTGGTGAGATGCTACAATTTTATGATTAACACCGGGAAGCACAAGGCAACTTAATTTCTGGACAGAGTGGACATAGGGATGTTATCAACTACACCAACATTTACTCTATTTTAGTGTCCTGTTGTTTCTTACAGTGCATCACCCTTGGCTTGGCCTCATAGAGTAAAATCATCCCCCCGAGAGCAAACTATGGACTTGAATAAAGAATACGATGGATTGATTAGTCTAAATAATCCAATAAAACTACATATAAGAGTTAATATAGGTATTAATGACTCATTGCATGACTGTCTTAATGCTCTCTACCTTCCGGATGGTGGCGACAGGAACCAGAATAGACTGTAGCTAGAAAAGTGCCAGCGCCGAGATGACCGATCTAAGTATCTCAATACATCCACCAAACGACAGGCCAGCAGCCTACCATCCTTCAACTCTCCTCTGAGCATACTCCACCAGACTATGGCAATCCAGGTCCTGAGCATAATTGACTGTCAGAGGCACTCCTATATATTTTATCGGGAGATTGCTTCTATCAACTCCCAAAGCTTTCGCACGTTCCTCCTACAGAGAGCATAGGGAGTTGAAGTAGACATGACTCTTCTCTCGGTTCAGTTGAAGCCCAGTAAGAGTTTCCATTTCTTCTATAATCCTAGAGATCGCGGTCATTCCTTCCATAGAGGGATGGAGGATGTCACGACCCGCACACGCTTTTTCGGATACGAGACGTGTCCAAGCCAGCCTACGCCGCAGAGTCGGCGGTAGAACGCTGTCAAGCCCGCAAGAAATAAATGCTTAAGAAAATAACATTTGCTGCTCATTCACATTTCTACATTTATTACAATATTTACAACATTTATAATTACAGGAAATACAAGATTTTATAACTAATGAAAATGGTACAACTGTTTTCTATTTCTAGGTTGACTTCAGCATACCCAATCCTTCCCAATGCTAAGAGTGATCGCGGCTAAACCTGAAAAATGTTGGTTTCCAGTCAGGAATGGAACAAGTATACAAACCGACGGCAATGCAAAAACACAATAGAGTTAACAAGACATGAAAATAACATATGAGATATGAAAACTGGATAGTACTGATGACATGGCACGGTAGAGAAGAAAAGGAAAATAAATAAATAAAAGACATCTAACTATGTGGTGTGAAATATCATTTTTAACATGTGAACAGCTAGGGGGTAAATAGGGCACACTGCACGTGTCATGTGCAGCTGCTATCATTCACGAAAGACACGGGGGATAGTTCTGGGTAGTCTACATGTCTACTAAGATATTTTTCCTCCCGACTACTCCGTGTGACGAGCGTGTCAACAAGCAGCAAGATATATATATAGACATGAAATGAAAAGACTACCATGAATCGAAAGCAATCAAAAAGTGTACTTGCCTGAGGTCCTTAGCTGGTGAAACCAATAATACTACTACTCAAAGAGCCACAATCAGTCAACACATGCAGAAGTCTCCAGATGCTGAAATAAACAGTACCAACGTTCTCAGAATAGTCAAATTAGCAAGGATTGCCTGTCCTTAAGTCCAATTCTGGACACAGGGGCAAAATAGTAATTTCGGGCAAAAACGGTGTCCGTCGTTGGACCCACTTTGTACCGAAAAGCGTACCAGAGTCAACGATCTCTAAAGTCGTCAAACTATATGTCTACAGATTTGTTTTTCTGATACGAATCCAACCGTATGTCCCGAGTTGGATTCCGGTGGGCCGTGCACAAAATCGCCCGTTGAGTGGGACCGTGGGGCCCGCAAAACGACGTACGATTCAACTGTCTCAGAATTGGACCAAACTTGGCATACAGGACCAGAAAAATAATACGGTCCTGTTGGCGTAAGTTTCGTCTCGATCTGACGAGCCTGCACAAAGTAATTGGAGAATTTGCAAAGTGCACGATACGGTAAATTTCGACGGATACGCATCAAATTCGTCGCGCATACACGACCAATTTGAATTCCGTCAAACCCCACACGACCACGAAGCCGTTACGCAGCTTTCGATGCTTACGGTGCGCGACCAAGTCGCCCGGAATGGTGGGACGCACGTCGTGTGGATGGGTTTCCAAGTTTTCTAAACTATTTTCATAGTAGTTTTTGCTCAACTTCGAAAACTGATTTCTTTGTGCCTACTGTATAAAATCTGAAACTACAAAAAGGGTCATGATCTCCTACATGTTGTCTAACACTCCCTTTAATTAGTTTTGACAAAAGCTTATTGGATTGCTCGAAATTTGCTCCCAAATAGGGTTACCTGGGTTGGTTATATGTCCTATTTCGGGACAGTTTTCCGTCTACTTCGAGTCGATTTCCTGGCCGATCTAGCGCGTCTATATACAAAGTAATTGAAAGGATGTAGAGACGCATATGTAGGCTTCGTATCTGAGGAGGAAGATCGCGAAACGATCAATCGTGCGTTACGAAAATGCGTCGCGAAGTGGCCTTCCTGGCTGTGATCGTTGCTGTCCCAGTCTGAGCGGCTTGCGAACTCCAGCACGGCCGCGGCTGCTAGGCCGACCGTCGATGACGTGTGGTGGCACACGCAGGGGGCGCGCGGTCGAGGTCCTGGCACGCAGGTGTAGAGGGTGGCGGTGTTAGGGTTTTCGTCGAGGACTCTCGGTTCTCTCTCTCTATATATATATACACGATATATATGAACCAACTAATGCTAAAAACTTAAGGGCTCGGGCTGCTGGCTTTGGGAGCTCGGTTTAGGGGAGGGTCAGCTAGGCCTATGGGCCGGGCTGCTACTTATTTCTTATTTATTTTTATTTTTTTATTATATCTTCCATATATATTCATACCTACAAATATATGTATACATATATATTAATACATACAAATATATGTATACATATATATATTTATATATATACTCCTACACGTATATATTTATATACATACATATACACGCATATACCTATTTTTTTTTTTACTCCTACACGTATATATTTATATACATACATATACACGCATATACCTATATATATAAAAAAAATATATATATACGTATACATATATATAATCACCAAATAATATCTACATACACACCTATATATCTATCTATACCAAATATGTGACCATATATTTTCCTATATATATGTATATATCAATAAGAAAATACTACATTCCTCTTCATATTATATTTATACAAACATTTATATAAATACCTATATATTTATTATACGTATATTTATATTTACACAAACATACACATATATTTAATATATATACACTTGTATATATACATGCACATATATATAATATTTGTACAATTACAAGTACATATTTTATATAATTCCAATACACATATATATCCAAAACTGCATCAATATAATAATATAAAAATATTTTATCCAATAGAATATCGATTCAGTAATAATAAAATTTATTAATCACCACAAAATAATAAAATAATAAGCTAATTAATTATTTATAAAATCTAATAATTACCATTTTAAATCAATTAAATTAAAATATTTCAAAAATTTTGGGAAGGGGAGCTACAAATCTATCCACCTTAAAAATAATTTCGTCCTCGAAATTCTAATTATAAACATGCCAAAAATTCAAACATAAAAAAATAAATATAATTCCACTATTACCACAATATTCTCGAATTTTAATTTCTCAGAAATATTTATATCTTCCTCTTTGCCATTTCGTAGCTACGAATCATCGAGGACTTCTACCCACCTTTGGTCACACTACTCCTCAAACTAAAATATCATAATCTTCTAACTTGTTGCTAACAATCCTACCAATAAATATCTAGGCATCCGGTTTCTAAAATCCTCTCGTATCTATCAAGCAATCCAAAAACTTAACAAGCAAATTTATACAAGTAGCTAAGAATATTGGTAAATTCTAATAAGCATGACCTTCGTCGCTCCGAAATAAAGGACAAAAGGGTAAGGAGGATTAATCGAGGGCAATTATGAAGTTTCAAGAGCGGTAGAGAGTTTCCAATAATACAGATTTAGAAAGAGAGTTTATGAACCGTATTGACTCATTTGCTAGATGAGCTACTCTAGTCCAGTCACATGCTAAATCGAAGAACCCTTCGTTTCTTAGAGGGTCTTGCAATCCACGCACTACATAAATTCCGTTCTCAAAATTTTGTCTGAACAGGATTTCAGAATAGAACGAAATTTAAAAAATCAAGATTGTGATCTTTTTCGTGGTTATTTGAACACACACGCAAGGAATATGAATGCAATACAAGATCGTATCACGACCTCCAGGTAGATGGGATAAAGGTTACGAATGGATTCACATTCTAAGGGGTGGAGACTACATAATAGATACAGGGTCCGATTTCAAGTAGTTCAGTTCTATAGTCCAAATATGGTGGTATGCACGGGTGGGTGTTACTGGGTCTTAATGGGCTTCCTGCTTGGACATCCCTCGTTGGTTAGATGAACCTTGGATTTCAACCCATATGGACTGAACAAGATCCCAAGATAAAAATATGTCTACTAGGTTAGGGTAACCTAGAATAGGATTCCACCCAAGCGGTTGAGCTAGTTGCTGGTCAGGTTGGTTAGCTAGGTCCCTCAAGCCCAAAATGCACCTTCCGTGACTTTTGTGTTTAAGTAGCACATGAGGCTTCAATTGGGTGGCACATTAGCACTACAACAAAAAACCCTTTTAATGACGGCTAAAAAGCGTCATTAATGACGAACCATGACGCTTTTTTTCCACAGAAACCGTTATGAAAACGGGTGTTATAAATGTTTTTTAAAAGCGTCATAAAATAACCGTCATGAATAGTTTCTATAAAAGCGTTATGAATAGTTAATATATAGTGCACAATTCAGAACAATTTTAAAACGTCATGAATAGATAATATGTATAGGCTCAATACAGCACATTTATAACACTCATATTACTGAACTCATCACATTTATAACACTCAATACTGCACATTATATATTACTTTCCAAAAACTTCTCAATTCAATTTTAAAACAACAACTTTGAACTATATTCACAAGAAAACATCGAAATGTTATATCACCATCTTCATTACATTATCTCAAAATAGGGTATCCAAATACATATATTTACAACTATTACTTAAATGAATCCTCAAAACAAGTAACTACTTTGGCTTCAACTTGAGCACATCAAAACTGTCAACATCACGTGTAGCAAATCCCACCATTGCAATAATATTTGCATCTTCATGTGCACCTGAGAAAGAAAATTAATACTAGTTAGCTACAATTCCACCATGCATCTATAACAAGTATTATCAACACATTAAGATAACACCAACTTACAAATTTGAAAAGCATAATAAGAAAGTCTAAAAGGATCTGAGTTATTCAAGACCTGGGTACAAGAAACAGTTAAACAAGTGAAGCAAATCAAAGGTGGAAATATATACATTAATGACACATAAATTCTTATAGAATCATCATTGATACATGTTTAACCCCATTTTCTTTCAAGGAATCCAGACTCAGATGTGACATATCAGTTAAGCCAAAAGATTCATGAAATTAGGTAAGCAGTACATGATAATTGCAGTCCTTAAAGACACAAGATACTGACACATTTTTTTCGTCCATGTCTACCTATGTGAGTGCGTATAGTAGACAATTCTGTTGCAAGGAAATTACGTATACAAGGATATTGTTAGATCCTTGATACTCTGACTAAAATATTAGGTAGGAAACTCACTACAGGAAATGTAACACTTAGATTTTATACATGCAATAAACTTATCAGATTTGTTTACCTCATCAAGAATGAATTCCCGGAAAAAGTTTCCTTTCTCCGACAAAAGAAATGCAAGTGCTGCTCTTGTCCTAAGTGGCTGATCTGACTGAGACACCATTATTGGAAATCCTGGGAACGAAAAACTTGTTTGACCTTGTAAAACACCAAGACCAGCCATATTTCCATCTAGTTCCTCACCGCCTCCACTTTTAGCAGCACTGATAAAATTCTTAAAAGCTTGCATAACATCAATGAATCTTTCTGCATCAAAAACTCCAGATTTTCCATATATTGTGTACCGCAGAGCACTTCTCAGTCGCGGGGACTCATCGGTTAAAAGTCTCTGATGATCAAAACAAGCAAATATGTAATATATTTCAGATTCATAAAATATATAACAAGCACCGACTCGTCGTTAACCCCGGGGATGGCACACAGGAACTGGATGTAGTTCTTGTACTCGATGTCCAGGACCAGACCCGGATCCAACGCCCGGGCCGGGTTGATGAATCCGGCTCCGTAGTCGAACGAGGTCGCGGTGGCAACTATTCAATTTTGCTACTACAACACTCAATTTTGCTGGTTAGTGGTTAGCTCCCTACTTTTCTCGCATATGGATGACTGGTCACCTGAATATGGATTTTAGGGTATGTAACAATTTGAATTTGTCCTATCTTTATCTTAGTGAGGCAGTCCATCTTCATCACATAGCAATGTTGAGGAACCTTCAAAAAATTTAATGCTAAAGTTGTAAATGTATATATTCATGCAACTTGTAAATTCGAAAATTGTATATATTTTATATATTGGTGCATTGCATTTGCAGGTGTATACTTTCTGTAGTGAAGAGAACTTTCGGGCCTGTTTCGGCCACCAAAACATTGGAAGAGTAGAATTTGACCCGCATGGGGTTGTCCCAGCCACATAAGCCTTAATTTATAAAAAAAAAAATTGCCTGCCTTTCAAATAGAAAATAAAAAGACTTGGAAAAAAATAGTTGTAAAAAGAGGGCAAGGTTGGTGTATTTGAGTTTTCGAAATTAATTTTTTTTCCAACCAAACACAATAAAGTCAAGTCAGAACTTGAAAAACTTCATCACACGATCCTAAACATTGGAGTTACATTTTAAGTCACCAATTGATGAAACTTAGTGTGCAGTGGGTTAGGAAATCTGGGCAAATAACCAATAGTAAATAGTTTGGAAATTTGTCCATGGTTAGACGAGACTCGTCTTCGTGTTGGGACATAGGCAATGATGCTGCAACCATTGCTACTTGCTAGTAATATCACTTCATTCTCTTCTATCACCTGTGGGAGCCTGGTGAGATAAAACACATCACATCAACAAGATCTTTCAGTAGTACGTGTTGCTCATTCAAAGACGACAACAATATCAGTCCCCCTAATTTTACTATATTGTAATACGATTATGAGTGGTGCTTATAAATGGTTCACACAAAATATCATCTTATTGATTTTTGCTTGTCTAGTGATAGCCTTATTGTAAAATTGATAAGCCAAGCTCATAACAAAAATCATGATTTCACTACCAATAAGATAAATATAAACTCTTAGATACATTGATTGATGAGAAATCATCATATCTTTACTTTGTAAGAGACATATTGAGCTGTCATCAGACACATAAATCCAAAACATTATAAACACCTCACTGAAAAGGAAATAGATAAAACACTAACCTGGTGCAGCGTAATGCCCACAAGAGAGCTCCAATTCGACCAATCAGGTTCTTATATTGTAGCAGTGCCAAAGTCTCAAACATAAGCCTTCAACTCCAGGTTACTATGTTGAACTTCAGTGAGTGCTTGAATTTCCTTTTTCAAAGCTTTCTCACTTGAAATTTCTCCTTCCTTCGAATGAAGCTTTTCTTTTCACTGCCACCATATGTCCAGAGGAAGTTTTACTTCACAATATGCTATCAATCCAAGGCTATATAGGGTATGCAAATCTCTTCCATTATTATTGGTATTTTCTCGATACAGAGAAATATAATTCTCTTGAACATAAAAATTCTTTTGTTTTAAATTTTTTTTTTGTTTAGTTTGCTACAAGATTTATTAAAGATTTTATTACTATTTGATTTTTGTTGGCCAAAAGTTTCAGCTTACAAAGATTATTATCTCATTGAAAATCAGAAATATTCAGGTCTTTCTAGATCTCTAATGGCTATTCCAGGTCTCTGTAATTGTGTTCATATTGTTATTCCATCTTGTTTATACAAAGCAAACAATCCCTCTGTACCACTGGAGCTAGTTCACATGTATTAGAAACCTTAAAAATGATATTTGTTGATCACTTAACATTGATGCTTCTCTGTTTATGTTGACAGGATAATAAAAGTAAAGAAACTGTTTGTTATACGTGTTTCTGGAACTTGTGTTCTTAATTTGAATATAACCTTTTGCTGTACTGTAAGTCTGCGATTGTCCCCCTTATCATATCTAGGTTCATTATTCATACGAGCCCATAGATAACTGAATAGTTGTCACGCCCCAACCCGGAATCACCCGAATGAACGTGAAATAAAATGCTTATAATTCATCAATTTCCCTTTTTTTTCCTCTTTAGAATATGTGCAGGATGGACGCAGTAATTTCAGAAAAAGGATGAACCTCAAATATATAAAAGTCCAAAAATTAGGGTTAGGGTTTTGGAGTTGGGGGAAAGGAAGGAGAAGAAGAGGAGAGGAGGGTGTAAGGAAGAGGAACTGACCCATGAGGGCTTCGGATCCGAGGCCGGCGCCGGAACCGATGAAGCGGCGGAGGTTGCGGACCCACGATATCGACGACGTCGGAGGAAGGAGAGGGAGAGCGCAGAGAAGAGGACGAGCAGAATCCTAACGCTCCTCCTTCGCGTTCTTGTCGATCAAAGATTTTGGATCGTGAGGCCCTCCTCGAAGATTTTGGATCTAGGGTTAGGGTTTTGGGGTTGGGGGAGAGGAGGGAGAAGAAAGGAGGAGAAAGAGAAGACCAGAATGGTTTGGGGGAGAGGCGGGCTACAGCAAAGATTTTGCCAACATATAAACTTAAAAAATATTACAAGTTTGCCACCGCTCTAAATTATTAATAACGCTTTGTTTTATAAACGTTATAAAAAGCCCAGAATTAGTCTAAACCGTCATAGAAAAAAGGTATTTCGAACTTTGATGACGCTTCTTTATCAGCCGTCATGAAATCCACTTATCAAGAGTCATTAAAAGGGTTTTTTGTTGCAGTGTAGTGGCATGGGTGTAATGGACTTCGAGTAGATCATGTCCATATATTAGGTCAAAGGAATTGAGTCGGGGCCGAGGTTCTAATGGGAGTCGGAAAGTATACTGGTACTATGGTAAGGGTTATAGCTAGTCCTTTTTAACCTGAAAGTCGTTGTACAAAAATAGAGTACAAGGGGACGGGTTTGAGTGGGACATGATATACCTAGATGAAGGTGGACTCGTCTAGATTTGTTGGAAGGTAACAGTTGGTCTCGTGCTCCGAATATAAATGACACGGCCGGGGACACTAAATGATCTAAATGGAAAGTGGGAGTCTCTGGAGCACTAATCATCATCCTAATTGAATTTATTCTAATCAATCGGTAATCCTTGCATATCCTAAATTTTGAAGGCTTACAGTCTACCCACCTTAGAGGCTAGGATATGGTGGCAAGGTTTCTGTCACAGGGCTGGCCGATGGTAGCTACACTTGTGTATACAACTATCATTTCCATGGAAATACTCTGTGTCTATCTATTAATTACGAGCTTTCGTCTTTCCAATTGGTAAAAGACAAAAACAATAAAGAGTTCAAGAGAGATGTCACTCAATACAATTACGTGATTCAAAAGCGAATGTATAATTTAAGATGAATTATCAAAGCAGTCGCGAATGAGGTCTTAGAGACATCTACATCTCAATCCACGTAGGGTAATTAGATGAAGAGCGAACCAAATGCATCATGGTTGATCAGACCGTAATACAATGATTCTGATTAGACAATATGTTAGCGGGCGTCCCCAATGAACATATGTCTTGAATCAAGCTTGATAAAAAGAGTAAGCTTGCAAAAACTAGGCTGTAATAACAGCATTGGTCAAGGTAGTCGAAATATAAATAGGCGAGATTTTTGGAAAGGAGGCACAAGTAGTTCGAGTTTTGAGAGAATCAAAGCCTTACCTGGTGTTCTTGCTTATATAGGCATCCTACTATCTTCTATGGTATCCTAAACTTGTAATCCCGTCTGAAGTCATTTTATCGAGGATTATGCCTCATCCGTATATTCTGGCTGTGGTAAACCCTTGGTTCCGTGGTTCAGACGTGATCAGCTATCAGGTACTCTACCTTGTATTGACATAAGGGTATCTAAGATCTAAAGAGGTCAACGCGGACATAGTTTTAGCAATGTTCCATAAACTATGGTTCTAAGAAGGGATTTCATTTCTATGGGTTGTGCCTCGCTAGTGCGCTGTTGGCTGCAGTGAACCCACACTCTCCGCTCTCAGGTAATTGGCGATAGTGCGCTGCTGTCTAGTCATCGCAGTCGTTTAATTACTCTAACTATATTCCGAAGAACGTCAAAGAGCTGCTAGGGATTCGACTTAGTTGACTATGGTAGAAAGCGTAAACACCTGCCTGTAAGTCTCAATCCTTAAAGTAAAAGGTTGACCGGGGGAATTAACTGACGATAAGGAAAATAAGGACATCCTAACATTTATCTCAAATATATCCCAAATAGTTGAAGGAAAAAACTTTGTATCAAATCTAACTCAGGATTCATACAGGAATAACAGAATCAGAAATTATAAACTAGCTTCTTACAGCAAAAGAGAATTTAACATAGACAATTCTATCTTATGATATAAGATTTATATCTAATAAAGCAAAGAAAATTAAATTGTTTATCAAAATTAATGCCTTAATTATAGGCAAGCCTAACATGCCAAGCGAATAGTATATCCACATTGGATCACATTGTCATATCAAGGTATTAGTGTACTATAGGGATCTAGCAAGCCATTTAAATTGCATGGCCTATCTAATAACCTTAACTACCCAACGGTCAATTTGAACAAGGGACTCCTAGTCCTAGTTATCCTCCTAAATCATTTTAATCCTAATGTGAATGAGCATTCCTAGTCGCAGGCTCGCAGTAGTACGACTAATATGGTACTACCACGAGTTCGTACGATTTGCGAAAATCGACCTGCATGGGCCACCACAAAAACTTGTCACGACCCGCACCCTCTTTTTCGGATACGAGACGTGTCCAAGCCAGCCTACGCCGTAGAGTCGGCGGTAGAACGCTGTCAAGCCCGTAAGAAATAAATGCTCAAAAAAATAATATTTGCTGCTCATTCACATTTCTACATTTATCACAATATTTACAACATTTATAATTAAAAAAATACAAGATTTTATAACTAGTGAAAATGGTACAACTGTTTTCTATTTCTAGGTTGACTTCAGCATACCCAAGCCTTCCCAATGCTAAGATTAATCGCAGCTAAACCTAAAAAATGTTGGTTTCCAGTCAGGAATGGAACAAGTACACAAACCGACGGCAATGCGAAAACACAATAGAGTTAACAAGACATGAAAATAACATATGAGATATGAAAACTGGATAGTACTGATGACATAGCACGGTGGAGAAGAAAAAGAAAATAAATAAATAAAAGACATCTACCTATGTGGTGTAAAATATTATTTTCAACATGTAAACGGCTAGGAGGTAAATACGCACACTGCACGTGTCATGTGCAGCTGCTATCATTCACGAAAGACACGGGGGATAGTTCTGGGTAGTCCACATGTCTACTAAGATATTTCCCCTCCCGACTACTCCGTGTGACGAGCGTGTCAACAAGCAGCAAGATATATGTATAGACATAAAATGAAAAGGCTACTATGAATCGAAAGCAATCAGAAAGTGCACTTGCCTGAGGTCCTTAGCTGGTGAAACCAATAATACTACTACTCAAAGAGCCACAATCAGTCAACACATGCAGAAGTCTCCAGATGCTGAAATAAATAGTACCAACATTCTCAGAATAGTCAAATTAGCTAGGATTGCCTGTCCTTAAGTCCAATTCTGGACACAGGGGCAAAACGGTAATTTCGGGCAAAAACGGTATCCGCCGTTGGACCCGCTTTGCACCGAAAAGCGTGCCAGAGTCAACGGTCTCTAAAGTCGTCAAACTATATGTCTACGGATTCGTTTTTCTGATACGAATCCAACCGTATGTCCCGAGTTGGATTCCGGCGGGCCGTGCATAAAATCGCCCGTTGAGTGGGACCGTGGGGACCGCAAAACGACGTACGATTCAACTGTCTCAGAATTGGACCAAACATGGCATACAGGACCAAAAAAATGATACAGTCCTGTTGGCGCAAGTTTCGTCTCGATCTGACGAGCGTGCACAAAGTAATTGGAGAATTTGCAAAGTACATGATACGGTGAATTTCGACGGATACGCATCAAATTCGTCCCGCATACGCGACCAATTTGAATTTCGTCAAAGTCCACACGACCACGAAGCCGTTACGCAGCTTTCGATGCTTACGGTGCGCGACCACGTCGCCCGAAATGGCAGGACACACGTCGTGTGGATGGGTTTCTAAGTTTTCTAAACTATTTTCAAAGTGGTTTTTGCTCAACTTCGAAAACTGATTTCTTTGTGACTACTGTATAAAATCTGAAACTACAAAAAGGGTCATGATCTCCTACATGTTGTCTAACACTCCCTTTAATTAGTTTTGACAAAAGCTTGTTGGATTGCTCAGAATTTGCTCCCAAATAGGGTTACCTGGGTTGGCTATATGTCCTGTTTCGGGACAGTTTTTCGTCTACTTCGAGTCGATTTTCTGGCCGATCTAGCACGTCTATATACAAAGTAATTGAAAGGATGTAGAGACGCATATGTAGGCTTCGTACCTGAGGAGAAAGATCGTGAAATGATCAATCGTGCGTTGTAAAAATGCGTCACGAAGTGGCCTTCCTGGCTGTGATCGTTGCTGTCCCAGTCTGAGCGGCTTGCGCGCTCGCGCGCTCCAGCGCAGTCGCGGCTGCTTGGTCGACAGCCAGAGACGTGCGGCGGCGCGTGCAGGGGGCCCGCGGTCGAGGTCCTGGCACGCAGGTGTAGAGGGTTAGGGTTCTCGTCGAGGACTCTCGGTTCTCTCTCTCTCTATATATATACACGATATATATGAACCAACTGATGCTAAAAACTTAAGGGCTCGGGCTGCTGGCTTTGGGAGCTCGGTTTAGGGGAGTGTCGGCTAGGCCTATGGCCGGGCTGCTACTTATTTCTTATTCCTTTTCTTTTTTTTATTATATCTTCCATATATATTCATACCTACAAATATATGTATACGTATATATTAATACTTACAAATATATGTATACATATATATATATATATATATATATATATATATACAAAAAAAAAAAAAAAAAAAATATATATATATATATATATATATATATACATACAAATATATGTATACATATATATATTTATATATATACTCCTACACGTATATATTTATATACATACATATACACGCATATACCTATATATATACGTATACATATATATAATCACCAAATAATATCTACATACACACCTATATATCTATCTATACCAAATATGTGACCCTATATTTTCCTATATATATGTATATATCAATAAGAAAATACTACATTCCTCTTCATATTATATTTATACAAACATTTATATAAATACCTATATATTTATTATACGTATATTTATATTTACACAAACATACACATATATTTAATATATATACACTTGTATATATACATGCACATATATATAATATTTGTACAATTACAAGTACATATTTTATATAATTCCAGTACACCTATATATCCAAAACTGCATCAATATAATAATATAAAAATATTTTATCCAATAGAATATCGATTCAGTAATAATAAAATTTATTAATAACCATAAAATAATAAAATAATAAGCTAATTAATTATTTATAAAATATAATAATTACCATTTTAAATCAATTAAATTAAAATATTTCAAAAATTTCGGGAACGGGAGCTACAGAGAAAGACCAGGAGGTCATCAGCATAGATGAGATGAGTAACAGGGGGCTCGATCCTCCTGAGCAACGTGACCAGCCTCCCACTGTGAACCGCCTTATCCATCAGGAAGGTGAAGTACTCCATGACAAGTGTGAACAAGTAGGGTGACAGGGGGTCGCCTTGTCGGAGTCCTCAGTTGCTGCGGAAGAACCCATACGGAGTACCTTGGATAAGTACAGAGAAGGTAGGGGTCGAGATGCACTCTCTAATCCTCGCAACCCATCGCTCGTCGAATCCCATGGCTAGCATCAGGTGGCGCAGAAAGTCCCTATTGACCATGTCATAGGCCTTTCTCAGGTCCAGCTTCACATATGCCTTCTCCCCTCCTAGTTTATTGAACCCTCTCACCATCTCATGTGCCAGAAGACTGTGCTCAGCAATTGATCTCCCTTTGGGAAAGTCGCCTGGTTCGGAGAGACCAAGTCCTGCATAATCCCCTCCATGCGTCGACACATAAGGTACGTAATTATTTTGTAAAGATAATTATAGCACGCTATAGGCCGAAAGTCCGCCAGCGAGGTCGCTCCTTCTTTCTTCGGCACAAGGGTCAGGAAGGTATGGTTAAGCTCCTTCAGCAACTTCCTCTCAGAAAAGTATTCCTGGACTGCCTCGAGCACCGGTATCTTCAGGGCATCCTAGAGGCATTTCTAGAACCTACTGCTGAAGCCATCCGGCCCCGGAGCCTTGTTGGGATCCGCCTTGTTGATGGTAGCCTCCACCTCCTCCAGAGTGACCGACGCTAGTAACTGGTTATTCCTATAGGCCTTCACCAGTTTCTTCGTAATGATATCCAGAAACACAGAGAGATAGTCAGTCTGAAAATATAACTCTGAGTAGTACCTGACAGCCTCCTTTTGGATCTTCGACGGCTCTCCAACCCGTTTGCCCTCACCATCAAGCAGATGGGAGAGACTATTTCTATGTTGTCTTGTCCGAATCACATCATAGAAGAACTTGGAGCAACGGTCCCCTTCTTTAAGCCAGGAGCATTTAGTGCGCTGGGCCGCACTAATCTTCTTTTGCAGTCAGAGGATGTTGACTTCCCTAATCAGATCCTTCTTCCGTTCTGCTAAGGATCCATCCCGTATATCAGTTTGCATGGCATTCTGGATGGCCCTAAGTTTCGCATCCTTGTCTTCCAGGGAAGGCTTGGGCATCCTCTTCACCCAACTTCGGATAGTCTTCTTCATGCACTTGAGGATGTGAACCATACGGAACTGAGCCGTACACCCTTGCTGGCTAAGAAGACCCTCTCCTATAGCCTCGGCGTAACCTCCAGAGAGAAACCAGCTGTTGTTGTACCGAAAAGGCCGTGACTTCCAGGTAGGCCGTTCTATGAAGCCGACCCTGATAGGGAAATGATCGCTCGTCCCAGCAGCCAGGCCCTCTGCCACAGAATTAGAGAAGCGCAGAAACCACTCCCCATTTCCCAGAGCTCTGTCCAGCTGACAAACAACTCTGTTGGTAACAGCTTTGTTATGATAGGTCTAGATGTGCCCCATTTTAAAGGCCCAATTGAGGAAGACACCTCTGAAAATCATACAGGATCGGATCTGGGATCGGTCTGCCTCCCACCTTCTCCCTTCTGTGGAGGAGAGCATTGAAATCACCCATCAAGAGCAGTAGAAGACGCAAGGAGTCAGCAGTAGTAGCCAATGTGGCTATATCTTGCCAAAGGCCCTTCCGACGTCGCCTGTCATTGTGGTCATAGACCAGCCCAAGCAAGAACCGAAAGCCACCATTATTAGAGAGGAAGATGGCTACCATCTGCTCTGACATCAAGACCAGATCCCCATTTCAGCTGTTGCTATTCCATCTGATCCAAATCCTAGCCATGTCGCAAAGCACCAGATTATGAAGTTGGGCCCAATGAAGGGAAAGTCCATCGAGATAATATCTTCTCTCCTTTATTCTTAGTCTCCAGTAATACAAAGATGTCATACTTTCCTCTGCGCAGGACCTCATAAATCTCTCTCCATCTCCCTAAGGAGCATGCACCCCTTACGTTCCAGACAATAACCGCCATTAATTATTAAGTGGGTGGGTCCCTGAAGACCTTCTGGACCAGTACTCGGGGATGGTACCACGTCCGTCAATGTTATGTCCTCCTCCAACCCAGGATGGTGGTATGCTGAATCACCATTTGGGAGAGCATCAGGGCCCAAGCCGGGTTGTCCACATAAAACGGCTTGTCGTGGCCAGGCAAACTGCCCTCCTCCCGGGGGCGCCTATCACAGAGAGGACCAGCATGTCTCTTCCTGCTATAGACTCGCTCCTCGGGTATAACTCCTTCTCCTCTTTGCTCTCGATCTGATGCCATCATGCCTATGGTAACCATACTCCTCTGTACAAAAAAAGTAATCATAGCCCCGCTGGGGTGTACCTTCTGAGGTGATATAAGCACCATAGCCCCACTGGGGTGAACTGTCTGAGGTGAGATAGTCCGACACAGCTCGCTGGCATCCTCCATCCGTCGGTCCACCTCCTATAGTACCCCCATCAGCTCCTTCGTCCCCGCTAGCAGTCTCCATCTTCCTAGATGATCCAGGTTCCTCCGCTGACTCTAGAGTGGTCCCCATCTTCTGTCTTCCGGTAGAGCAAGTACTGGCGAGGTGTCTGAAACATGCACAGTGTGAACATGCATGTGGGTACCCATTCATACTTAACTTTTTGGGTCAGAACCTCTTCAGATGGGACCTCATACACCAACATGCTCGGGAGCTCTCTACCAGTCCTGATCTCCACGAACATCCGAACATATATCAGCCTCGATCGAAAAGTTGTAGCATCATCATCCTTGATCGGTTTGCCCACCAAGCTGGCGAGCCTCATAAGCAAGGGGATGCTCCAGTATCTGACTGGAAACTCCGGAAAGTGGATCCAAATTGGGATAGCATTGAGGACTTCCTTCTCACAATGCAGTTCCCAAGTCTACTCTTTCAGAATGATCAACCTGCCATCAAATGTCCAAGGCCCTCCTTGGATGATCCTGGCGACATCCTCCGCCAGTCGAAACTTCACATTGTAGAAGCCATTCTTCCTCGCAAATATCTACATGCTTCCTTTAGGATGCCAAACGCGTGCCGCATACTCCCGGATTTGCCCATAGAAGAGCTTGTTCCCCAGTCGTACAGGACCAATGTTTTTTTCCATAAAGGTGTCACCTTCGCTATCTCCTCCGTAGAGAACGAGGCTTGAAATCCACTCCTTACCATATTTGGTGGCACATACTCCATTAATGCTGGGTATTTGGGTCCAACTGGCTTACATATGTCAGCCCAGGACTTCCCCACGGGGTGGAAGGAAGTCCCCTGGGACCATGGAGCAGCACCATGTAGGGATGGCACTATGCCCTGGCCCCCTAAGTCAACAGATTTTTCTTTTCTTTTATCCGACGCCGACGTCTTGGGGCACCACCCAACCGATCTTCCACCAGCACTGTTCCCCGTTTAGGGGGCCCGAGGCCATGGGGCGTCTTCCGCTTCTCCGAACCATCACCCGTTCTCCTGTCAGAGGAGTAGTGCACCTTTATGTGAGACACCGCACCACCCTCCTTTCCCGCACATGTCACGACCCGCTCCCAAATAACCGGATACGAGTCGGACACGCCCAGCCTTTGTCGTTAGACACGACAAAGTAAGCTGTACCAATCTAGGGAGAACTATCCAGATATCAAGGCAATATGAAAACACAGCATCTATAAATGTATCCCAGAGTAAAGTACAATATCAGAATTTATTACATTCTAGAATGACAGAAAGTCTACTAGTCTCAATACATAGAAATAATAGAGAAAAACTAAGGAAGCACTAGGCTTCCGCAGGCTCTAAGTCATGAGCAGCACCAGCTAGCTCTCCTGCATCAATAGGCTCCTCACCATAGAATGTGTCGCACAAGGCCTCCAACTCACCTGTAACTTATCCAGTCAGGAGTAGAGCTAGTATATCCAGAGAAATGAACATGTACATCATGGTATGAATCAAAAAAATAAGAATAAATGTAAAGTACAGAAAATGAGAACAAGACATGAAACTGAGTAAGAATACTGAAAGTAAAATAGGGAACATGGTAAGAGTCCGGAGCATGAAATACAAACTGAACATGAAGTATAACCTGAATATGAAATACAACCTGAACATGAAATACAACCATGAAATCCTGAAATACAAACTGAATTCTGACATGTGCAATAATAAAATACATCTAGATTGTGATCGGCTTGGGTAGATGCAATGAACCTGAAATGGCACGGCTTTGGCCCTGCGTGCACGGTACGGGACCCAAGCTATTCACATGAGTAGTAATAGGGTTTGATCACATATCTATAGTATTTCCCCTCCCAGACGCAAATGATACATGGAACATGAAACCAGACAATATCGTGAACTATCGTGTCATTAAGGAGATACAAGAAGGGATATGAAGACATGAGAAATGAACAAATCAGAGGAGTATACTTGCCTGGCTCAGGGTGACCAAGAAAGAGTCGTAAAGCTGGATATCCTCCTGTTTATGAATTTACAATTTATAAGTTAACCATGCAAAGTAATTATTTCTAATCTAGAATTTACTGAACAAAATCCTTAGTTTATACTAATTCTATTTAAGTCCTATTAATCTCACATTTGTACATCTAAAGTAATGTCTATACACAACCTAATATGTGAGACAATAATTCACTCTTCAAAATTACTCAATTTGATGTAACAAGGTCCTTAAAATGGTCAACATCTATATGGTACTACATGTTCTATTTAGGAGGAAAATAATAGGGCATATCCATTATTTCCAAGATAGGACTGAACTGCCCTGCCCATCCTTCACTCAAACTCACAGTTATTCACAACATAACCAAGATCAAGTAGTCCCTAAGCTGGACACTAACTGCCAGTGTAATAGTTCAGCCCTAAATAAACAATATCAGTCCCAAAGCAGGACTGGTACACAGTCCAGTCAAACAGGGATCAACCTAGCTTATACAATATTTAGTCATCATTCCTAAACTGAGTTTTCACTCAATGATGAGCCAGGAAGAGCCAACCATCAGTCCAAAATGTGAAGTCATGTACCATGTCAAATGTGTACTCAGTATCCTATCACAGGTTCCAGGAATGCCTAATCAGATGTTCCTGTCTCAGTCCTTAACAGTCCAATAACAGTCTAAAACTAACCAATATGAGTTCAAGACTCAGTCTCCTATCCAAATCCAATGCCAGTCTAATATCAAGACATAACAGTCTATAACAGGGATTTACAATCAGTCCAAGAATACAGTTTACCTAAGAACGTGTTGGTGCATATCAGTAAAAGGGGTTGAAATGATTTCAATGACCATTGAATCCTACTGATAACTGTAAAGTACTGAAATTCGAAAATGTTCACACAATTCAGTTATAGTCATCAGTTATCTAATAAAGCTATCCTTCTATAACTTCCTGACCAACCCTTTGCCAACAATTAATTCCAGGAACTGACCAGACAGGGAGAGAATGCAGAGTAAAATCCTGAACAGTCGTGTCTCTCCCTTTAAGATATCGAATTTCTCATGAAGCAGTATAGCAAAATAATGAATTCATAAGAATTCACCCTACAGTCCCAGGTACCTATAGATTAACATTCATCTCAGTATTACAGGTAAATCTATCTTTCTAACATGGCATGAAACTGCCCCTAATGAAATCAGTTTATCAATCCATAGTTTATACTCAGGTTTGAGAAACCAAATCCTAAATTTGAACATTAAAACTTAGTCCTTATCAACAGGGAAAACAATTCATTAGTTGATACAACCAAGTGTCCCAGGGAACCAAAACAGGTCTAGGTGTTCAGGAACCAATTCCCAGGTATCACAAACTCAAGTGACAGGATGAGTCCTCAGGAATTTGAATACAGTGGTTCCAAGGTAACCCAGTTCATAAATTCACATGTCCCTAAATCCAAATAAAATGACATCTAAAAGTTAACAGGAAGAAATCTACTGTTCCACACATAGAAATCCATATATGAAAGCACATATAAATTCAAATACGAAATCACATATCCATCCATATATGAAGACACATAGAAATCTATATATGAAAGCACATATAAACTCATATATGTAATCACACATAACAGGGTTCTCAGTTTAAAACACAAGGATTAGTTGAAATCATAGGCTAATTAACAGTCAGTCCATTATCAGGACATCACTATGGTTCCCAACCACTGCTATACTGTCCAGTACAGTGTACTGAGACATCCCATGTTCCTGTGTACCAAGGAGTTCTGATACAAGGTGTTAAGCCAATATCTCACAGCAAACAACTCCACCTATCTTGTAGATCATAACCTGTAAGCCCCCTGAATTTTAGGGTTTATTTTTATTTTTCTAAATAAATTATTTTCGATAAGTGTTTTATTATTTAATTGTTTTTTATCATTAATGTACCTTTCCATGACTTTGACTTCTGGAGCGTTAGGGATACCAATCTCTGTAAACTCTCTGCACGAGTTTTAAAGTAGACAAGATTATCTTCTTTTTGATATATCGTGTCCCACTTGAACTCGTTCCCTTGTGCTCTTTTTGTATCGCGCAACTTCGGGTCAACTTAGACCAATTAACAGTTGAATAATTATTCTCACTTTTATCTTTGATCATCGTTTACACGTTACCGTGACTTTTAATTTAGGAGCACCAGACCAGTCGTTTTCTCAGTATCAACTTCTCATGAATGATCTACTCGAGATGTGCTTTACCCATAACCTTCTTGTCCCACTCAGACACTCCATTTTGTGCTCCATTTCCTTCGCACAATTTCGGGTTAATTTAGGCTGATTTATTTTCTACCGTGAAACCTGATTTATTTTCCAATTTAATTTCGGGATCCTGATTTATTGTTCCATTTCCCATTTATTGGAGTCCCCGCATGTTATTTATTTATCCGTGAACATAAATACCCATTTTAATTCAATTATTGCATCCGGTTCGATTTTGACCCGACCCAGTTCGCCCGAACCCGAACCCATGCTCCATGTTGCCCTTTTCATGACTGCCCAAATACCTTACATAATTTTCCTATTTCTCCTATTTTGAAAATATCTCTCCCTCTCTCTATTTTACAAATATCTCATATATATATATATATATAAAATATATATATATATATATATATATATATATATATATATATATATATATATATATATATATATACATATATATATATATATATACATATATATATATATATCTAACTCTCTCTTCTATTATTTACTACACACACCTCACCATCTCTCAACCAGCACACATGCCCCCCCACATGGCCGACTTCTTTCTCTCTCATTCCTATAATATCTATATCTCTCTCTCTATTCTCACTCTCTCACTTCCTATATATAACATATATACACACACACCTACACAAATCTCACTCTCTCTCCCTCTCTCTCAACAGCACGCACCCCCCCTCTAAGCTACGGCCGAGCATCACCACCACCCTCACCATCCTTCTCCCAACAGCCTCCACCTCCTCCTCTATTCTTTATCACCATCTTCACCACCCTCACAAACCATCCCCACCATCAATACCACTCCATAACCAACACCATCTCCACCACCATCACCGCACGCCATCACCGACGCCGCCCCGCCGCATGCATCCGCGCCGCCACGGCCACCACCGCCGGGCAGCCATCACCGCCGTATCGCAGCGCACGCTCGCGCACAGCAGCTTGCTGCACAGCAGCAGCAGCTGCAGTAACAGCCGCAGTGGCTACCGCACCACCACGCACGACCACCCCGGTCGGCCCCCGCCACCGGCGAGACCCCCCTAGGCGTGCGAGCCTTCGGCGAGCCACCCCGGGGCTAGCGCCTCCCTTCCCGACGTGTGAAACACACTATTTGTGCATTTACGTCAAAATTTCGTCGACGCATGCGGGGGAAAGTTTCAGAAATTATATTTCGGAACAGCAACTTCACGCGTGTTTTTTGAGAGATCCGACCGTTGGATCGGCGAACTCCTTGCTCCGTCGTAATCTCGGTATATAGCTCTTCACTTCCCTCAATTTTCGTCCGTTAATTTCGTCGTTTGATACCTCAAAACTGGCCACCAAGTTGACGTTTTAAATTGAACTGTTTTTGGACAGTTTCATGGAGCCGACTTCGTCAGCTCGTATCTTCGTCGTCGCATCTCCGGTTAGCACGCTACCAGTTCCTGTGCATAGCTGGTATAACCCTCTTCCTGCCTTCTTTAGGTTTCGTTTCATTTTAAGCACGTTCGGTTGGTCGAATTCGACGCCAAAGTTGGCCGTCCGAATTTTTTAATTTTCACTTGTTAAATTCCATTTTTGAACCCGGGACTCCGAATTCAATTTCTGACACCACCAGTAGACTCATGGAATCGTTCTGGCATATTTTGAAATAAAATTTGCTTGATTTGGAGAACGTGGGCCCTGGCACACATTTCGGTGCAAAGCGGGTCCCATTTTTTGCGTCAATAGGTCATTTTGAGATCGGCTCATTGGAATCCAATTCCGGATATACCGTTGAGTTCGTATCGTCATTCTGGACTCGTTGACATATAATTTGCTGAATTTTGAAGACATTTGCTCCGGCACGCATTTCGGTGCAAACCGGATACCAAGTGTCTCAACGTATCATTTTGAGATCGGCACATCGGAATCATATTTCGGACATACCGTTGGGTTTGTATCATCATTCTGGATTTGTGGACATATAATTTGCTAGGTTTTGTAGACTTTTATTCTGATACGTTTTTCGGTACAAAGTGTGTCCAACGGCGGACATCATTTTTGATCCAAAATTACCGTTTTGCCCCTGTGTCTAAATTGGACTTATGGGTAGGCTGTCCTAGCTAATTTGATCGTTCTGGACACGTTGGTGATATTTAATTTATCATCCGACAACATCTGTAGATTTTGTTTCTGAGTCATTCCTTAATTTATAATTATTTATTTTTCAGAAATTGTTACTTTCTAGTTTTGAATTTTTATATATATTTTAATTTTTGTAAAAATTTGGGAAAAATTGTATTTAAATATTATGTTAATTTATCTAATTTATTATAGTTTTTCCAGCATTTAATAAGTACTTTTGGTATTTTATAAAAATGGGAAAACAGAACTCATTTTCAGGATTCATATGTTTGCTGATTTTTAATAAATATTTATGAGGTTTTATAAATTCCAGAAAAATTAGTATAAATTCTATAATTAACAAGGATTATTTTGGTACTTTATTTTATATATAATTGAGCTTTTTGTCTATCTCAAAAATTGTTGGAACTCAGTGTACAGTTTGATTTAATTATTGAATAATTACGACTTGCAACTTTTTGTGTTGTTTTGTGTTTTAGTAGTATCGGACCTCACCCCGCACTAGTGTAAAGACCTTAGGAAATTAGTTTGTGTATAGTGGCACTCCACATTAGACTTTTATGCTAGGTCCCCACTTAGTTAGTGTCCAGTTAGGAGTCGTGTCTCACCACTAGTGTATTATTGAACATAGCTTAGAACTGAGTTTGTATATCATCATTGACAGGATACCGAACATCTATATCTTCATACTAGTATTCTTGCTTTGCTCGAGGCAAGTACATCTACAAACTCATTTACTGTCTTTTAATGCTAGAACATGTATTAACCCTGTTAAAATACTGATCCTTGAGGTAACAAGCTATGTCTTCACATGTTGTATTACTTACAGTACCTGACATGCTTAGGATAGTTCTTAAATCTTCACATGTTTCTTACTGGTTCTCAGTACATGTTTCACTATGCTTTATACTACTCGGAATATTCACATGTTTCATACTGTTCCTAGTACCGGCCATGCTTATATTACTCCCAGTATCTCTCACATGTTTTTACTGTTCTCGTATCTCTCACATGATAGAATATAGGTTATGGGGAAACTGATAGTTGAGTACGTGATCATGCCCCCTACTCGTACGTACGTACCGAGCAAGGTTGACATTTTATGTATACCTTGTCGTAGGTGCACCAGCTGTATTTCTACGTATGTATAACTATCGCTTGTTTTACTTGTACGGAAGTACATTTTAGATACTTGTACCACAGTACATTTTACACCTATTGACCGATCACGTACCTGCTACAGTTTTAAATATTACATATGCATCTGTCTCTATGACATATGTGTCCTTGCCATGATAGACTATGGGTTATGCCATGTTCCCTATGATACTATGATACTGTGATTCCAGTCATACCATGATTCCAGTTATGCCATGTTTCCTACATTACTATGATACTGTGATCCCAGTTGTACCATGAGGCCATGTTTTCCAGTATTTCCTGTTTTATAGACTTATCACACCATGTTTCTTGTTGTACATCTCTTTCATTATATGTTCAGTACTTTAGTTGTAGAGGTTGTACTTGCTTCCGTCCTGACAGGATAACGTTGTAGGTTCACTTTTCGAGAAGGAAATGCTATGTGTTACATGTTATGGCACTGATTTTGAGGACCTGGCCTTAGCTCCAGAAGAGGCCCCAGCAGGTAACCTTGCTTAGTTATTTTCATATGTTTTGAGACTGAGACTTTGGTATGTTCTTATATTTGGATACTGGACTTTGTCTCCAGTTAGATACATTGGAAGTGTATTATTAAGTCTGTGCTTATGTTGCCTTCGCTTATAGATGCTATGTTGTGATGAACCTTAAATGTGATTTTAGAACTGTTAGCTGCTTAGATCCTTTATTGTTTATTCTAGAATAGCTTACTGCGCTTTAACCAAGCGTAGGCTGGACATGGCTCGGCCCGGCCCAACAATTTGGGTATCGGGTCGTGACATATTTTTTTGGCGGCCCATGCAGGTCCAGACTTAAGTTGTTTGGTTATGTTATTGTACCAAGCATGCCTGTAATTAGGATCTATGACAACTTGTTAATACTAGGAATAACATTTAGAACACCTAGAGGATTTCTAGGATTGTAACATAGGAGAACTCATCACAGCATAGGACCATTAGCTATAATTAGCCTCTTGTTTGTAATTCAGTGGGTTAGAATTTTGACCAGAATAGTACCCTTGGGATGACCCCTAAGGATCTCACTCTAATCTTACCTAGAAACCTGTTTCTACTTATTTCCAGTTGCTCTTTCTTAAAATTCGTTGTTGAATTGATTTCTGATTTTCGTTGTTAACTTTGATCTTGCATCATGATAAATTTTGTGGATTGAATTATGATATATCTTGATAAGGTAAACGTCGGCTTTAGTTATGAAGTTTAGAATTTATCGCAGCCATATTAGCTGGTATAACAAAAACATAGAGCATGATTTCGGATATACTTATCTTAGTTATGAAATTTATATTTTCTCACAGCCATACCGGTTGGCGTGGCGAGGATTCTAGATAACATGATTAGAAGATGTATCCCTTAGTTATGACTCTATTGTTTATTGCATATAAGCTTACTGGTGTGGCAAAAATTCTGGCAACATGATTTTAGGAAGACGTGTATGGTTATCAGATCGTATCTTAACTTGGTTTACTTCGTTATGACCGAATGAGCAAGAATAAATTCTTATTATTATCATTCTACCCCGTCTTGATTAACTTTGCGCTATCTACATCTACAACTAGGATTACAGGTTCTCTAGGACTCTCCAATAGGATTGCTTTCATGTTATCTTTTTGGACATAATTATTTTTGTGTTCCATTTTTCCTATAACTTGACTAAACCCTTCTTCGTTAATCTCTTGGGTAATTCTTCTCGTTATGCATCTCGTTGTCTTCGTACCATTCTTGGAGATATTCCAATAAACTTTTCTGTCTTGCTCGACCTTTAACTTGTTTGGACACTGTTATGGATTGCTTGACCCAGTCTTAGGCCTTGTTACCTTCTATTTTATAGACGACCGAAATAGCCAAACCTTGTTAACTGATTCTGTATTATAACTATAGATGTATTGTGTGATTATGATAAATACTTTTCTTAGGGATTGGTTAGATTAAGTTTATAGGACGAGTATAAGTGACTAACTGTAGTAGACTTGGAAAACCAATAAGAACGATTGTATTGATAGTATGACTTGATGATAGGGTATCTAAGATGGAATAATGAGATATTATATTGTTGTGATTATAGAATGAGGATCCGAATCATGTACTTACAAATTGAGGATTTAGCATTTGTAGAATTTTGGTTGGTTACCTATAGCTAATTACATGTGATTAGAGGGTAGATCGATATGTGGAATGGTATAGAATAAATTAGAATGAGTTATCGTATTGCGTACGAGATCGGAAAGATATCAGTTAAAAAGACAAGGAACGAGACAAAGACATATGTACTTTGGTAATTAATAAATCGGGAGTTTTGAAATCAAGGATTTATATTCGGAGGACTTGTTGAGTAAAATGAAGAAGGCTCTACGCCAAGGATAGAAATTGAACGTATGATTTCAAGGAGAAACTGTAGGAAGGGATTGATGACAAATGATACTAAGGGCCTGTGGATTGATTGAATATGGATACTTAGGATATGATAAGGAAATCAAGTATTTACAATTGAGGTTGGAAATATGGTCGATGATTAAGCATTTTAGGCTTATAAACATACCCAGAGAAGGACCTATAGTTTAGGGTATACATAAATGTTTCATGTTAGTATGGAAGATTCTAAAGGATGTATGACGTAGTTTATGATAAAAGGACTTTGTTGAACCTGAACCAAAAAGATGGTAAAGAGAAAGGAAGAGATGATTACAAGGGTAGCAGTTAGAGTATCGTAGCCAGAGCAGCTACATGTTATAGTTTGACCTATTGGATGATTTTTAATTTCGAGGACGAAATTCTTGTAAGATGGGTAGGATGTAAGCCCCCTGAATTTCAGGGTTTATTTTTATTTTTCTAAATAAATTATTTTCGATAAGTGTTTTATTATTTAATTGTTTTTTATCATTAATGTACCTTTCCATGACTTTGACTTCTGGAGCGTCAGGAATACCAATCTCTGTAACTCTCTTCACGAGTTTTGAAGTAGACAAGATTATCTTCGTTTTGATATATCGTGTCCCACTTGAACTCGTTCCCTTGTGCTCTTTTTGTATCGCGCAACTTCGGGTCAACTTAGACCAATTAACGGTTGAATAATTATTCCTACTTTTATCTTTGATCATCGTTTGCACGTTATCGTGACTTTTAATTTAGGAGCACCAGACCAGTCGTTTTCTCAGAACCAACTTCTCATGAATGATCTACTCGAGACGCGCTTCACCCATGACCTTCGTGTCCCACTCAGACACTCTATTTTGTGCTCCATTTCCTTCGCACAATTTTTGGGTTAATTTAGGCCGATTTATTTTCTACCGTGAAACCTGATTTATTTTCCAATTTAATTTCGAGACCCGACATCGATCCAACCTAGTCGACCCAAAGTATGGATGTGGCCCACACGAAGCCTACTACCCACGTGAAACTTGTGTCCCATTTATTGGAGTCCCCGCATGTTATTTATTTATCCGTGATCATAAATACCCATTTTAATTCAATCATTGCACCCGGTTCGATTTTGACCCGACCCGGTTCGTCCGAACCCGAACCCATGCTCAATATTGCCCTTTTCATGACTGCCCAAATACCTTACATAATTTTCCTATTTCTCCTATTTTGTAAATATCTCTCCCTCTCTCTATTTTACAAATATCTCATATATATATATATATATATATATATATATATATATATATATATATATATATATATATATATATATATATATATATATATATATATATATATATATATATACACATATATCTAACTCTCTTTCTTCTATTATTTACTACACACACCTCACCATCTGTCCACCAGCACACATGCTCCCGCCTACATGGCCGACTTCTTTCTCTCTCATTCCTATAATATCTATATCTCTCTCTCTCTCTATTCTCACTCTCTTACTTCCTATATATAACATATATACACACACACCCACACAAATCTCACTCTCTCTCCCTCTCTCTTAACAGCACGCATACCCCCCCCAAGCTGCGGCCGAGCATCACCACCACCCTCACCATCCTTCTCCCAACAGCCTCCACCTCCTCCTCCATTCTTCATCACCATCTTCACCACCCTCACAAACTATCCCCACCATCAATACCACTCCATAACCAATACCATCTCCACCACCATCACCGCACGCCATCACCGACGCCGCCCCGCCGCGTGCAGCCGCACCGCCACGGCCACCACCGTCGGGCAGCCGCCGCCACCGCATCGCAGAGCGCGCTCGCGCGCAGCAGCTTGCTGCACAGCAGCAGCAGCTGCAGTAGCAGCCGCACCACCGCGCACGACCACCCCGGTCGGCCCCCGCCACCGGCGAGACCCCCTAGGCGCGCGAGCGTCCGGTGAGCCACCCCGGGGCCAGCGCCTCCCTCCCCGACGTGTGAAACACACTATTTGTGCATTTACGTCGAAATCCCGTCGACACGCGCGGGAAAAAGTTTCAGAAATTGTGTTTCGGGACAGCGACTTCACATGTGTTTTTTGGGAGATCCGACCGTTGGATCGGCGAACTCCTTACTTCGTCGCAATCTCGGTATATAGCTCTTCACTCCCCTCAATTTTCGTCCGTTAATTTCGTCGTTTGATACCTCAAAATTGGCCACCAAGTTGACATTTTAAATTGAACTATTTTTGGACAGTTTCGTGGAGCCGACTTCGTCAGCTCGTATCTTCGTCGTCGTGGCTCCGGTTGGCATGCTGCTAGTTCCTGTGCGTAGCTGGTATAACCCTCTTCCTGCCTCCCTTAGGTTTCGTTTCATTTTAAGCACGTTCGGTTGGTCGAATTCGACGCCAAAGTTGGCCGTCCGAATTCTTTAATTTGTACTTGTTAAATTCTATTTTTGAACCCGGGACTCCGGATTCAATTTCTGACACCACCAGTAGACTCGTGGCGTCGTTCTGGCATGTTTTCATATAAAATTTGCTTGATTTGGAGAACGTGGGGCCTGGCATGCATTTCGGTGCAAAGCGGGTTCCACTTTTTGCGTCAACGGGTCATTTTGAGATCGGCTCATCGAAATCCAATTCCGGATATACCATTGAGTTCGTATAGTCATTCTAGACTCGTTGACATATAATTTGCTGAGTTTTGAAGACATTTGCTCCGGCACGCATTTCGGTGCAAACCGGATACCAAGTGTCCGCGTCAACGTATCATTTTGAGATCGGCACATCGGAATACTATTTCGGACATACCGTTGGGTTCGTATCATCATTCTGGATTCGTGGACATATAATTTCCTAGGTTTTGTAGACTTCTATTTCGACACGTTTTTCGGTGCAAAGTGTGTCCAACGCGGACATCATTTTGATCCAAAATTACCGTTTTGCCCCTGTGTCTAAATTGGACTTATGGGTAGGCTATGCTAGCTAATTTGACCGTTCTGGACATGTTGGTGATATTTATTTTATCATCCGACAACATCTGTAGATTTTGTTTATGAGTCATTCCTTAATTTATAATTATTTATTTTTCAGAAATTGTTACTTTCTGGTTTTGAATTTTTATATATATTTTAATTTCTGTAAAAATCTAGGAAAAATTATATTTAAATATTATGTTAATTTAGCTAATTTATTATAGTTTTTCCAGCATTTAATAAGTGCTTTTGGTATTTTATAAAAATGGGAAAACAGAACTCATTTTCAGGATTCATATGTTTGCTGATTTTTAATAAATATTTATGAGGTTTTATAAATTCCAAAAAATTAGTATAAATTTCTATAATTAACAAGGATTATTTTGGTACTTTATTTTATATATAATTGAGCTTTTTGTCTATCTCAAAAATTGTTGGAACTCAGTGTACAGTTTGATTTAATTATTGAATAATTACGACTTGCAACGTTTTTGTTGTTTTGTGTTTTAGTAGTATCAGACCTCACCCCGCACTAGTGTAAAGACCTTAGGAAATTAGTTTGTGTATAGTGGCACTCCACATTAGACTTTTATGCTAGGTCCCCACTTAGTTAGTGTCCAGTTAGGAGTCGTGTCTCACCACTAGTGTATTATTGAACATAGCTTAGAACTGAGTTTGTATATCATCATTGACAGGATACCGGACATCTATATCTTCGTACTAGTATTCTTGCTTTGCTCGAGGCAAGTACATCTACAAACTCATTTATTGTCTTTTAATGCTAGAACATGTATTAACCCTGTTAAAATACTGATCCTTGAGGTAGCAAGCTATGTCTTCACATGTTGTATTACTTACAGTACCTGACATGCTTAGGATAGTTCTTAAATCTTCACATGTTTCTTACTGGTTCTCAGTACATGTTTCACTATGCTTTATACTACTCGGAATATTTACATGTTTCATACTGTTTCCAGTACCGGCCATGCTTATATTACTCCCAGTATCTCTCACATGTTTTTACTATTCTCGTATCTCTCACATGATAGAATATGGGTTATGGGGAAACTGATAGTTGAGTACGTGATCATGCCCCCTACTCGTACGTACGTACCGAGCAAGGTTGACATTTTATGTATACCTTGTCGTAGGCGCACCAGCTGTATTTGTACGTATGTACAACTATCGCTTGTTTTACTTGTACGAAAATACATTTAGATACTTGTACCATAGTACATTTTACACCTATTGATCGATCACGTACCTGCTACAGTTTTAAACATTACATATGCATCTGTCTCTATGACATATGTGTCCTTGCCATGATAGACTATGAGTTATGCCATGTTCCCTATGATACTATGATACTGTGATTCCAGTCATACCATGATTCCAGTTATGCCATGTTTCCTACATTACTATGATACTGTGATCCCAGTTGTACCATGAGGCCATGTTTTCCAGTATTTCCTGTTTTATAGACTTATCACACCATGTTTCTTGTTGTACATCTTTTTCATTATATGTTCAGTACTTTAGTTGTAGAGGTTGTACTTGCTCCCGTCCTGACAGGATAACGTTGTAGGTTCACTTTTCGAGAAGGAAATGCTATGTGTTACATGTTATGGCACTGATTTTGAGGACCTGGCCTTAGCTCCAGAAGAGGCCCCAGCGGGGAACCTTGCTTAGTTATTTTCATATGTTTTGAGACTGAGACTTTGGTATGTTCTTATATTTAGATACTGGACTTTGTCTCCAGTTAGATACTTTGGAAGTGTATTATTAAGTCTGTGCTTATGTTGCCTTCGCTTACAGATGTTGTGTTGTGATGAACCTTAAATGTGATTTTAGAACTGTTAGCTGCTTAGATCCTTTATTGTTTATTCTAGAACAGCTTATTGCGCTTTAACCAAGCGTAGGCTGGACATGGCTCGGCCCGGCCCAACAATTTGGGTATCGGGTCGTGACATAACCTGCCATCCCAATCCTATCTAACAGTCTTAGAGACAATGTAAACTCAGGAAACATAAGGGTGGTATGAACAAATTAAGACAGTGATAACCTAGTCCATAAATCATTGCTCTGAATTCAGTTAACACCCCAAGCCTAAATTCACCTCATCATTACTCGATTCCATTTAAACTATCAATCATGAGATTTAATATTTGACTAAATTCAGACATGAAACAACAATCTACTCCTAATCTATTCTTCTGCATCTAACAATCTGAGTTGCAAGGGTTAGAAGATTTTACTTTTAGATAGCCTTGGGTTGATGTCTCGATGACACAACCTTCAGTGCTTGGAGAGGGTTCTCGTGTCCAACTGATCTGAAATCTGTGTCAACCAAAGAACAAAGGATTATCATATTGACACATCCTTTCCTGACACAACAGATGAGTCGATTGATCACACTAGCCTATCTAGAATCAATCTAAGGGAATTGAGACAAGGTGATCAATCTCACCAGGCTCAATTGGTTGGGTAAAACAATAAAACGGTTGGAGTTCTCGATCCACCAAATCGTTCGAGCACAGAGCAAAATCAAATTACTCCTCAACCCGATCTACAACTCGATACAGTAAATTGAGAATAATCAAAAGAGGAACATATTTGAGATCATTACTATACAGGACAATTAATTACCTCAACAATGGGTCGATTGCTCAGGCCAAAAATAGATCAACCACGAGCAGCAATTTGATGAAGGAAATCTTTAGAAGAAATCGAACACTCTCAAAATTAGATATACGAAATGAGATCAGAGGAAGAACCAATAAATTCTTCAAGGATTCAGTGCTTACTGATCTAAATCTCGATGAAGGATTGATGCTGCTCTAGGAAGCTGAGAATGTCGTCGTCTTCTTCATCGTCGCCTTCTTCTCCAATGATCTGCCATTCGCCATCTCTGCTCGAGCTTTCTTGCAGGAAGTTGGAGAGCGATGAGAAATGATTGAAGGAGAAAAGGAAGTTTAAATAGCTGAAGGTTGGCGTGAGAATTAGGCTAACCTACTGGCGGGAATTGGCTCTGACAAGGTTGTTAGAGAGGAGAGGGAAAGCACATGGCTGCCATGGCCGTTGGAATTGAAATTGGAAAAAAACTTCCAAAGCTAAGAACTCGGTAATAATGAAGAAATCCTTTCCTTAGGATTATATGTTATGGATTGTGGGCTTCAGTAATGGGCCCACTAAGATAGTTTTGTTTTTATAAAGACTTAAAGCCCAAACTAAAAAATCAAATGGTAACTAAGCTCTTCACCTATATTAAATATAAAAAAAATATTCCAAATCATTATTTATTATAAAAAAATTAAATTCTACAATATTTCAGAAAAGTGGAGTTACAAATCTCTCCCCCTTGAAAAAATTTTGCCTTCGAATTCAGATATAGTTCAAAAATTGATTTACGAAACCCCGAATTATTTATTGAAATCTGGAAATTCAAAATACAAGAATACAATCAGGTGAACAACGTAGGTAGCTCTCTCGTATCTCATCCTCGCGCTTCCATGTGGACTCTCCCGGCGAGTGGTGTCTCCACATGACGCGGACAAGAGGAATGGTCTGGTTTCGCTGTCGCTTTCCCTTCGGTCCAGGATCTCCACTGGCTGCTCCTCGTAGGTCAAACTCGGACCCACCTCTAACTCTGAGTGATCTACTACATGGATCGGGTCTGGAATATAGCGTCGAAGCTGAGACACGTGGAAGACTTTGTGAACCCCCTCCAAGCTAGCTGGAAGCGCTAGTCGATACGCCACCTCGCCAATCCGCTGCTGTCACACCGAAGGGCCCGATGTACCTCGGACTGAGCTTCCATCTCTGCCGAACTGAATGACGCCTCTGGTCGGTGAGATCTTCAGGAACACTCTATCGCCAACTGCAAACTAATGGCCGTCTGCTGCTGTCCGCCCAGTGCTTCTGCCGATCCTGCGCAACTCTGAGACGATCCCTGATCAGCCTGATCTTCTCAGCTGAGTCTACCACCATCTCTGGCCCAAGCAAAACTCTCTCGCCAACGTCGTCCCAAGATAACGGCGTGCGACAACTCCGTCCATACAGTGTCTCGAACGGGGTCATCTCGATGCTAGCCTGATAACTGTTGTTAGGCAAACTCCACAAGTTGTAAATGATCCTCCAATGAACCGTCGAAGTCGAGTGCGCAAACTCGTAGCATGTCCTCCAGCGTCTGAATCGTCCACTCGACTGTCCGTCCGTCTGTAGATGATAGGCTGTGCTGAACTTCAACTGTGACCCCAAGCTCATCTGTAGACTCCTCCAGAAGTGTGATGTGAAGCGACTGTCTCGATCTGAAACGATGCTCACGGCACCCCGTGAATCCTTACGATCTGACGCATGTAAAGGTCTGCAAGCTTCTCGGTCGGCAACCCCACACTGAACGGAATAAAATGAGCAGACTCGTCGTCTGTCCTGATCATCCAATAGCGTCCTTGCCACTGGGAGTACGCGGTAATCCAGAGACGAAGTCCATAGTGATGTGCTCCCACTTCCATTCCAGAATAGGTAAAGGCTGGAGTAGTCCCGCTGGTCTCTGGCGCCTGCCGACTTGCTGGCATACAAGGCATCTGGAAACAAATCTGGCGACCTTTCTCTTCATCCCATACCACCAAACATACTCCGCAGATCCTTGTACATCTTAGTTGACCCAGGATGTATAGAATACTGCGACTGGTGGGCCTCCTGCATCACCTTCTCCCGCAGATCCTTGGACACACACAACTGGGTTCCGTGTCTCAGGGATCCATCCTCTGCAATGGTGAAGTCGTCGAGCAAACCTGCCTCCGCCTGAGCTCTAAGACATCGGAGTCCCTCATCAAGAAGCTGGGCCTCCTTGATCTTCTCTAACAATCCCGACTGTATCTGCATGTGCATCATCTATCCTCCATATCCTGGTAGAACAATCTCAATCCCAAGACCCTCAAGATCCTCCAATAGATGCCGGTCCATAGTGAGATACATAGCAATAGGATATCGACTGAGAGCATCTGCTACCACATTCGCCTTCCCAGGATGGTACTGCAGACTGATGTCGAAATCCTTCATGAGTTCCAGCCATCTGTGCTGCCTCATATTCAGCCTTCTGAGTAAAAACATACTTCAGGCTTTTGTGGTTCGTGAAGATGTCCACTCGCTCTCCATATAGGTAATGCTTCTACAGTTTCAAGGCAAATATGACTGCTGCAAGCTCCAAGTCTGTGGGGTAATTCTTCTCATGGGGCCTCAACTGTCTAGAAGCATAAGCTATAACCTTCTTGTTCTGCTCCAGCACACATCCCAAACCCTTCCCTGAAGCGTCGCTGTAGATGACAAATCCTCCTGATCCCGATGGCGAAGCTAGAACTGGTGCTGTCGTGAGTCTTCTCTTCAATTCTTCAAATGCTGACTGGCAGGCGTCGCTCCAGATGAACTCCTCGTCCTTCCACGTAAGCTTTGTCATAGGCTCTGCTATCCTAGCGAAGTCCTTTACGAACTTCCTGTAGTATCCAGCTAGCCCCAGGAAACTACGAATCTTAGCTACTGATGTGGGAGGTGCCCATGCTTCCACTGCTTCAATCTTCTTAGAATCCACAGAAATCCCCTCTCAAGTCACTACGTGCCACCAAAAACTCCACCCGGTCCAAGAAAAACTCACATTTCGAGAGTTTTCCGTACAGCTTCTCCTTCCGCAGAATCTCCAAAACAATTCGTAGGTGCTCTACATGCTCCTCCTTTGTCTTCGAATAGATCAGAATGTCGTCAATGAAGACTACGACAAACTTATCCAAATACTTGTGAAAAACCTTATTTATCAAGTTCATAAACATTGCAGGAGCATTGGTGAGTCCGAACGGCATCACCAAGAACTCATACTGGCCGTATCGGGTGTTGAAAGCTGTCTTCGAATATCCTGCTCCCGCACCTTCATCTGGTGATACCCCGACCGAAGGTCAATCTTGGAAAAGACCCTCGCTCCACTCAGCTGATCAAACAGCTCATCAATTCGCGGCAAAGGGTACCTATTCTTGATCGTGATGTTGTTGAGTGCACGGTAATCGATGCACATCCTCACCGTCCCATCCTTCTTGGGCACGAAAAGTACTGGTGCTCCCCAGGTGAAGTACTGAACCGAATGAAACCTTGCCTTCTAGCTCATCAATCTGGGCCTTTAACTCTACAGCTTCCTTCGGGTGATCTTGTAACAATGCTAGGATTTTGGCGCTGATCCGGGCACTAGGTCGATGCTGAACTCCACGTCTCGATCTGGCAGCAATCCTGGCAACTCCTCGGGGAAGACGTCGAGATACTCTGCAATCAGCGATGCGGCAACTCCTGGTCTTCTGCAACTGCTCCGAAGTAGACTCCCTCCGGCCTCTCTGCAACTCGTCTGTTGACCTCGAACTGTGGAAGTCCTGGCGGGCTGAAAGTCACCTTCCCCCCATAGCAGTCTATTATGGCAAACTGCTCACTCATCCAGTCGATACAAGGACTGCGTCGAATCCGGGCAAAGGCATCACTAGAAGTCGAGCGCTAAGATCCGTCCAGCTACAGTGATAGGGCAATCCACCATCTCACTGACTGACACAATCCCACCTCCTGTCATAATCTGACAGTTCCTCATAGTGGGCTTGGGTGTGAAGCCGTGTCTATGCAGAAACTCATATGATACAAAGCTATGTGTGGCTCCAGAATCAAATAAGGCAATGGCAGGAAATGAATGAATGATAACAGAACCTGTGATGACATCTGGAGCTGCCTTCTCCTCAACTGCGGCCAAGACGTAAGCACGTCCCTGCTGTGCTCCTCCCCTCTGCTACTGCTGGTGCTGTGCAAACCTCTGCTGCTGGGGTGGTAGAGCTCCTCCTCTCTGGGGTGCAGCAGGTAATGCTCTGGATGGTACAGGCGATGGTCCTCCAGCTCCTCGGGGTCCTCCTGCTAGTCTAGCTGTAGCCTGAGCGCAGTCCCTCATCTGATGTCGTCTGACCCGCAGAAGAGGCAAATCCGAGCCTCTTGCGACAGACCTCTACGTGGTGTCCCGGTCGATGGCAATATGTGCAAGTGATCCCCTGCTGCCTCTGATGTTGAGCTGCTGGAACTCTGGCAGGACGGTGCTGAACTGCTGCTGATGATGTGGCCTCGCCTGAGTCTGCATCTGCACCCTCTTCGCTGGCGCCTGGTAACTGCTACCGACGTCCCTATCCCTCTTGGGCCTCGGGTCCATCTCCTTTTCAACTGCCTGGGCATTTTAAGGATGCTAGAGTAGGTAGCGCCTGCTAATAGCTACTGCATGCCGCAGCTCCCTGTCAGACCTTCTTGAATCTCCAGGCCCTGTCCTCTGGTGCTCTGACTAGGCTCTCCGCGAACCTTCTGAGTCTGGTAAACTCTGAAGTGTACTCCGCGACCGTCATAGTCCCCTGCTGCAGTGCCTCGAACTGCATCCTCAGCTCATCCTGCTCTACCTCTGGAAATAACTTCTCCTTGAACAGAGTCTGAAAACTATCAAGACACATGGGGCTCCGTCAACTGGGGGTCCTCCCGGTACCACGCTCTCGCCAAGTCGAAGAGTCGCATGCTGGCTACCTCCACCTTCGTGTCATCCGAATATTCGCCATCCTTAAGGTCCTCCGCATTCTCTAGCCATTCATCTGCATAGACGATCCCCTCGTTGCCCCAGAAGTCCATCGGGTAAGGTTCTGGTACTCCTTGGCCATCCCTGGTCTTGGTGCTCGTGGTGCTGGAGGTGCTGCTGGTGCTGGTGCTGCCGGCTCTCTGGTCCTGAGCGCGTCGACGACAGTCGCTATGAACTGCGCTGCCTGGTGGTTCTGGGCCTCCAGAAAGTGCTGAAACATCGCCATCACCTGGGCGCCATCAAACATCATCGTCGGAGGCGATGGAAAGATAGGAGGTGCTGGCGGAAGCTGATCTGCCTGAATCTGGTGCGGCTGCTCCGAACCGCCTGCAACTCCAGAACCGCCTTCAACTCCAAACCGCCTGCAACTCCAGGCTGATCTGCGTCTTTCTTGTAGCGACCATCTGTATCAAAAGAAAACTTCGTTGAATGACAAACCCTAAAACCTAATAAACAATGTTTTTATAATATCAATGCACCTGAAACATGATAAACCTGATATACCCTTAATTCCCGATTTTCCTATGCTGTGTTCAAGTTTCCCTAGTGTAATCAAGTCCCCCAATAGTACACTAAGACTAGGTACCATTAGGCTAGACCTGCATGGGCCACCACTAAAAACATGTCACGACCCCTCCCGAATAACCGGATAGAGTCGGACACGCCCAGCCTTTGTCGTTAGACACGACAAAAAGCTGTACCAATCTAGGAGAACTATCCAGATATCAAGGCAATATGAAAACAGCATCTATAAATGTATCCCAGAGTAAAGTACAATATCAGAATTTATTACATTCCAGAATGACAAAAGTCTACTAGTCTCAATACATGGAAATAATAGGGAAAAACTAAGGAAGCTCTAGGCTTCCGCAGCCTCTAAGTCATGAGCAGCACCAGCTAGCTCTCCTGCATCAATAGGCTCCTCGCCATAGAATGTGTCGCACAAGGCCTCTAACTCACCTGCAACTTATCCAGTCAGGAGCGGAGCTAGTATATCCAGAGAAAACATGTACATCATGGTATGAATCAAGAAAACAGGAATAAATGTAAAGTACAGAAAATGAGAACAAGACATAAACTGAGTAGGAATACTGAAAGTAAAACAGGGAACATGGTAAGAGTCCTGAGCATGAAATACAAACTGAACATGAAGTATAACCTGAATATGAAATACAACCTGAACATGAAATACAACTATGAAATCCTGAAATACAAACTGAATCCTGACATGTGCAATAATGAAATACATCTAGATTGTGATCGGCTTGGGTAGATGCAATGAACCTGAAATGGTACGGCTTTGGCCCCGCTGCACGGTACGGGACCCAAGCTATTCACATGAGTAGTAACAGGGTTTGATCACATATCTATAGTATTCCCCCTCCAGACGCAAATGATACATGGAACATGAAACCAGACAATATCGTGAACTATCGTGTCATCAAGGAGATACAAGAAGGGATATGAAGACATGAGAAATGAACAAATCAGAGGAGTATACTTGCCTGGCTCCGGGTGACCAAGAAAGAGTGGTAAAGCTGGATATCCTCCTGTTTATGAATTTATAATTTATAAGTTAACCATGCAAAGTAATTATTTCTAATCTAGAATTTACTTAACAAAATCCTTAGTTTATACTAATTCTATTTAAGTCCTATTAATCTCACATTTGTACATCTAAAGTAATGTCTATACACAACCTAATATGTGAGAAAATTCACTCTTCAAAATCACTCAATTTGATGTAACAAGGTCCTTAAAATGGTCAACAACTATATGGTACCACATGTTCTATTTAGGAGGAAAATAATAGGGCATATCCATTATTTCCAAGATAGGACTGAACTGCCCTGCCCATCCTTCACTCAAACTCACTGTTATTCACAACATAACCAAGATCAAGCAGTCCCTAAGCTGGACACTAACTGCAGTGTAATAGTTCAGCCCTAAATAAACAATATCAGTTCCAAAGCAGGACTGGTACACAGTCCAGTCAAACAGGGATCAACCTAGCTTATACAATATTTAGTCATCATTCCTAAACTGAGTTTTCACTCAATGATCAGCAAGGAAGAGCCAACCATCAGTCCAAATATAAGTCATGTACCATGTCAAATGTGTACTCAGTATCCTATCACAGGTTCCAGGAATGCCTAATCAGAAGTTCATGTCTCAGTCCTTAACAGTCCAATAACAGTCTAAAACTAACCAATATGAGTCAAGACTCGTCTCCTATCCAAATCTAATGCCATCTAATATCAAGACATAACAGTCTATAACAGGGATTTACAATCAGTCCAAGAATACAATTTAGCTAAGAACATGTTGGTGCATATCAGTAAAAGGGGTTGAAATGATTTCAATGTCCATTGAATCCTACTGATAACTGTAAAGTACTGAAATTCGACAATATTTACACAATTCAGTTATAGTCATCAGTTATCTAATAAAGCTATCCTTCTATAACTTCCTGACCAACCCTTTGCCAACAATTAATTTCAGGAACTGACCAGACAGGGAGAGAATGCAGAGTAAAATCCTGAATAGTCGTGTCCTCCCTTTAAGATATCGAATTTCTCATGAAGCAGTATAGCAAAACAATAAATTCATAAGAATTCACCCTACAGTCCCAGGTACCTATAGATTAACATTCATCTCAGTATTACAGGTAAATCTATCTATCTAACATGGCATGAAACTGCCCCTAATGAATCAGTTTATCAATTCATAGTTCATGCTCAGGTTTGAGAAACCAAATCCTAAATTTGAACATTAAAACTTAGTCCTTATCAACAGGGAAAACAATTATTAATTGATACAACCAAGTGTCCCAGGGAACCAAAACAGGTCTAGGTGTTCAGGAACCAATTCCCAGGTATTACAAACTCAAGTGACAGGATGAGTCCTCAGGAATTTGAATACAGTGGTTCCAATGTAACCCAGTTCACAAATTCACATGTCCCCAAATCTAAAAATGACATCTAAAAGTTAACAGGAAGAAATCTACTGTTCCATACATAGAAATCCTATATGAAAGCACATATAAATTCATATACGAAATCATATCTATCCATATATGAAAACACATAGAAATCCATATATGAAAGCACATATAAACTCATATATGTAATCACACATAACAGGGTTCTCAGTGTAAAACACAAGGATTAGTTGAAATCATAGGCTAATTACCAGTCAGTCCATTATCAGGACATCATATGGTTCCCAACTACTGCTATACTATCCAGTACAGCGTACTGAGACATCCCATGTTCCTGTGTACCAAGGAGTTCTGATACAATGGTGTTAAGCCAATATCTCACAGCAACCAACTCCATCTTGTAGATCATAACCTGCCATCCCAATCCTATCTAACAGTCTTAGAGACAATGTAAACTCAGGAAACATAAGGGTGGTATGAACTAATTAAGACAGTGATAACCTAGTCCTTAAATCTTTGCTCTGAATTCAGTTAACACCCCAAGCCTAAATTCACCTCATCATTACTCGATTTCATTTAAACTATCAATCATGAGATTTAATATTTGACTAAATTCAGACATGAAACACTCTACTCCTAATCTATTCTTCTGCATCTAACAATCTGATTTGCAAGGGTTAGAAGATTTTACCTGAAGATAGCCTTGGGTTGATGTCTCGATGACACAACCTTCAGTGCTTGGACAGGGTTCTCGTGTCCAACTGATCTGAAATCTGTGTCAACCAAAGAACAAAGGATTACATATTGACACATCCTTTCCTGACACAACAGATGAGTCGATTGATCACACTAGCCTATCTAGAATCAATCTAAGGAATTGAGACAAGGTGATCAATCTTACCAGGCTCAATTGGTTGGGTAAAACAATCAAACGGTTGGAGTTCTCGATCCACCAAATCGTTCGAGCACAGAGCAAAATCAAATTACTCCTCAACCGATCTACAACTCGATACAGTAAATTGAGAATAATCAAAAGAGGAACATATTTGAGATCATTACTATACTGGACAATAAATTACCTCAACAATGGGTCGATTGCTCAGGCCAAAAATAGATCAACCACGAGCAGCAATTTGATGAAGGAAATCTTTAGAAGAAATCGATCACTCTCAAAATTAGATATACGAAATGAGATCAGAGGAAGAACCAATAAATTCTTCAAGGATTCAGTGCTTACTGATCTAAATCTCGATGAAGGATTGATGCTGCTCTAGGAAGCTGAGAATGTCGTCGTCTTCTTTATCGTCGCCTTCTTCTCCAATGATCTGCCATTCGCCATCTCTGCTCGAGCTTTCTTGTAGGAAGTTGGAGAGGGATGAGAAATAATTAAAGGAGAAAAGGAAGTTTAAATAGCTGAAGGTTGGAGTGAGAATTAGGCTAACCTACTGGCGGGAATTGGCTCTGACAAGGTTGTTAGAGAGGAGAGGGAAAGCACATGGCTGCCATGGCGGAATTGAAGTTGGAAAAAACTTCCAATGCTAAGAACTCAGTAATAATAAAGAAATCCTTTCCTTAGGATTATATGTTATGGATTCTGGGCTTCAGTAATGGGCCCAACTAAGATAGTTTGTTTTTATAAAGACTTAAAGCCCAAATAAAAAAATCAAATGGTAACTAAGCTCTTCACCTATATTAAATATAAAAAAATATTCCCAAATCATTATTTATTATAAAAAATTAAATTCTACAATATTTCAAAAAGTGGAGTTACAGCACTCCTACTACCGCGACATCTCGTGACGGTTGTCCAGCCACCATTCTCCATCTGTCCATCTTGAGATCCAGCCATGGATCCCGGTTGGTAACCCAGAGATCTCGTCAGATCTGGAATCCATCGATCAGCACCAATGGGGTGCACGTCCGTCGACCCTGCCACCCATCGCCAGCGCTGCCACTGCCACCGAGCACGCGCCAGCGCCAGCGCTGCCACCACCGTCGCCCGAGGCACCTTCCGACGTCCGGCCAGGAGCCCCCTGCCGTTGGCAGCGCCGGCGCCTGCATCTGCCCCTCCGCATGGCTCCCGAGCCCGCGCACCGCTGCCGCCTCCAGCCCCGATTGCTCCGGAACCGCCCCCGGCCGGGCTACCGCCGCCGATCCGCCCTTGCCGACTACTCCGGGGTCCCAAGGGAGGGACCCCTAGGGTTTACTCCTATAGTCTTTCGATCCCCCATCTCTTCATAATATATATATATATATATATTATATATATATATATATATATTATATATAATATATATATACATTGCCATACTGACAGTTAGGGAGGCTGTAGGACCGATTGTAGGAACGAGTTGTAATGCGCAATACTCTAGAGGGGGTGAATAGAGTAGGTAGCAAAAATTAACTATTTAAAAAGTTAGCATAAGATCACAGAATATATATCACAGATATATAAATGAAAAGTAGAGAGTAGAGAGCAAACGCAAACACAAGGATGTATACTGGTTTTCCTCTTGTGAGGACTAGTCCAATCGGAACTCTAGCTTCCAGTTGAATCCACTATAGAAAATCACCACAAGTTTTCATCCGAAGTTCTTGCAACTTCTACAACACGAGCTTTGATCCGAAGTACTCAACCAACTTCAATTGTGAAGAGTCTTTCTTCAATCTAGCCCTGATTACAATCACTCTGAAACTTCTAGACCGTACCGCACTGGCAAATCGACTAGAGGATTGTAACTGCTTGGGATTTGAAAATGAATAGCTCAGAACACTTTGGAAGAAGTAGTAGGCTTATAGAGAAGAGATATGAAAGTGAATTGGTGTATGAGTGTATTGAAATAATCGAAATCCTTCTCTATTTATAGTTTTTCCAAAGGCATAATTCTGACAGAATTCGGGCAGAACTCTATGAGAAAAACTCGTTGGGATCCGTAACTGTAGGGAGACCAAGTTCAAAAAACAACATTCACTAACCGAACTCTGGCCGAACTCTGGCCAAATTCGGGCCGAGTTCTGCTTGGGTTTTGTTAGAGTTTTGCAAATTGGTTTTGGGCTTTTTGAAAAGTCAAACAGTTAGAAAGTAGTTTGGGCTTTGTAAGTGGGCTTGTTTTCAAAATGAAAGGGTATTTTGAAAACGTTTCTTGGGTAGCCTATTTGCCAGTACGATGCAGTGTATATCGTATTCCTAGACTCAATAAATATGAAAGATTACATTGATAAAATAGGAAAACCAAGAGCCCTTTGATGACGCCTTTCTTTAAATATTTGAGACTTGAGACCTTTTTTCCTTGACGGCGGTCGTCCAAAGATAAACAGATCTGGAAATCTGAATACCTTTCGGGGGCTTCGCCACACCGTCTTTGGCCATTATAATTCTCTATTGCAAATGTCCTGGTTTGACAAAACTTGATCATGCTTACTGCATGTCTATAGAACATGTAAGACGAATAAACAATAGATACAAGCATAGCATATAATATAGAACATTACGATATTGCTACATTAGGACAATAAAGATTAAGTAGTACATGATAGTGATTACATGAATATTAGTGACACGTTATGTTAAACTTAATTGATTAGCCATATTCAAAAACATGATATAATCATTGGACTACCATCTTCCCCTTTTTGATTATGGCAAATCTTTAAGTTTAATATATATACAATAGATGCATGTATCACGAATAAACACATAATACTAGAATATTGTGTGCTGATTTAAACTTATTTCTCCTCCTTTGACATGATCAAAAAAGAAGCTCCCCCGAAATTAGAGCTAAAATGAACTCAAGCATAAGTAAGGATGAAAGCAAAAATAATCATGATCAAGGATTAGGAGACCAGTGTAACGATAAGTTTTTAGAAAATTGCATAACTAAAGTATAAAAAAACTGGTCAAAAATAGTATAGTTGGTTAAAAAAAATCAATCAGTGAATAGTTTACCAACTAGAAATCCAAAATGACATTCAAAACACATTTTGTTCATCATATAGTGTTTTGAAATAGACTAAAAAAATATATCAATATAGTAGGAATCGATCATTGGCATAAATAAATCATGAGGAATAGAAATTCGCAGATCTAGTATATATTAAAAAAATCAAAAATATAATGAGACTTTTAACAATGATCACAAAAAAATATATATGATTCATAATTTGCCCATACAAATTACTGAATCAATTCATAAAGAGTATAATCATCGAAAAGAAATCAAAATACGTATACTAGAATCTACACAAAATCTATACCAAAGTTCATGCATTTGAATTCAATTACCTTAGCATGATATATCCATCAGATAAACATGAAGGTAATGAAGACAAAATACTTAAGAAGGAGAAATTCAGTCGACTTGAATGCTCCCTCGCAAAGTATGAACAGTCTAAATATAGATAATCATGAACTTTGAGATAAAATCTCAATAAAAAATGCCAAAAGTAATTTTAAACTCAATCAAATAAGGATAATTAAATATATTTGGCAAGATAACTTTTAGAAACTCGAATGAGAGAATTAAAAATAAATAATAATAATCATATATTCTCTCATAAAACCAATACAAATCCAATACATGAATAACTCAGCAAGATATTTAACTAAGATAATATATCCATGATAAACTTGGTATACCACATATTAAGGGCATAAAAGAATTAAAACAATTAAATTGCTCCCCCTTAAAATATGCGTATATAGTTCAAAAATAATTTATATGCATTAGAAAAGATAAATAATCACAAGATCTAAGGGATATCCAAGATATGCATCTTTTCTTTCCTTTGATCAAATTCATATAAAATTCCAAACTCAAAACAAATATCATCTTTAGGCAAGAAAAAGAAATATCCAATAAATAAACGCTTCAAGATGAAGAAACAAAATATGTATCTCCAATATATATATATAAAAAAATATTTCAAGACATTAAAAGATTTTAAAAACTGTCTTTAATAATAAAATTTGAGTACCAGACAGATTCAATAAATCAAAAAGAAATCAAAAAGGCTTTTCAAAAATGTAGAATTTATTAAAAAAATATCTTAATAAATGTTCGTATGCGTCCATTTAGTCCTCAGGCTGAAAGTTGGCGATTCGAATCACAAAAATAATTTCAATAAAAGAATCCATAAATCATAAATAAATCCATTTGAACAAATAAACATAACTAGATAAATTCCCAAAGAAAAGTGTATTCTAGATATATGGCATGTCAAGGGGATAATTGACTTGAAAAATTAACTGCTCCACCTTTACATGGCTATATCCAAAATAATAATATTGACAAAATATTAAAATAAAATTTAGAGACATATTTTCGGAAGTAGGAAACTAATTCAAAAATATTAGGTCTTCTTATCAAAGTTCATTTCTTCCTTTTAAAGCCTTAGCACGGTGTCCACCTAACAACCGTAAGGTTTAAAGAAAAGAAATGCTTTGAGAGAGACATTCAATATGCATGACTTCTCCCTGCAAAGAGTTACTGTTGTAGACAGTAAGTAACTTAAATAAGAAGATAATAATACAAGCTCAAAATCATTGAATATTACACAAGTCAAAGACGAAATCATAAGACCATAATATGAGTAGTCACAAGATCATCAAATCTAATATTACAAAGTGTGACAGAAAATAATATATTAAAGATGACAAACATTAACCTATGAAGATCAATATATGTTACCTGTTGTGAAATATAACGAGAGAATATTATCCATCAAATCTAAAATTTAAAATCCATCAGATAATAATTGTAACTAGATCTCAATAAATTTTTAGTTTATAAAGCGTTGATTAATCTTGGGTTAGCTGTAGAGGTACTGTCCCAGCTAATGGAGGTTCACCGGGAACACTTAAGTACCGCTTCGCTTCGACCGTAGTCGTGGTGACAGACAGACCCTTTGTAGGCTTGTACCCAAAATAAATCTCTTCTTTAATAACCGAGGATTTAAGAAGAATTAGTGCAATAAAAAAATTATATGGACTTAAAAAACTTAGAACGATGTAGCATACGGTATAAGTTGTATCAATTTACATTTATCCATATGTGCTACAAAATCATTGGGTAACAATAAAATATAAAATATTTGTAAACCAAAATGTAAGACCTAGATACGTTGATGTATTCTGGAACCTAGGGGACTAGGTTCAGTACCTTGGATCCAGAACTAGACGATAGTTGCAATTACACCTTAATAAATCTTAAGTCTATAAAGTATTGATCACTTCGGGTTAGCTGTAGGGGCCGGTTCCCAGCTAGCGGAGTTCGAAGACTAGTGCACCGTGTCGCTTCAGGCTATTTACACCTGTATGACAGAAGGACCCTTTCAGCTTGTTCCTAAAATGATCTCTACTCTTAAGAACTTAGATTCAAAGAAATATATACAGTATCATCGAACATCATCGAAATCCAGAATCCCTAAATATAAAAGAAGTAAATACCAAATGATGGTTTATCAAGATCAAGATATTTAAAATATATGTATCCAAAATGTAAACCAAAAGCCAAGAAAAACATACATCATTAAAAGAGGCTTTGAGGAAGAAGCTAACAAAATGAAGTACATAAATTTTTTTAAAAAAATAGCTTAAGTATGAGATAAGCACAAGTTTAAAAACTACTTTTTAAAATAATATAGAACTTGAACTTAACTCATATATCCCCAAAGATATTTATACAAAAATAAGAAACATGAGAAATATATAAATGAAAATAAATTATTCATGTATCCTTAATAAGCATAAAAAAAATACCACAAGATCAAAAACATGCATAAATGCTTTGTCAGACAAAGATGTAATTGATTCATAAGACGATAATCACAATATAATTTGAGAATCAATAGTGAATATATTATGCAAGCACAAGGTTAACATAAAAGTATATGTATATACTTTTCAAGTAAACATAAGACTTGTGCTAAACATACATACTCACAAAATACTGATCAAAGTAAATACGACATGTTAAAGACAAATCGATAAGAAGTGACCATTCAAAAAATATTAAAGGCGAAGAGTCAAAAGCATAAACCAAAAACGAAAGCTCCTATAGACTAGAGTGGTATGCATGCTTCAAGGCTAAAACTAAAATAAAGAGCATACATAGATAAATGTGTCACACTAATAGAAAATAAACACTATATAGTGTGAACTAAACATTTAAGCTAAACAGCTAGTCGAGCTAGGATTATATCTCACATTGATTCAAACAATAAATAATTAAAAGATATCAATGAGAGCTAATAGTAGAAAGTCAATAAGAACATGCTAGATAAAAAAACTATTTAGAAAGCATGTTACCGAAGTGGTTCTAGTGACCACACTTCTGTTGGTGCAATTGCTTGGAAGATGACCTTTAGCTTTGCAATCACCAACATGCTCCATGGTTCTAAGGTTCAGCACAAGTAGCTCCACCTGAAATATTAGGGAAGACTTTGGTATCCAATACTTGAATCCACATTTGTTAGCTTTGGGAACCCATTTGCACAAGTTCATATCAACTAGTTTTCTAATCTGACAACGATTAGAAACGTGTCCATTCAAACCGTAATAATGACAGAAAGAATTAACATTAGTGCTATGTGCAGTAGTATGAGAACGGCAGTGGTGTGACATGATGTGTGGATACTTGAAGTAGAGAGCATGGTTGTGTGAAGCTTTAGCTTTGCTTGCTTTCTTTTTAGAAGATCTGACGTGTGTGACTTTGTGATGTGCTAAGTGTCTTGTGTTAGACTGAGTCATAGGTTGTACTACCTGCTTTCCCAGTCTAATCTCTAACTTTTTAGAGTTAGCACAGATCTCATCATATTTAGCAGAAAGAGCATCAATTCTACATGAATCAATAGAATACTTCTTCTTTTCTGATTCTAATTCCTCCTTAAGTTTAGCATTTTCTTGAGTGCTTTTCTCAATGCAATCGAGTGCCTCATGCAATCAAAACTTCAGTATGGAAATCTCAGTAGAATTATCAGAAGGAGAACTATTTCTAGCATCATTCAATAAGCAAGTAAGCTTTTTCAATCTCACGCTTATAGGATAAAATATCCTTTCTAGCTTGCTTATACTTATCTAATACTTTCTTGTGTTCTTCTAACAGATCACTGAAAGCATCAGAAATCATCATAAGAAAATTCATTCTCTTCAAGAAAGGGATTTTTCTGTACCTCGTTAGATAATGCCATTGAGCATAAATTTGTAGCTTGATGAGGTTTCTCTTCTTCTTCTTCTTCTTCAGAAACTCTTGCTTCGCTTTCACACCATATGCTCGTGCTAGTGTGCTTGTGAGATGATAATGTTTCCTTGATTGATTTCGTAGTGACTCTATTTCTAGTAGTAGTACAATCTTCTTGGATGTGGTCTATCTTCTTGTAGTTGTCACATGCAAGCTCTTCTTCGTATAAAGGATTGTGTTGTACCTTAAATCCTAATTTCGTCATGTACATATTTGCATCATTATGAAGACTATCCTTCTCTCTGGAGTTGCTAGCTTTGCTTTTATACCTGTACTCATAAGTAGCTTCAAGAACCTTCCAAATTTTATGAGATGTTATGCAAGTATTAATAAGATGAAATACATTTGTGTCTATAGCACAATAAAATATGCATAGCTTTGCATCAAGGCTAGCTAACTTCTTCTCTTCCTCTTGTAACTATAATAAGGCTTATTGATTATAGAGGATGAGAATAAAGTGATAGTAGGCTTTTTGTAGCCATTGACAACAATTGTCCATAAGATAAAATCTAGAGACTTCAAGTAGAAGCTCATCCGTGTCTTCCAATAGCTATAGTTTGTTCCATCAAATAGTGGGAGTCTATTTGAGGATTGCTCTTCAGTTGTGAAGTACATATTTCCTATATGTGATACAGTGATCTATGTAACAGCAGTTATATAATAACAATATTACCTTGCTTTGACCTGTAAACCGCTCTGGTAATGAGGATCTGCTCCAAGGATGTTAAGCCAAATATAGAGTCCTTGCTAGGATACCAATTAAAGGAGCAATTGGTATAATAATATCTCTATAAGGAGCACCTGCAATAATATCTTTAGAAGAGCACTTGCCCTGATACCAATTGTAGAAACAATTGGTATGATAACATAACTATATAAAGAGAACCCGCTCTGATACCAATTGTAGGAACAATTCAGATCAGAATATATTACCTAGTTGCAGTACTGGCTATACCAATTGTAGGACCGATTAGGAACGAGTTGTAAAGTGCAATACTCTAGAGGGGGGTGAATAGAGTAGGCAGAAAATTAACTATTTAAAAAAATTTAGTAACAAGATCAAAGAATATATATCACAGATATGTAAATGAAAAGTAGAGAGTAGGGAGCAAACGCAAACACAAGGATGTATACTGGTTTCCCTCTTGTGAGGACTAGTCCAGTCGGAAGAACTCTAGCTTCCAGTTGAATCCACTATAGAAAATCACCACAAGTTTTATCCGAAGTTCCTGCAACTTCTACAACGCGCTTTGATCCGAAGTACTCGACCAACTTCAATTGTGAAGAGTCTTTCTTCAATCAAGCCTCTGATTACAATTACTCTGAAACTTCTAGACCGTACCGCACTGGCAAATCGACTAGAGGATTGTAACTGGCTTGGAATTTGAAAATGAATAGCTCAGAACACTTTGGAAGAAGTAGTAGGCTTATAGAGAAGAGATATGAAAGTGAATTGGTGTATGAGTGTATTGTAATGATCGAAATCCTTCTCTATTTATAGTTTTTCCAAAGGCAGAATTCTGACAGAATTTGGGCAGAATTCGGGCAGAACTCTATGAGAAAATCTCGTTGGGATCCGTAACTGCAGGGAGACCAAGTTCAAAAAGCAACGTTCACTACCGAATTCTGGCCGAACTCTGGCCGAATTCGGGCCGAGTTCTGCTAGGGTTCTGTTAGGGTTTTTGCAAATTGTTTTTGGCTTTTTGAAAAGTCAAACAGTTAGGATAGTTTGGGCTTTTGTAAGTGGGCTTGTTTTCAAAATAAAGGGTATTTTGAAAACGTTTCTTGGGTAGCCTATTTGCCAGTACGATGCAGTGTACATCGTATTCCTAGCCTCAATAAATATGAAAGATTATATTGATAAATAAAACCAATAGCCCTTTGATGATGCCTTTCTTCAAATATTTGAGCAGACTTGAAGATGCCTTTTTTCTTGACGGCGGTCGTCCAAAGATAAACAGATCTGGAAATCTGAATACCTTTCGGGGCTTCGCCAACACCGTCTTTGGCCCATTAATTCTCTATTGCATATGTCCTAGTTTGACAAAACTTGATCATGCTTACTGCATGTCTATAAGAATATGTTAGACGAACAAATAATATGATACAAGCATAGCAATATAATATAGAACATTAGGACATTGCTAACATTAGGACAATGCTAAGATAAGTAGTAACATAATAGTGATTACATAATATTAGTGACATCGTTATGTTAAACTTAATTGATTAGCCATATTCAAAAACATGATATTATCATTGGGCTAACAGAGGCCTCTACCGTGAAGCTGGCTTGGAGGTTCATCAAAGGTGGGTCATTATGGGATGATTGGATGTACAGTCGGTATGTGAAGCGGGCAACTTCTGGACCTGCTCTTTCAACAACAACCACTCTATCACTTTCAAGCATATTCT